>OY735215.1:52068893-52216393 GCA_963457665.1 Thysanoteuthis rhombus
AAACTGGCCTTAATTTTCCATTGGGAATTGTTCCTTAAGAGGCGGGACGCTTTATCATTCTCACCTGAAGGTAAAGTTTACCATAACAGCATCAAGGTTAGTATTCCACGTTATCAATTTTGGGCTAATGAAGAAGGATTCGAAGAAGTAACTTATGGAGAGACCTGAACTTGCATCCCACATTCCAGGAGCTTGTCTTTCATGGACGATGCCTCAGCCAATTCACCCATGGAAGCTTTTGATTATACAGGGCAAGGATCTACATTGTTTTCTTCATTATTAGAGAAAAAAAACAAGAGTCAGAGTTATCATAAAATCCATTAGAAATCTCAAAAGACAATTGGATGGTCAGGTAGCAAGAATGTCAACCGCTGGACATCACTACTCACTTTCCTGTTTTTTCACTAATATCTTGTGATCTTTCCACGTGATGTTGAGCATGATTCTCTTCTGTGCACGCTGCATAGTTCTTCATAGCAAAAAGCTTACCAAAGTAGTGATTGGTCGCTTATGCGAATTTCTCTCGTTTGCCCAAGGAGATGGTACCATCTCTCGAAATGATAGCACACTATCTTACGACGAGTTAACTCGTCCATAACACTAGACTGAATAGCACACCACCGTAAGAGTTGTCTCATCCATGACACTGGACTGACGACTTGCCGAGACGAGTTATTGCGAACAGGTTAGATGATAAAAAAGAAAAAAAAAAAAAGAAATAATGACAGGATGAAAGAGGAGAAAGAATTTTTTCAATAGACAGGTTTGGTTAGTCACTCAATAGAAACTCTCACATGACCAACGTCTTTCGACAACATGCCATCTTGGGATAAACAATCAAAGCATTAGAAACAAGGAGTAATCAATGAATAAGTTACTTCTCTCGCCTTTTGTTGGGTAGTGATCACTAAAAATGTCTGATTTTTCAAAGGACAAAGGTGAATGCTACTGGAAGCAAACTAAAGGAACATAATAAGGAGTAAATATTGATAATTTCAGCCCTCTAGCTCCATTGTTGCGGCCTGTACGCACAATATATGCATACACACGTACTTACATACATACATACATACATACATACATACATAGATATATACATGCATAAAAAGGCTTTCGGACCTTCTTGTTAACTGGAGAAATTCATTTTGACAGTTTTAGAGACAGTTTTGATTTACGGTTTCTAAAAGACAGGAATGGAGAGTAAGAGAAATAAATTTCAAAAGAAGAGAATAGAAAAGAGAAAAATAGAAAATGAGAGAAAAAGAAAGAAAGCGACAGAAAGAAAGATAGGAAGAAAGAAAGAGAGAAAGATAGAAAGGAGAAATAGAACAAAAACGAAATACAAAACTAAGGTCCATTTTAATAGTCGTCGTGACGGAACTCGTGATGTGTATCTAGATGCAGGTTTTCTTATCAATATTGACAGAGGGTAGACGAACAGAGTTAATGTGCACACAGAAAGATCCGGGCACAGTGCGGTCAGACAGGATATTTGAAGGACGAATTTGCGAGGGCTGCTTTTTGAGGTGGCATTATACTTTTTCCTCGAGTAAATTGAAAAATAAGGTGAGCAAATCAAATAATATGGCAAATAGATTGCAAAATACAGCAAATAGATTTAAAGAATACGACAGGCAAATTAAAGAATACAACGAGCAAATTAAGAAATACGGTAAGCAAACTAAGAAATATGATAGGCAAATTTTTAAAAAATCTGACAGACAAATTGGGAAATGCCACAGGCAAATTGAAGAACACGGCAGGCAAACGAAAAAATACGGTAGGCAAACTAAAAAATAAGGCAGGCAAATTAAAAAAATAAGGCAGGCAAATTACAAAATACGGTAGGCAAATTGAAAAGACAAGTGGATTGAATCGATGAACACGAATAATCATGTATCCATGGTTACTGCTTCAATCACTGCAAGTGTAATTTTTTTAACTGAACTCTCACGAATCTTCATTTTTTATTTCCATTTTTGCTTTCAAAGCGAAACATTTGATGCAAAATTTGTTTTTTTCTGGAAGCGTAACCTTTTAACCACTAAAAGATACACACAGGATACTGAAGATGGGAACTCTCTCTGAAACATGTTCTACAGACTGAATAAATAATCCGTCAATCAATTAATTAACAAATAAAGTCTCCATATAGTTTTTCAGCTGAGTTTGTCTCATTCCCAATTGTTCACACACACACACACACACACACACACACACACATATATATATATATATATATATATATATATATATATATATATATATATATATATATATATATATATATCAGAAAACGTCAACCAAAACTGTCAACATAGGTTTCTCCAGTCTTCAAGTTGGTAAGGCAAGCTGGTTATTAATGCATATAACAGGTAGCACCAATCGAGATAGAGAGCAGAAAATTTCCATACTTGCTCCTTATTATCTTGAGAAAAACATTTTTCCTTACCCCCCCCCCATGGGTTTTTTGTAGGGGTTCAAGTTGCAAATTATGCTAAATTGATCACTTAGTTTGTTCCCATCGGCATTCAAGCTTTTTTATTGTTGGTAAATTAGATTGGTTTAATGATCGCTGCCCAACAACAGGCAAGAAAATTATTTTTTTCACTAATTCATTGATCACCCCATGAAAATGATAAAATGAATTATCATTAAAACAAAATATATTAGGAGACGATTTTCGGTCATCTTTTGGATCATCATCATCATCATCATCATCATCATCATCATCATCATCATCATCATCATCATCATCATCATCATCATCATCATCATCCTTTTACCTTCCGTCGTTGGATGAGACCTTCCAGAAGATTCGCCAGACCTTTCTATCATGGACATTGCGGAAACAGTTCTTTTCAGCGGTTATTCATGTACAGCGTCTATCCGGGTTATTTCCTTGGAAAATATTGACATAACATTTTGATGGACCTATTCCAGAAAATTATCCAAGTTTCAACTAATTTCACTTAGAAAATTGACATTTGTAGCAACTGTAGCAGAAACTGAATATTGATGATTACTTATGTTCATTAATTCAGTTTTCTCAACTTTTAAAAATTTGCTTGCCCTTTTTTTAGTTTGCGCATCGCATTAAAGAAAAAATAATTGTAACTCGTGTTTTTAAAATTTGCTTGTCCTGTTTTTTAATTTGCTTGCCTTACCTTTTGATTTTTCTGGAGAAAAAGTGTAGATAGACATTCAAGAATCCAGCGACCCATCCTTTCACTCACATTCAATCAAGATTTTCCGCTCAGATAAAGTTACACCAAGCATTTTTTGATGAAGAAGAGATCAAGCAAAGAATACAATGACGCCATGACTGGAAAATGTACACTTACACCCAGACACTTCATATTAACGCTAGTTTTACGCCCTGTTTGTCCTTGGGAGTAAATAATACATTTTTTTTCATTTCTTCATTATCTTGTTCCATTAACGTTCTTTAGATCATTTGTAAAAAGGGCATTTTCTTTAGATAACATACTATTGAGAAATAGCAGTAATTCTCGAGAAAAATGTTTTCGTGGTCAAATTCACCCCCTTTTTTTGGTAGCGTAAACACATGCACAAACACACACGCACACACACACACACACACATATATATATATACACACACACATACACACACACACACACATATATATATATAAATATATATATATATATATATATATATATATATATATATAAGGGAATAAGGATTCGTTACCCAAATACGTGTATGTTTCATCCCTTGTTGGGATTCTTCAGGAATATAAAATAATCCCATCATGCATCGGATGTTGTATCATATCATATTATGTTGCATCCCCGAATTAGAATTGAGTTATATGTATATATATATGTGTGTGTGACGGCTCGGTTTGGCTTGGCTTGGGTCTGCAAACGGAGATCATGGGAAGGAGGTTCCATATATTTTTAGTTTTTTTAAAAGTCAGCACGGCCTGAATGTGAATTGCCCAACAGTCTGCGATACATTAACCCACAGATAAGGAGTTCAAAAACATTATGTTGATTTTTCTTGAAGAAACAAGAGAACACGTATCTAGACCCAATTAATGTAAATATTTTCCAACTGTGTGTGATCGATCACTATTGGCCATACCTTTGAGCATTGTTGAAATGGTTGATGTTTGTTTTTCGTATTTTGAATGGTGTTTGCCTTCGGGGAATTATGGTAGAGTCACCCAAATGGCATCCAGCAAAAAAATCATTACTTTGATAATTGAATCGGTTGTTACATACGTTTGAAATCTCAGTCTCCAAAGATTTTGAAGATTTCGTTTGGTTTAGGATTTCTTGACTTTATAATGAAGTCTTTAAGAATATGTGATCTTTGTCTAATAACTAGTTTGTATACGTAAAAAATGATGGAGTTATTTATGTATGGATCGACATTAAGGACCCTAAGGTTATTTCATTTGGTTATTTATACTTAATAATTCATGTTTTCTAATTTTTAGTTTTTTAAAAGTCTCAACTCAACATTGAACATTTCGTTCAGTCACTTCCACACCTATTTTTTGCTTTTAATTTAGTTTCAAACTACCAGCTATATTAATCTGCTTCATATGGACCACTCTATCATAAATTTGAAGTTATAACAGGGATCAGATAAAACACAATTAAATATACTAATTTGTATACATAACTTTTTTATGGATAGCTTAATGGGTATTATACGTGTGTTGTTCACGAGTATTTGCCGTATGCCGGGGCCTAATGTGTGTTTGATGTTTTGTATTTATTGATATGAGTGCAAATAGCAATTTGATCAGGTAGGTTTGGCAATTAAATCTTGTGGATTTGATGTATCTGTTGTTCAAATCTAATGATTGTTCATCATAGGGTGCAATATACCCAAAGACCAATGGAAATCGTGCATGAAGTTGGTATTTTTAATGGGATGGGAGTGTGCTGACAAGCAGCACCAGTAATAGTAAGATTCTATATAGATTAAAGAAAAAATGACTAATTTTATATACTTATCACGTTCAACAAGAGATGTGTAGCTACAAATGATGAGCTCATATGCAAATCTTTCGGTTTATTTGTTTGTTTATCTTCTCAAATAGGATGATATCAAAGGTTGATTTACATTCTCATTATAAAATAACCATATAAATCATTGAAACTCTTTGGACTTCATGTCTGATAACCCATTAAAACAGCTTGAGTTGAGTTGAGACTTTGAAAAAAAAACTTAAAATTAGGAAACATGAATTTTTGAATACTAATTACCTCATAAAACACCTTTTGGCTCCTAAGTGCCAATCCATATATAAATAAACCCGTTATTTTAGACGAGTATATTCTAGTATATGATATTTTTTTACGCAGTTTTCTCAATGATAGCAATGTTCATTACCCTAAAGGCAAGTCGTAAACAAAATAAAATCATATTTCAATGCCAAATGACGAGCAAAAAAGAAAAGGGGAAAGTAACACTTTATTCCGTTCTTATTCAGTTGGTGTATATTTTCTGGACATTGTTGTTGACGGATCATCCTTGAAATCAATGTAAAGGATCATGTATTTATTTATGATACTTGCTACGCGTTGATCTTCTGAACAAGGGCGATAATCAACAATTGATTTATTTGAAGATGCTCTAAGCAGCATATCGTAATATTCATAAATCCATCGGGGATCCTATGAATATCAAAATGATGAATTATTCCTTTTGGAATAGTAATTACTCGCTCAAATCATTTCCTCATTGTCTTGGAGGATACGAAGAGATATATGAAAGACGGTTCTTGTTATCAATGGACCATTCGGCTTGCATCAGAGTTACGTGCGAAGAATCCGTACACTACAAGTGGATACACGTATGAACAAAAGATTCTCTCATTTGAAAAGGAATTTAGTTGTGTGCACCTGAAAAAATAATGACTTCAAATAAAACAATTCGATATTGAGTCCGAACACGAAGATGGGATCATGGATTTAAAAAAATCCAAATTTTTAGCGTTTCAATGCCACTAAAACCTATACTTTTTCAAATCTTACTCCCAATCCTTGGACCAAATAAAGTTTGATTTTGTAAATATCAACGAAGGACACCTGTATTAGAGGTATATATATATATATATATATATATATATATATATATATATATATATATATATATATATATATATATATATATATATATATATATAATATTCATAAGGACATGTGCCCCCAGATCAAAAAGAGTTTTTCCGACTTTTTCTGAAAATTGGTCCAGAATTTAAATGGTTGATAGAGAGAGAAGGGATCAGTGAAACGAAGAAAGAAAAAGGAAAGAATAGGAGGGGAAGAAATCTGATATCGCTAATCAGATCTCTCTAACAAGAGTGCATTTCTTTCTACTTATTATAACTATTTCTTTTCCTTCTTTCCCCACTATTCCCAGCCCTGATAGAAACTTGTGCATGCATCCCACTCCAATGAGCGAGGAAAAGAAATAGTGGCTAAAATAGTTGCGTTTTAACCTATTTATGTGTTAAATGTGTAGCCCTGGCTGTTCGTAGTGAAAAATCTTTTTCACTACGCACTACCCTCAATAAGAATGGAAACTGTTTTTAAACCTTCAGTTTAGCGGTTGAAATTGTTTCGTTCTTTTGTCACTGAATGTGTCACGTGTACAGGCTGAACCAATGGAGTCAGAGTGAAGTTTGACCCTGGAGCAGCCAGTCTTATCTATCTATCTATTTTAACATGCACAGATCGATCTATAAAAATAGACAAATCGTCACAGTCAAAATTTAAAGTCATGTAGAAAAAAATTCAATCGATGAATAAATATGATCAGAATAAATTCTACTTATGACATCACTGGTGTTTTCCATTCGAAAACATCTAAAATCGAGTCAAGAAAAATCTAAACATGTTATTAACGAATCTGTCGGAATAAAGACTCGAAAAAGTAAAAAAAAATATTTTTAGAAAGTGATCTGGTAGAATACAGATGATGGAATACTGATGTTGGATTGCCAAGTCTGCAAACAAAACGGTATGACCAGGAGTACTGGTATACGCAAACACATTAGCAAACACACAAACCATAAACACATGCCCTTATGGAACAGGTTAGAACTTTTCACCATCTTTGATGGCTACTGTTGTTCAACAGAATAAAAAAAAGAAAGAGGAGGATCTTGAAATAGATTTCTCAAAGTAAAGTCAGATGACTTAATACCAATGAAAGAATTCCATAAAAGTCAAAACCCGTTCAATCCATTCGATCTGTTTGGTCCTTCAGTCAATGGCGACAAATATAATCGCCAGATATTTACTATTTATATATATTCCATGCATTAACAGAAGCACATTTCTCAAGCAGGTGGGTCCAACTAATTCCTCTTATATTAACCTTCCACACACTTTGACCAATAAAGCTTGCCAGGGGACCCGTGTTGTTCAATATTTCTCAGCAGCAACGGAAGGGTTCAGAATTCCAGCCCAGGATCCAACTAGTAAAATATTTCTCATCAGCACTAGGGGAGTTCAGAGTTCGGAGACAAATGAAAATCCAGAATTTCGAATGCTCATTTGAAAGACCGACAGCTTCTTTTAACTTAGAAAATTGGCACCTCACAATCTTTCTGAACACATTTCATCCCTTCATTTGACTTAGAGCAAATATTGAAATAAACTAAGTATCAATATCTATCGTGACTGAGACGTCTACATACTTCCTAGTTGTTGTTTGAGCCTAGTTAAAGGATGTAATTTCGAATGCTGATTATCAAGACTAGCACTACCCTCCCCTTGTACGTCTGACGAAATAATGTCTCCCTCCTCCTAATTTCTTACCATCTGGACTTATGCCAGAGCAACTTATCTCCACCCGTGACCAATAAAATCTTACTTTATGCACCTGCCGTCATGCCCTTGCTTGGGAGTTCGATCCTCTCTACTGAGCAGACTAAGCTAAGCTTGGTAAATATCTAAGACATCAGCTATAGAGTGATGGTCAGTAAGCAGATCTCACAAACCGTTGCAAGTGGACTGATTATGATCTTTACAGTGGGCCCCATAATTATGACCAGGACTACCATTCTCCCCCTTAGAAAAATGAAAAGTGGAGAGAAACTAGACAAGTTCAGAAAGTATTGGCTCTGCAACACTCATAATAGAGAGATCTGGCGTATCCTTGGGAAGGTCTATGTCTAACGACGGACGACAAAAGACTGATGATGATGATGATGATGATGATGATATGGCAAGAGAGACGTATAGGCAAACTAATCTAATTGTATGTTCTTCACCTGTCTAATGTCTAATGGGACAACTATGCCATCATGATATTGTTTCTTCAAAATATGTAAAACTTTGATTTAATAAAATGATAGTTTCTCTAACCATGAAATAGAAATTACTACTTTAATAGCTTGAAAAATCCTTTAAAAAATTCAAGTATTAGCCACCTAAATAGATTATTCTTGAAAGGCTTTGGCTATGTTCGGTAAATATTGAGACGACACTGTTGAGGTCAGTAAGAATATTGAATCAAGTGCCAAAGATTTAACTATCAATTAGTGCCAGCAATGGCCATCAAATACATGATTTAAAAATAAATCTGTTTTTGAAAATAGAAATGGGAAGTGTCTCCAAACCCCAGAGACAAGATTGTGGAAAATAGAAGTTCGAGGACAGATTAAAACTGTCTAGACCAGGGATTGCTAAAGTGGTTGATCTCGTCCTCTGGGTTCGATGGGGCCATTCAAATGGTCGATAATGCTAGTGGGTCGAAAGGGGTCGATAAACACCGGGAGGGAATGAATATTTTGTAAAGTTTACATCTTTTCGCATACACTGAACAACCGTAGCCACGAAAGGTGGTTAAGGGTTCTACACCTTTTTATATGTGGGTGTTTTTGTGTGTTTATTTGCGACAGACTTGAGTACTCCACTACACGCCTTCTAAAAATGTTCTATCGGTGGAAAAAGACTTTCCCGACTTTCTGGAGGCCTTATTTTGACGGGTTTATTAAGAACGTCTAGATTCAACAGAATCTAGATGTTTCCAGATGTTTTTTTTTCTTTTAACTCAATTCAAGATGTTTTCCAGTGGGAAACGCCAGTGATGTCATAAATATAATTCATTCTGGCCATTTATATATACTTCGATGGAATCCTCTCCACATGACTTCAATTATTGATTGAGATTGCAAGTTATTGTTTACTTTCTATTTCAGGATTGATTACCTGTTAATCAACCAATTTTTATATATAGTTATTTACTACGAATTCGGTACGTTTTTTAAAGATTTGGTACATCTAAGGGTGTGGTTTTGGTACATTTGATGTCTTTTTTCTGGCAGTCCTGCTTGGGGTCCACGAGGGATCAATGATTCCGTGAAGGGGTCGATGCTCTAAAATGTTTGCCGACCCCTGTTCTGGACCAGCGTTTGGCAACCCGTGGATCACATTTTTGGTCGCAATAAAGTTAACTTCATTTTATCACAAAACTTTGCTCAATCTAGATGAAAAAAGAGTAATTTTGTTAAAACATAAACTTTCATTTCACTGATGATGCTACTTTGGATTAAAAGTGAATTTGAAATACTTTCGATTTTGATGAAATGTTGATAAAATGTTTAATAAAAAAAACTCTAAGTTAATCAAATGAACGATCTGATATAAATATCCAGAGATGATACTCTGAAAGAGTTTACTTTAGAAGAGTTCTGGCTTATGTCCAGTAATGTCCAGTAATCGGTGAAAGCACCATCAAATATCTGCAACCTT
Organism: Thysanoteuthis rhombus; assembly: GCA_963457665.1. Taxonomy (NCBI): domain Eukaryota; kingdom Metazoa; phylum Mollusca; class Cephalopoda; order Oegopsida; family Thysanoteuthidae; genus Thysanoteuthis; species Thysanoteuthis major. The sequence continues at coordinate 52,078,643 of OY735215.1, forward strand.
TTACAATTTCTGGACTCTGAGAGTCTGGATTATCGACCATTAATATTCAAGAGACGAAATATAGAAATCGCCCTTCGACATCAAGTGTCTGTTTAACGGTGAGAAACCGTTTCTTTTCTAAGGTAGCAAGGATTGATGAGATTGTAGCAAATTGTTTTTATCTTTTTATTGATTAAACTTCGACAGAAAAACAAGCAGTTCTCAGTAAATGTATCAATAGAAAAAAGAGCGTCAATTGTGGAAGGTAAAAAACACTGGCCTAGACCGGCGTTTCTCAAACTTTTTGCACTCACGAAACACCTGAGATATATACTATGGATTCGATACATTTTTGGAAGGTTTGGTACATCTTATGGTGTGGTAAGTTTGCTGAATTCTCTGGCAGCCCTATTTAGAGAGTAAGAAAGATCAAGAATTCCATGAATGGGTCGATGCTCTCTCTCTCTCTCTCTCTCTCTCTCTCTCTCTCTCTATATATATATATATATATATATATATATATATATATATATATATATATATACATTGATATATATATATATATATATATATATATATATATATATATATATATATATATATATATATCAATATATATATATATATGTATGTATATATATATATATATATATATATATATATTCTCTCATGTGCACGTTGCATGATTCTTAATTCACGGGTCTGTCTCTTGGTTAGGTTCCATGTTTTGGCTCCATAAGTGACTATTGGGAGGATGCATTGGTTATACACCCTTCTCTTTAGGATTAGTGGGATCTTCTTATTTTTGAAGGTTGAGCTTGCTCTGCCAAAGGCTTGCCATCCTAGTGTGATTCTTCGCTCACTTACTGACAAGCAACAGATCCTTTTGTTTTAAAAGTTTTAACGCATCTATAGTTTCTACAGTTAAGAATTTAATCAAAAATATCAAAGCAAAAAAAGGTTATTGTAAATTTTCTTAGTGCGTATTTTTTTCGGAACTACACTGTAGGGGGTAATAATGTGGGGCAGTCGCAGCAGAAATCATCCTTGAAGTCCTGAAACCTGAATCGCAGCGTGAGAACAATCAAAGATAAATCGCTAATGGGCGGGACCTTGTCCGGCAAAACTGAAATCGCCTCCATCTGATCTATTAGCCGGAAACTTATTTCGCGCCCTGCAGAAAAAAACCCCGAGGGGCATGCCTGCCATCAAACATTCATGACGCCGTCGTATCCCCGAAGGTGGAGCTCTCTTCACGTAAGCTCATTCTTTCGCCCCCCCTCCACCCTATTGACAGCGGCCAAGTCGTAGTAATTGATGTGTTATTGCCGAAAAGTACGCGCTTAGCGTTAAAGACTAGAGATATACTAAGTGGTCAGTCACAGGGTCGGGGAGGAAAAGGTCGGGAGGTCACAACAATCTTTCAATTATTCTACTTTTCAAATTTCTTTTTCCATCACAAGTCCAGGGCTCTGCTGACAGTTATCATCGGTACAAGAACAGGCTCAGCCGATGACCGCTACTGATATTATAAGTGTGACAGACTCAGTAGGAAGGAAGAGAAGAGAAAGCTTCGTTGCTTAATGAGAGGGTAGGAAGGGCAAGGGGTTAAAAGTCAAGTTGGATAGTTTGATTGGAGGGTAGGATGGGAAAGGAGAGAAAAGAAGATTAGATAAATAAAAGGGTAAGAAGAAAGAGGGGCTGATGGCTGTCTTCTTCACCATATTCGAACAATCCACCAATGTAAAGGCTATTGACAGTGTACAATATTCTTCTGGTGAATACTATAACCAGAGCCTCATAAAAAATAGAATACCATATTCCCCTACTCCACTTGAAAACAGAATAATAAAAAGGGGGGCCCAGCCCAACAAATAACTGTGGAATAAGACCCCTTGGACAAATGAACTAAGAGCGGTCAACCAAAGAAAACCAGATGGAGGAAAGAAAACTTCAAATTTTTACTAAATACTATCAACGCTCATCCATTTACTCACTCCCTTAGAAAATGGATGCATAGTCGAAACCAGTCTGGGAATAATCTTTAAAGTAATGATTAAAAAATGAAACAAATTAATTTTTTCTAAATTCACTTCTGTGTCTTTCATATGTCCATCCACATATGTATTCATTTATGTATCCTGATGAATATGACAATTGGAATGTGATGAGAAAAAGATCAAGAGAAAGTAGGGTCCACATCTCAGTTCTTTTTATTATTCAGTGGGCATGTTTTGATTCATTTCGACGGGTGCCAGCCATCTTTTTCAGAGAAAATATTTTCAGGGGTTCGCAGAAAATTTTGCAGATTACATGTTTGAGGTAGAGGAAATAAATGGAGATATTCTATGCTGTTAGGGTGCTAAGTGGCAGTAGAAGGGGGATGTCTGTATCAGTGTAGATGAGAGTAAAATTTAGTTTGAAATGAGAAGCGTCTGTGAGTCAGAGAGGCTTTGTTTCATATCTCTGCTAGTGTTTGGCTTGTCTAACATAAGATAAACAATGAGTGGAGAGAAGAGGGGCTAAAATAGTCTGTCTGCAGGAAAATAGGATTTTTAAAATATTATAGAATGGAGAGGTGGTGTCAAGCATTTAATGGAAAGGTGTTGGTATATTTGTGGCATGATGAAAGCACGTTGTCACTTTTCATTTAATCTTTCTGGTTGGTTGATGGTGAGTAAAATTTCTTTTTCTTTCCTTAGAGGGCTGGTATATGTGTGCTTGTACAATTTCTCAAATGCACTGTTGGCTATTAGACAATTCCTTGTATGTTGGTATTGTATCTTTGTGATTCTGTTTTAAAGTTAATGCATTTAGACGTTTTGCAATCTGAAAGTGACCATACCTTTCTGTTATTGTAATGCATTGGGATATCAGGGCTACTTCGATGCATCTGCGTGTCGAGAAGTCATGAATATTGTTGATGAGATGTGCTTGGTGAAAGTTGGAGTTTTGGTTGTTAATGTTTCTATTTTCGACCACAGCATTTGTCTTTTTTATCCAGTTTAGGGGTTTTCTTATGTTCTTATATCATTTTATTGAGAGTTCTCGATCTCTCTCCGATGTAGATTTTGTCGCAGTCCTTGCACGGAATTGTGAAAAAGCCAGCTGCAGGTGGAAGTGGTTCGTTTACTCTATATTCGATGGTTGTCGAGGTGTTGGTGGTAATATGTATTTCTATCTTGCTCAGGTTGGAGCTGAGATTGATAGTGGTTGTGTTGGTGGGTAATATGATGCATTTAGTGGCGTTGTTGCTTTTCCTTTTGTTTTTTTTGTGTTAGTTTTGTGGATCTCGCTTTCCCCCTTACGTGGTACATGCGATATCGTGGGTACTGGAGTGAACAGAAGGATTGCTTAATATATTCTTCTTCGGGCTTTGATATATTATTCTGAGGACCCTAAAGCAAAAGCCTATTATTGATCCTGATTTAATTTTTGGAGTGTGTGGGAGTAAAAATGTATGTGGCTGATCGGTGACTTTGCAGAAGATGCTGCGTTTGATTGCGTTGTTGATTCGGTGTAGTAGGAAGGAAAGGTAGTGCGTTGTTGGACAATGTGTCAAGGAAAGGTAGTGCGTTGTTGGACGTTGTGAATTTAATTGATGGTTCCACTATCTTCAGTTCAGCAACAGGGTCGTCTTGATCTGTGCGTTGAGGGTATCATATTAGCCTGATTCCAGAAATTATAGAAAAGGACAAACTAAACAGATACACTTATCGGAGACACCATCGGTAACCCAAGTTTTTGATGGTCGGAATTTCCGCTGAAGCTGAAGAAGCATTGGTTTGTCATAAGTGGATATATTTTTATGATTTTGTTAGTGGGTGAGACTGGTTTAATCTCGACCGTTTTGAGGTGGTTATTAAGTAGGTGTAGGCATTTTTTCACCTGAGATGTTGGTATAAAGAGATATTACATGAAGGCTAACAATAGGTTTCTTTTCATATCTACGTTTTTTATTTTATGTATGAGGTTCCCATAGTTTTTAACGCGTGTGGGACTGATAGCGACGAATAATGCGATTAGGATTTTTGCAAATGCTCTAGCTGTCTTGTGGGATGCACTGTCTATTCCTGAAATGATGGGTCGTAAGGAGATGTTGGATTTGTGGGTTTTAGGTTGGCCATAAAGTCTGAGTAGAGTCAAGTGAGGTAGGTGCGTGTCCAGGATGACAACATTTCCTCCTTTGAAGTTGTGATGTGTATTTCAGGCCAGATTTTTCAATGCAGTAATATATTTGAGAGGTAATGTGTTGCAGTCGTTAGTTGTATTGAAGGCAACGGTGATAATTCTTTGTAAGCAGCCTGTGCCAGAAGGTCTGCAGTTCTAAGTACATATACCAACCTTTTCCTTTCAAACCAAATTTTACTCTCACCAACACAGATACAAACATCCTCCCTCCCACTCCTACTAAAAAACCAAACAACTCAGAAATTTGGGGAACAAGGTATTCAGTAAGGCAGGAGTTTGGGAACTAGATACATAATAAGGCTGGGTCCTGGGAACTAAGTTTACGATAAGACTGGGTTTTGGTATGTGGTAAGGCTGGATTTGGGGAAATAGGTACACGTCAAGGCTGGGTTTTGGAATCTTAGTACATGATAACGCTGGATTTTGGAAACTTTGGGTATACGGTTATATCTCCATTAGTAGACATTGAACAGACAAATAACCTGGAAAATTAGAAGTAGGTATACGCAGTATCTCCTCGCACCCCGATTCCTATTCCTGGTGAAGAAAATTGCTGAAGGGTAAATAGGTGCGCGCTGACACTTAAATATTTAGAGTTGGTCAATAGCAAATATCTTCGTTAACACAGGTGACTGAAAATTTACAAATTCTACGCAGACAGAAAAGATATCTACTTAAAAGGTAAGAGAAAAAAGAGTTATTCTTCTGTCTCGGTAAACATTGGAACGATACTGAAGTGGTTTCTCCTGGACGCAAGCATGGGCGAAGCGTATGGAGATCCTGGGGGTGTCCAGTTGGGAAATACCTTTCTCAGCTTCACTGATGTTGTCCAAAAGAAAACGGAACAACAAGTGTGGAACTGGCTTAACAACAGGAGCTGCCGGAAGTGAGTCAAACTTATCCTCAAGGGAGCTCTACTCTTTGGTTTGGAATAATAGTTGTCCATCTCTTAGACTGGTTGCAAACCCTGTCTAAGGACTCCAGGCAGCCCCTTTATTTACCCATAGCTGAGGGGGGGGGGAGATGCATTCATGAATAAAAAAAACTGTGTCAGCCGTTCGACCTCAGTTCACAGATTTAATTCTCCGTGAAATTAATCGTTTGGTCATTTGCATCTCCTAAGAAACAAGAAGACATTTTTGTAATATCTGTGTTGCTTTTAGCGAGGAAAAATGTAATTGGTGTAGGAGGGGCGTAATGGTTGTTGCGATGGAAGGGTTAGATTCGCCACCGTACAATAACAGAATTGTGACACAATCTTAGTCAGTGATTTAGTGTTGGGAATCTGCACCCTTATATAATAAGAGCGGGTGTACCAAGGACTCTACCTCTCTCAATGCAATAAGGGGGTATTGTTCGAGGGATGGTTAACCGGTAACCAGGCTTCAATTAATGGAATCAGCGAACCGAATTTAAACTGTAGCTTAGATTGTTTTCTTTCACTCTAATTCTCCTGAGTGAGCCACGAACCAGCCTTCGTAGGCAGAGGGAATAATAAGCTATGGATGCCTTTGTAAGTGCTGAATATGATTAATACCAGATTATTTCTGCTTGATTTTTGGTTCTTTATGCGATTCTGTTTGGAATCCAGCGACTGAATTACTTTTTTTTTGCCATTTATCGGACTGGGGTGAAATTTCTACTGAATAATCAAGAAACAGCATTATTTAGATATAGATATCATCTCAAAATATATTTTCCTCTCCGAGAAAAAAGTAAAATGATCAGGTTTTAAGTAGCAGATATAGATCGTGAATAAACAAAATGAGAGTTCGGAGTTAGAACAGTTATCTGGGCCTTTGAGTTACCGACGGCTGTTTGGCTAAGTGGTAAGAGCAATGCTACATTGAAGCAGCTACTCAGTCGGTCGAAGGTTCAATTCAATATATATATATATATATATATATATATATATATATATATATATATATATACATATATATATATATATATCGGTTGCAGATGAATGTGAGATGCACGAAATGTTATCATACGCTGGGTATATATCCTTGTAATTTCTATTTTTATATGTTAATAGCTCTATTAACTGTGTTAAATTTTGAGCGCTATGATTAAGCATCTACAACAGATAAAATCCGTATTATATATATATATATATATATATATATATATATATATATATATATATATATATATATATATATATATATATGAGAATTATAGCTGCTGAAAAGGAGGCACTTTTGATCAACACTGCTTGGGTGCCATGTTAATATATAATGGTTTTGTTTTTAAAATCCCCAAAACAGTTACATGGTAAACAACTGATGATCCCAACATGATGAAATATACACATAGTACCATAATAACAAGTTATATGTAAACCAGAATAAAACACCGAAGGAAATTACATAAATTGCATTAACAGACACTGGGAAATAAGTGACTGAAGTGAAACTAAAAAAGTTTTTCAATGCTTATAAAGCATTCTAGAATATATATATAAATATATATATGTGTGTGTCATCCACAGACAGCTGTTTCGATGTATTACATATCTTCAGTGTGGCTATAGACTTTATCCCATCCAGTACCACGAGGCAGAATTGAAACCCCCACATCGGACCCGGAGACCGAAATCTTACCTCTGGACAACAGAACTAGGTGGCCAGTAAGGCTGAATTATTTAAGTTGAATATCTATTTTACGCAGAAACTCCTCAATTTTATATATATATATATATATATATATATATATATATATATATATATATATATATATATATATATATATATATATATATATATATATATGCATATATATGTATATGTATATATATGTATATATATATATATGTATATGTATATATATATATATATATATTTTACGCAGAAACTCCTCAATTTTATATATATATATATATATATATATATATATATATATATATATATATATATATATATATATATATATATATATATATATATATATATATATATATATGACAAGAAGCTCGCACCTTAATTTTGAATATAATAATGACTCATACATATATTGGACTAAAAGCTCGCACCTTAATTTTGAATATCATAGAATAGCTCATACGTGATCTAAGCAGATATCATGTAACCCTCTATAAAATTTAAGGCAAATCCATTCCGTGTAGAGTTCTATTATTATTCTCCTTTTGTCTTTGAGATCTTTGTAACTGCCAATGGCATTTTTTCTTGTTTTGATGAATAAAATTGATTTCTTGTGATTCCTTCTGCTCGCAATGATCAGTATCTCTCGAAGATGCCAGACAACCAGTTATACACAACCAAACAGATAAGGATTATGTAGACAGTAATAAATATGTATTAAGCTCCGTAAGTAATATTCAAGAGGGTCTGATACGTATCTATCTCAATAAGTTTGCACAAGTTGGTACTTCTGGGCAAGTGATGTGACAAAACCTAGTATCCACATCGATGTTACAGAAAAATCTATTTTTCTATTTGTATAGAAGAATGTTTTTCACTCTTAAAGCATATTAAGAGGTTACTACGGAAATTTTAACTAATGATCTTACGCACTGATTAACAAATAATCAGTCTATTCATTTTTTTCATTTATGTCATGTAAGTTAATTATCCATGGATAAAATTAGCATATACATTAATTTCTTCTCTGTACGTCTGTTTGGCCTCAAATGGGATGTTCTGATTGATTAATTTACCTTCCTATAATAACATAACAATGAAAATTACGCCTCAGGAACTCTTGAGACTTCATCTCTAATACTATATTGAAACAGTCTGAGATAAATTGAAAAAAAAAAACAACAACAAAAAACAAAAACAATAACATCAAAATTAGGATACTTGATACTAATACTAATATTAGTATGTTGGTTATATTAGGATACTGATAAAATAATTCTAGGCTACTTCGTGCTGATTCATCCATAAACAACTCCGTCATTTTTGATAATTCACAAATAGTTGTTAATGAGAGGTCTTTACAGGGGCAGTATGTTCCACACAAAATTAGATCTTATACTATAAGTGAACTTTTCCTGTAGGAATCCTCAGTTGGATCTATTTCGGGGATTTAAGAACAAAACAGTTATTTTACCATGGCTTCCTAGTAGTGCTGATCAAGCACTACCCACCTCATATTATGATTCTATATATTCTGATGTATATATATATATATATATATATATATATATATATATATATATATATATATATATATATATATATTATATATATATATATATATATATATATATATATATATATATAGAGAGAGAGAGAGAGAGAGAGAGAGAAGCGAGTAGAGCATAATCCCACCAGATATAAATGCAGCAAAAGAGAAAATAAAAGTGTGTGTGTGTGCGAGAGAGAGAGAGAGAGGGAGAGAGAGAGAGGGAGAGAGAGAGAGAGAAAGAGAGAGAAAGAGAGAGAGGGGGAAGGAGAAATAGAGAGTTTGAATGTTTCAGTCCATCTTTATTCTATCTCTCTCTTTTAAAGTGTCTCCAAAGAATTGTGCGTTAAAAAAAGCGTAGGGTCAGGCAGTCAAGCATACCATCGTATTTCAAGCCTTTTATATCGGCCACATCTGACGACGAACCTCGATCTTCGGCATCGAGTCGGACAGATACTGAAGAGGGTTAATTTTTGCGCCTGGGAACGCTCAAAATTCATTCCCGTATATAAAACTAATAGTAATTGCTTCTTCACTTAACATCGATTTCGGATAGCGAGGTGAAACATTACCAATGTAGGTCTTTCTTTGAAGCATCGTAGCGTAAAGCGAACCTCGTGTGGTTTGTTATTATTGCCGATGGATACAGATTTAAAATTCACCTTGAACCACATGGATATTCCGAATGAGCGCCAAACCTCTGTTCACCAAAGAGTCAACGCGGTTATCTTTCCTTCCCTTGCCCTGGTCCCTGCGAACGGACAAGATACGTGATTTTCTCGCCCGTGGACTTTATAATTATTTTAGATAACAGCGTTACCCGAATCTCAAAATATTCAATTATTACGGTGCCGACGACAGATTTGGTTCCGGATATACAGCACAGACTTCATACTAAATTGACTGATCACCTCGGGAATCAACGCGTATTTCTCTGGCTTGTTAGTGGTAATGCACATCACCAACTCGCAATGTAAAACCATTGTCAATATCCGTACCTCGCATAAATGAATCGCCATGGCTCGCGCCTGTACCAGAACTAATTATCTCAGAAGATTATCTGCAATTATCCTTAAAAATAGATCTTTTATCTAAAATTATCTATAAAAAAAATGCCAGCACAAGATTTTGGCATTGTTTGACCAAAACTATTATAATTGTCAACAAAGGTTTTTTCAGTTTTCAAGTGATTCTCGCTGTCAGGATAGTTGGCTATCTATATATGCGTACAGGCCACACAAATGGAGCTAGAGGGCTAAAAATTTCAACATCTACTCCTTATTATGTCCAAAAAAAGATTTGTTTTGTTTTTTAAACCCCCCCCCACAGGGGAAGTCAATTTACAATGAGGTTTTATGCTAAGTTGGTCCATTAGTTTATATCTGGCAGTGTTCATGCAAATTCTTTGGAGATTCAGACCTTTTAGTGATTTACTGAAAGCAAGAGAAGTAACTAATTCATTGAATACCCTTTCTGACGATTGTTCAATTGATCATCCTCAACACGGCATGCTTCTAAAAGACATTGATAAACTGACAGTTTCTTTTGAGACATATTTACAAATATTTTTTGTTATGTCAAGTCATACACATCTCCCGAAATCACTTCACCAAGAAATGAAGAATCTCATGTACCAACCTTGAAAATCTGCATCGGAAATCTAGTCTTTTATCTTTTGCCGTACACAGATCACCAGTGACGTTTAGAAAAATTCAACTACATCAGACATCACAGTTTATATGGGGTGTACTTATTTTTTGATCGCTACTTATTCATTCGTTTCAATGATGTAAAATTTGGTAATAAATAATTACTAATCATATCTGCAAGAAACAATAAAGTCTTTGTATCTTTGGTTCAGAAGAAAACTAACAAAAGATTGATAGGAATTTACTCATATATGCACTTTCTCATCCACACACAGTATCTGTTTCTTTGTAGATTCTTCTTCCAAGATACGGCGAGATTGGCCCTCCTTGGGTTCTCCACTTTGGGGACCTTGTGCTAGACTAGACTACACAAATGTCTCTGCCATCTGACTTCAGTGGACTCCTGTTATCACGGCATCCTGGGGAATTTAAGAGTGTCCTTATAATAGGTAGATTTCATATAAAGTGCATTAATAATGAGAAACTAAAAAGTGCACAAAAATGACTTTTTATTATCAAAGTACAATCGAAGCATGATTGCTTCGATTGTACTTCCATGTGTGTTCATGGACCGCGATTAATCTGACCATTGTACGAAGTTGATATTCAACAGATTTATTCGACAGCATACAAGAAAGTGCAGTGTTGAGATTGAAGTATTTTTTGGGTCAGTGGTTCTTGAGAAATCTAATATAAGTTTAGGTATAAAGCATTTAAATTGGTAATACTGAAAAGAAATGAACGGAACACTTCGAAGTCGTTGTTTCGTACGGAAGACGGGAAATTATTTCCCCCGACAAATACAGCAGACAGTTTCACATACCATAAAGTCCGGCCCCTTTCAAAACACGCACCTTTTGAATGAGAACTGTCCTGAAAAAGCCACTATATTTCAGTTTAAAACCAAAACAGATATTTCGCCGAAAACTTATTCTTACACGCATATTAGGGGAGGGGCCAAAAAGGGAAAAAAAGGGGGTACCTAAAAATACCTGAGAGTTTCTAAAACGATTTTCCTCACAGCACATATATATTGGAATTGGTTTGTGCACTTCAATTAATTTTATTGCTAATTTTAAACAAATATGAATGTAACTTTAGGATATCGTAGTTATTTTCTTGGTAGAAAAGCACCTTGATTAAACAATGAATGATCAAACCAGAGTAGGAGTTGTTGCGGTAGTAGTACAGGGGGTGGGAGGAGAAGGTGAGGATTGTTCACAAATTCCTGGGAACGCCCGTCTTTCTTAACCCATGGCTCAAGCTTTTACAAAATTCCACTGAAATCCATCCTGACATTTTAGAGGTATCAAATGCACTGTATGTAAGGGTTCAGTTCCTCATCGTAATTGTATAGTAAACTGAAACCCTAAGGCAAACTCAAAATACCCTCTCCCCTCCGTCTGTTGTTTAACATTATACCGACCGACCGACCGACCGACCGACCGAAAAGTATTTTATAGAGATGTGTGGAAATATATCTAAAAACAAACGTGATATTGGACCGCGTGTTATTAAATATTGCCGTTACAACGAGACTTTTATTTTCATGAATATTCCCCTATCCTTTTGTATATCTGTAAACTCGTATATCTTGGATATGATTTTGTGCTTTCACGCCAGTTAACTTGGCTTTACTTTTCTATTATTTTGCATTATGTAAAAAGGAGTCAAAATAAAGAAGAAATGCAGATGAAAAAATAATGGTTCTTTGCTTTGGAATATCTTGTCGGGAGGTGGCTTCATTTCTTTCAATGAATGTGGCTCGTGCAAACTTTCTCTGACCCAGAGTAAACAAAACTCATTCACTCCGAACAAAGTCTCGCGCTTTCACGTCAAATAACCAAGTTGACGTTGCCACACATAAAACTCAACACAATGACAATAGAGACACACGTACGACACAAAAAGACGAGACTACACATACACATACATGTACACACGTGTACAAGTGAACCCCCACCCATGATAAAATTCACGGATATATTTTTTTATTTCAATGAGAGATGATTCTTGTAGAAGAGAAACTAGTAACCTCGTTCAAGTAGGAGAGGACATTGTATCAAATTGGAGAAAGAGACGATGAATGACTGCAGAGTCCTAAAAAGCACTTTTTTGATCCCCACCCCCACCAAAAAAATAGTTCTCAGATAGTGCTGAGTAGTGTTCTCATTCTGGTTTTCTACGTTGTTGCCCCCCAAATGTGACCAGGAGACCAGGTGACGGACACGCACACACACGATCAAAGAGAGGAGAATCACTCGGCTGGCTGGCTGGTCGGGCAGACCATCTACGGAGCCAAAGTGATTCGAAAAACGAGAGGTGATATTATTTCTAACTACATATGTATACCAACTTTCTTGCTTACTTCATTTTGTTCATCTAGCATTAGTTGGAGGTCGTGTAGGTTTTCTACGAAAAGGATGATGTCGTCTGCAAATCTGAGGTTGTTCAGATATTCACCGTCTATTTTGATTCCTTTATTTTCCCAATCTGGATTTCGGAAGATCATCTCGAGGCAGGCTGTGAAGAGTTTGGGTGAGCTGGTATCATCTTGTCTTATTCCCTTTTGGAGTTGGAAGGGCTCCGAGTTTTTATGTAGCCTGATAATGGAGCCGCTGTTATTGTATATATGTTGCAGCACTCTAACGTATACGGGGTCCAGAAAGCAAGAAAGTCGGCCTATACATAGATATCAGCAAGATAAAGATCATGTGCAACAATCACGTAATAAGTACACGAAGATCAAAATCGAAGATGCCGAACTGGACAATGTAGACCATTACATCTACCTAGGACAACGAATCTCCATGAGACTCTCAAAATAAGATGAAATCAAATGAAGAATCACTCTAGGATGGCAGTCTTTTGGCAGAGGGATCTCAACTTTCAAAAACAAGAAGATCCCATTAATCCTAAAAAGAAGAGATCATAAGCAATGCATGTTTCTGATTGTCACTTATGAAGCTGAAACATGAAACTTAACCAAGAGACAGACCCGGAAACTGAGAACCATGCAACATGCACACGAAAATATTATGCTCAACTTCACACGGAGAGACCACAAGACAGCATGATATATCCGGAGAGGGGGGGCATCATAGAATCCTTTAAAAATCTCAAATGACAATGGGCTGGTCATGTTGCAAGAAAGACAGACAACCGTTGGACATTGCTACTAACAACATGGATCCCGAAAATGCGTAACCGAGGCCGGCAGAGTATTAGATGGAGAGACGAGCTACACAAATTTAGAGAGTACTGGCACCGCGGCGCACACGATAGAGAAGTTTGGCGAATCCTGAGGAAGGTCTATGTCCAACGACGGACATTAAGAGACGGATGATGATGATGATGATGATGATGATGATGATGATGATGATGATTCTTAATAAGCTTAGTAAGGCTAAGGCTACAATAAGCAGAGTCTACATAATGATGATGATGATGATGATGATGATGATGATGATGATGATGATGATGATGATGATATGCATACAGAAATACTCATCCCAGTCCTGATAATAGGCGATACAGCGTTTTGCTGCCTGGTCAGTATGGGAGAGTTGTTTGCCAAAGTGCTCAACCCCCACACTTACTTCTCCGCCGACGATGCCAGAGACGAAACATTTTAGCACATATCTGATGACAACATAGAATGCACGGATACAGATTCATACCAATCCCAAAAGCATGAGTGCTAAGTGAACATAAGAAACTTCAGGCGAAATTAGAACTCAGATTGCCGATTCACGTGTATTTAGCATTGGCGAAGCTTGCATTAAAGCAACAAAAACACCAGTGATGATTAACAACATGATCCCCATGACAACGATATAAACATCACCACCACCAAAATCCCTGACGCCTAACATACTATCATCACTCTTTTGGGAGTCTGTGAACGCTAAATAAATTTTCCCAAATATGTTGAAAAAAGAATCAGGTCATTACTATTGATTGTGCGATACAATCAATCACTTTTAACATGGCAGAATAAAAATAAATGATTAAGAATAGATTTTGGCTTGCCTCATGGTCTTCAGCCAATATCTCTTCTCTCCCTCGCCTATCATGCGAGTGCTGTGGTTCATATCTCTGTAAATGTCCTCACGCTGGTCACGACAACAGGCATCCGTATCACATATAACATGTTTCTCCACGTTTCGAGGTTTTCCGATGTTTTTGCGACATAGAGGAGACAAGCACCAGGTGTAGCATCATCAAATTCAAACAGTTTAGATATATGGGTAATTCACATCGGCGTATGGAACCAGTGCTCGGCCCCAAGAAAAAGGAACGATCTCGAATGCTGATTTCCAAGGCAGACTGGTAAATCTACGCAGAAAATTTGAACAAGACTATTTTTCACCCCCACTTCTTATGAGCTGGCCTTGTGAACTGTTACAAGAAGCAAAGAGAAAAGGAAGATGATACATGTTATTCCAGACAGTTGCATAAGATTATAGTGTAGTATCTGTTTAAGCAAATTTCAAGACATATGATACTTCATCAACGGTATATATATATATATATATATATAATCCCACAGAATTATAAATTACGTTATATCATACAGAAACTCATTTGAAATGATCTTCCGTCGCCACGCGGCTAATGTATCACTCACCTTAGACAACATAATTAGAATGAACAATTGGAGAAAATGGGGCTGTAGCAGGAATCGAACCTGCTACCGATAGGATAACTGCTTCAACGTAGCTAGGCTCTTATCATTGAGCTAAACAGCCGCCAATTATGTAAAGGCCCAAATAACTGCTTTCAGCCTAAATTCTGATCTCATTCATTTGCTTCTTTTAGCTGAAAGGTAAGAGCATCGCCATGTTGACGCAGCAACTCTATCGGTGATAGGTTTGTTTCCTGCTGCACCCCATATATATATATATATATATATATATATATATATATATATATATATATATATATATATATATATATAAATATACATTTATATATATATTTATATATATATATATATATAATTATACATATATATATATATATATATATATGTATATAATTTTATAATCGTTATGCGATGGCATTTTCAAAACCACTTTGTCAATGTAGTGAAAAATTTTTTTTACATGTTTTTGGAGTTGTAATGAACAGGGGAAATTTGTTTGGTATTGGGTTGTTCAGAGAAGAACTAAGGGGTGTCGGTCTTGTTCTAAGCGCAATTGGGGTCAACATAGGATGTTTTTACAGCAGGAAGGAGGATGTTTTGTTTCTAAGGATTGGTTTGGATGGATTTGAGGGAAGTGGTGTTTCCATCCTTTGGATTGTGTATGTGTCTCTTCCGCCTTCGTTAGAAACATGCATGACTCCACGACATGCAGATGTGTCGAGGCCACCCTAATATCGGAATGAAAAATTATAACTCAAAGACAAGGACACTTTCAAATAGTGGAGATATTAAATGCACTACGTCTGAAACAGCATCACAGAAAAACCCAAGGTGTCGGAAAATATACAGAGAGAAATACATGCAAGCCACACAAATATAAACTAACACAGGGTTACACCCGCTCGTTTTAAGATGAAATAATCACTATATGCACACACACAAACACACACACACACACACACACACACACACACACACACACACACACACACACAAATAAAGGCAGAAGCCCCACAAAAAGTTAGCTTAGTAAATATCTACAAAACATTTTGGTTTACTATTCATTATTCATGTGAACACGTCTTTCTCCACAAATATTTTTATTTAATTTTTCGGTAAAAACTATTCCCCCACTACATAATGGGACTACGATAAACAGGCACTACACTTCAATCTTATACAACTCCCTGTAAGATGATAAAGTTAAAAACCCCGAACATTGATTTCTCTTGTATTGCTTTTTTTATTTATATTATCTATTATTCATCCTTATAGAATCTGTTTATATTGTGTCATGTTAAAAGTGTTATGACAGAATTAAATAGATACAGTGAAGATATTTGAATTTCTAAATCCTGCTCTGTCGATAAACATGGCTGTTGTACATGAAATGAAGGCCAATGTTTGGATTCCATTATTAGATACTTTACGACGTTCCGCCACAATCACGATTTATTCATGAGTTCCAAGGAGAGCCCCGACCACTGCAATCACTCTTTTTCTCTTACTACTCCCCCTACTCCTACTTTTTCTATCTTTGCATAATGCTGGAACGCGCCCACTTTTGCTAACTTATGCTATAGACTCCTCCCACGTATTTCTTTCTTTCTTTCTTTCTTTCTTTCTTTCTTTCTTTCTTTCTTTCTTTCTTTCTTTCTTTCTTTCTGTTTAGTTACTTATACTCTCTTTCTTTCTTTCTTTGGTTTTTCAAATATTCGCATTTCTTTTATTCCTTTCTGCCATTATTTCTCCTCTCCTCCCTCCACTTCATTGAATTTCAAGACATAATTTCTTTCTTTCTTTTTTGCTTTCTGAACATTTTTTGTTTCTTTCTTCCTTTCTTTTAAACTGTTCTAGTATATCTTTCTTTGCAATTTCCTTTCTTTCTTTTCTTCTTTCGTTTTTTCCCTTCTGCTTTGTGCACATTCTCACTTCATTACAACTTAGTTGTTCAAAACATTCTTTCTTTTTTTTCTGTCTTTTTCTTTCTTTCTTCTTCTTTCTTTCTTCCTTTCTTTCACGTCTGTAAATATTGTCATATATTTCTTTGTTTTTCATACATATATTAGAAAGCGTCAAACAAAACTCTCACCAAGATTGTCAAGATAGGTGTCTTCAGTCTTTAAGTAGGTCCAGCTGATATATATATATATATATATATATATATATATATATATATATATATATATATATATATATATATATATATATATATATGTATGTATGTATATATATATATATATATATATATATATATATATATATATATATATATATATATATATATATATATATATATATATCACACGTACAGGCCGCACTCATGATGCTATAGGGCTGAGATCTCAAACATTTACTCCGTACTTTGTTCAGTAAAAAGTTATTCTTTTAAAGATTCCCCCTAATTTGATTTTTGGAGGGGTGTCCAGTTTGAAGTTTATGCAAAATTGACATCCTGGTTTGTGTAAAAGCTTATCTTAAAAAATTCAGATTTATTTCAGTGATCACCACCTAAGAAAAGGCAGGAGAATCAACGTATCCATTGATCACCTCTTTTTCCCAATATCCTTGATTGATGACCCTAACATGGCATGCTGCCAAAAAAAATTCGTTGTATGACGGATTCTTTTGAGTGACTAACCACACTTTTTTCTATCTTTTCAACGATTTCAATCTTCTCGTTTCTTTCTTCTTCCTTTTCACTTCTAATTATTACTCTCTTCCCACCCGCTTCCTCTCTTCTTTTCATCCCTCAAACGCCCATTGCTTAACTTATCTTCAGTACTTGTCTATTCCTCCTTTCACATCCTGATCCCCCCTCTCTCTCTCGTTCAGGTACCCATAACCCCCAACCTACCCACCACAAAAACCCTTCTTAATCCCCACCTCTCTCTTATCAGCCTGTCCTCAAGCGACGAGCGACCTGCTCCGCTTCGTACCAGCCACGATCTCACCATCACCCACCGGAATTCTAGAATCCAAATTTACCTCCTACACGGGTTTTTGATCTCCGACAAACATAGGTTGAGAAAAAGCCCGAGGCCTTTTATTCGTAGTTATCGAAAGACAGCTTTGGTTAAACTGCGATGCTACTTCCAGATTTTCTCACGCATATCTGCAACAAAGGATCACTACTTGCGTGTGTAGAAGTTGTTGGAGCAAAGGTTTTAAAGTATAAAACGTCTGACTCCATTCTCTTCAATTCGGTGTGCGATACATAAGTTGATATAAATGGAAACAAAAGACCTTTGATTTCGGCTGGTCAAGGTTATAAGTGATAACTACTGGATCTACTTATCGGATAGCAATGCCACGAAGGGCAAAGTTTAGTTATAGAGTGCAGAACCGAATGCTGAGGTACAAACTGACGCCACAGGAACTAATAAAATAGGAAACTATATACATATACATACACACACACACACACACACACACACACACACACACACACACACACACATATATATATATATATATATATATATATATATATATATATATATATATATATATATATATATTATAGAGGAGTAGTCTCAAACTCATATGTTCATAACCCCCCAAAATAGACTTGTTAATACATGCATCTACGTGGAAACATGGTGTCACAAGAACATACACACGTACGTATACACACACAATATATATCAATCAATCAATCTCTCTTTTTCTCTCTCTCTCTCTCTCTCTCTCTCTCTCTCTCTCTATATATATATATATATATATATATATATATATATATATATATATATATATATATCTTTCTATCCATATAAATCTATCTACAATGTGTGCCCAAAAAGGTACCAAACTTTCTCAAAAACAAAATCCATTCTTCCACCAAAAACCTTATGAGACTTGTTTGTCTCCATATAAATAGTCCCCTTGACCTTCTTCCCCATTTCTATTCCTACCTTTTCGGAAACTCCACGGACAGTCAGGTGATGTTTTTCCCAGTTCTTCTGATGGATAGTGTGCTCGTATCATGGCATATTGTCTTGTACCTCTACGATCGTTTGAAATCGGTCGGATTTAAAGCCTACAGAGGACCAAATCCCAAAAGTTGGAAGACTTGAGGACAAAAGCTGACTTGAGCATCGCCAAAAATTTCGTTCATCTGTGGTAGCACGATGCATTGGCATTTAAAAAAACAAACATTTAGTACAAATCTTGTCCGTAGACAGGGTAGGTCGTCCAAATTTGGCATCGACTTTGTGAGAATTTCGTCCCGATTTGGAACTCTGGTACCATTCTGGCATTGCGTAAGGCTAAGGTAATCATCTACATAGGCCTTTTGCAACGTTTGAAAAATCTCAAAAATGCTTTTCCTTATTTGAAACCGGATTTCAAAAGAATGTGCTGCTCTTCAAGATCACCTATGGTTCATCTTTACGCCAAACAGGAATTATAGTCCTCTCTGGTACGTGTATCCCAATATCTTAATGACATACCTTGATGCAGTCTTTCAATACAAAAGATCAAGGCCATTGCCACACATCATTTCAATGATGAGCCTGATAAAACGAACCATTGACACGATGTTCTAAAAGTTCAGATTTGATATGGACCGCCCTCCCCCCCAGATGTGTTTGTGTGGATGTCGATTGATGATTTATGGAGCAAATTGGTCTCTCCTTTTTGCAAAATGGTGCAATACAATCTTCCTGTAGCGCATCTATTCTCATTTGTCTCTGTGCCTAAGTTGAATGAGAAAATATCTTCCACCTCTCTATCTCGTTCTCACCTTTATGAATAGATAAATTGACAGATAAGAACATAGACAGAACGATACATTATTAGATGAATGGATGGAAAAATGGATAAATCGATGTATATCTATCTATATATGAACAGACTACGATAAATAAATGCACACACACATATATACATATATATATATATATATATATATATATATATATATATATATATATATATATATATGTATGCATGTATGTATATATATATATATATACATAAATTTGTCAATGCATTCATACACATAATGATTAGGAGTGTGAGTTTTTTCCAGTTACACAGGTGGGGGGACCCCTCAATAATGACGTAAAGTAAAATTGTGTGTTCCGATGGTGTTTCAAAAATACCCGATTTAATAAATGATAAAAATATGAAATAATAAAAACAACAAAAAAGCAGATGAAAATCCGGTTATGGTCAACAGAATTTTACTCTTTGAACTCACTGCAATATAGAAATCTCTATAACAAAGCTATTTTCCAAGCCCACTGCAATGCAAATATGTACTATCCACGTATATAAAATGCAATGCGTATAAAAGGCCATTCTCCAAGCTCCCAGCAATCCAAATCTCTATTATCCACGTCTATAAAATGCCATGTGTATAGAATGTTATTCTCTGAGCTCACTGCAATGCAATTATTTATTATCCACTTATATAAAACGCAATGAATTTAGAAGGCTATTCTCCCAGCATACTGCAATGCAAATATCTATTATTCACGTATATAAAATGCAATGTGTACAGAATGCTATTCTCGGAGCTCTCTGCAATGTAAATCTCTGTTACCCACGTATAAAAATACAATGAGTATAGATGTCTATTCTCCAAGATCGCTGCAATATACATATCTATTATCCACGTCCATAAAATTTAATGTGTAGAGAAGACTATTCTTGAAGCTCATCGCAATGTAGATCTGTATTATCCACGTATATTAAATGCAATGTGTGTCTTCGCTTCTCAGCTATGCCGTCATTGTTGACTGCTCAAGTAAACTAGTCTAATCATATAATGAGCTTGAATGTGAATCTTTCTGTTTATTTGTTTGTTTCCGTTCAAATATAATGATCTCATTGGTCGATTTAGCTCCTTATTGTGAATAACAATAAAAATGACGCCATAGAAACTCTTGACACTTCACGTCTTATCACACATTTGAAACTGCTTGTGTTGAGTTGAGACTTTGGAAAAACTTGAAATGAAGATACTTGAATTATTAAAAATAATCATCTAGTAAAATAGCTTTACGCCCCTTAGAGTTGATCCATGCATACATAACACCGTCATTTCGGATGGATATATGCTTGTATGCTATTAATTTACTAGAGATTTGTGTTGTAAATCAGCAAAACATTGACTTTGTTTTCTTCTAAAACATTCGGAAACAACAGTTTTACAAATTCTGAGTTATTGCTATCAAAGAATGCTTTCAAATATATTAACACTGCTTTTTACGAAGATCTCCATAAATGATATTTCTTGGTCACAACTGCTAGATACAAAGATCGTTTTCTAGCAGAACCCTACTTCCTATACTTCCCTGATGTAACATATATATATATATATATATATATATATATATATATATATATATATATATATATATATATATATATATATATATTCAAACATATATATATATATATATATATATATATATGTATGTATGTATGTATGTATGTATATATATATATATATATATATATATATATATTCAAACATATATATATATATATATATATATATATATATATATATATATATATATATATTTAGTTAGTTAGTTAGTTAGTTAGTTAGTACCGGTGCTGTAATAGACTAATGAAATCAATTGGAAGTGCTGGAGGAACCATCAGTCAGTAAGAATATATTGGGTGAACATTCCAGATCAGTTGCAAAAAAAAAAAATAGTAGAAAAAAGCCACCATTTTCCATCAATGGTGATTTTCGCTTGACCAAGCCAAGAAAAAAATTTTATCATAAAAAATGGGCGTAATGTATATAATTGAAAATAATATTTCGCGCAGGTCAACATGCACAAGAGAACCAAATGCTCCAATCACACCCCTCGCTTAGTGTTGGCAATTTAGATGTTTTTCATCTAAATTTAGATGTCTTCGATTTCGTTTAGATCTCGGAAATTGCTATTTAGATAATTTTTCAAAAAGTAAGAAATATTTCAATTCAGATCGTTGCACATAACAAAATCGGAAATATTTTTGATGAAGTGAGTTAAGTTTTAATAGAATAAATGTTGAAGATTAAAGTGATATTAAATTTGATGATGATATGTAATAGATTTCCAATATTTTAGATATATATCGAGAAAATCTAGATGTTCTGGTCGTTTTAAGATTCTTTTGACTCAATTTAAGATGTAGGACTCCATTTAAGACGTAAACGTGAAAATAAAGTTGGAAAAACTTGCTAGATCTTCACAAAAGAAAGAACTTGCGCATATATGGCAAGACTTTTAGGCTTATTTATAATTATGACACCAAGTCATTTGTTATTGTGATTGGAAATTTGCCTGGGAGGAAATAAAAGATTTGATCTGTCGTCCGCACAAAGAAAATGCCCGTTAGCAAATAAAATAGAAATGGATAAGAACTAAAGGTGAACTACAGTGATCATAGCCTTCAATATCATTGAAATTGCAATACATTGTTAGAGGCCATCAGATAACATTGAAATTGAAATACATTGTGCCCATCAAATATTATGAACATACATGCAATCCATTGTTTGTGGCCATTAAATATCACCGAAATTAGAATACATTGTGACCATCACATATCACTGAAATTGCAATACATTGTGGCTATCACATATCATGGACTTTGCAATACATTGCTTGTGGCCAGCAAATATTGAAATTGCAATACATGGCCACCACATATCATAAATATACATGCAATACTTTGTTGGTTGCCAGCAAATATCATAGAAACTGCAATAGATTGTTTGTGACTATTGAAATTGTGGCCATTGCAATATCGTTGACATAAATTGGTTGAAGCAACGAATATTGAAGAAATTGCAAATGATTATCAAAAGCGTTTTCCCGGCGTAAAACACTTTAACTGAATCAAACCTAAACACACGTCATGCAAGATCCCAAATTCACATTTGGAAACATTAAAAAAAGCAATTTTGCTAAATCTGTGTGCATGCACACAAAACATTAAGATGTCGTTACGATGATCACCGCTTTTAAAGATAGCAGTCAAAAGAAAGAAAGAAAGGAGGGATTCGTCTCATGTTCTATCATGAAATGAATTAATCTTCATCACATAGGACATTTTAATAGAGTGTGATGACGGATTAAATTTCATTAGATTTCATTAAAGAGAGAAGAAGGAGTGTGTGTGTGTGTGTGAGAGAGAGAGAGGGGGTGGGTGGGTGGGTACAGATAATCTTTTTAGTAGAGTTACAAAAATAGCTACTTTAAGTTTAAGAATTCATAGGCAGCAGACTAACAGGAAAACCGCAGAGTATTCTGATGCAGATGGTACTGATATTATAATAATAATAATAATAATAATAATAATAATAATAATAATAATAATAATAATAATAATAATGATGATGATGATGATGATGATGATAAAAACAGTGCTACAGAGGGAACTGAGCGAATGAATGGAATTTGACCATGCGGACAAATGGTATCAGCACAAAGCGGAGACAACCCTGGAAAATAAAAGCCATAAATTACTCTGGGGCTTTGACATTCAAACTGACCACCACATCAAAGCGAAAAGGTCAGACAAGGTAATCGTGGACAAGGGGAGGAGAACTGGTCAAATAATAGATGTGGCTGTACCAGCAGAGGACAGAATAAATACGGAAGACAGTGGAAAGCTAAAGAAATACCAGGACCTGGCAAGGGAGTTGAGGAAGGGTTGTAAAAATAAAGTAGGTGCCCTCGAAACTGCACCAAAGATACCAGAAACGAGACTGGAGAAAGAAGAGGAAGGATTGAGACTATGCAGACCACAGCACTACAGGGGACTGCATGAATACTGGAGAGAGTACTGGAGATATGAGATCTACGATCCCAACTGTTACCGATGGTCAAACAACCAAGAAAAAGGCATGGTGGAGGCGGTACAAACCACAGTGCAGCTGTGATAGGTGAGAATGATTGGAGTAGAGGGCTGGAGACTTAATGTCACTCAGCCTTCAGCAATAACCAATAGGTAACTAGTGTAAAACTGTAATCGGTAGCACTGCTGTGGACTGTGAAAGTGCAAAAAGAAGGGTTGGAGACTTGAGGAGACTTGAGGAGACATGCTGTCACCAGTGTTGATCACCAGGTAACTGTTGTGAAAATGTAAATAATAATAATAATACAAGTATCTAGGTGTCCTTGAATGTGACACGATAAAACGGGAAGAGATGAAGGAGAAAATTAAGAGGGAATACCTTAGAAGGATAAGGAAAATATTAGAAACCAAATTAAATAGCAGAAATCTAATAAAAGGAATGAACACCTGGGCTGTGTCAGTAGTTAGGTATACAGGACCATTCCTAGGATGGACAAAGGAAGAGCTCCAATCAATGGATAGGCGAACAAGGAAACTTATGACGATGCATAAAGCATTACACCCTAGGGATGATACAGATAGACTATACGTTAAGAGAAAAGAAGGTGGTAGGGGGCTCATCAGCATAGAAGATTGTGTCCAGAGAGCTAAAGTAGTCCTAGATAAATATGTGCAAACAAATAGTGAAGAAATCATAAAGAGCGCGAGGGATAGTGCAACAAACAAAGTAGAAAGCAATGGAACGGTACAGCAAACTAGAAAAGAAAAGTGGGAAGGGAAAAAATTGTACGGCGAGTTTAAAAGACAGATAAAAGATATAGCAGACGAGAAATCATGGACGTGGTTACGAAAGGGAAACCTTAAGAGAGAAACAGAATCGCTCATCATGGCAGCCCAAAACAAAAGCATAAGGACAAACTACATAAAAGCTAAAATCGACAGAACACAGGCAAACAGCAAATGCCGCATGTGCGGTGAAAGAGATGAGACAGTAAACCACATAACTAGTGAATGTAGTCAACTCGCCCAGAAGGAGTATAAGCATAGACACGATAGAGTAGCAACGATGATACACTGGGAACTAAGTAAACAAATGGGATTCAACCATGGGGAAAAGTGGTATCAGCACAAGCCAGAGGCAGTTTTGGAGAATGACAACCACAAACTACTGTGGGACTTTGACATCCAAACTGACCACCTCATCCAGGCAAGAAGGCCGGACTTAGTAATAGTAGACAAAAAAAGGAAGGCCTGCCAAATAGTAGACGTGGCTGTGCCTGCAGACCATAGAGTAAAAAAGAAGGAGGGTGAAAAAAGGGAAAAATACCAGGACCTAGCAAGGGAGTTAAAGAAAATGTGGAACATGAAAACCAGGGTAGTACCAGTCATAGTGGGAGCACTAGGAACTGTCCCCAGAACGCTGAGGGAGAGACTGGAGGAGATCGGGATTAGGGGGAGGATAGAGACCGTACAGACCACAGCACTACTGGGAACTACACGGGTACTGAGGAAGGTGCTAGAGATATAAGTACTGCAACGAATTGTAGCTCTGTCATGATATGCGAAAGAGGGAGGAGACGTTAGCTGAAGACCTGAGGAGACTTATTGTCACTCAGCCCTCAGCGATAACCACTGGGCAACCGGTGTGAAACTGTAAATCGCAGAATTACTGCGACCTGCTAGTACTAGGAGAGGAGGGCTGGAGACTTGAGGAGACTTGCTGTCACTCAAACTCCAGCGGTTACCACCAGGCAACTGGTGTGAGATTCCAAATAATAATAATAATAATAATAATAATAATAATAATAATAATAATAATAATAATAATAATAATAGTACTTAAAAAGGTGTGGGACATCAAAATCAAGGTAGTATTAGTAATAATGGGTGCACTCGGAACGGTACCAAAGACACTGAAGGCGAGGAACTCGGGATAAAAGGAAGGACTGCAAGGAACTGCACGAATACTGAAGAAAGTGCTAGAAATATAAGATCTACGACCCCAGCTGGAGGAGAGAGAAAAATCACCCAAATGGTAGTGGAGGTACGAATCACAGCACTGCTGCAATAGGTGAAGAAGAGATGAGATTAGATGAGAGGAGGGTTGAAGACCTGAGGGGACTTACTGTCACTCAGCCTCCAGCGATAATCACCGGGCAACTGGCGTGAAACTGTGAACCATAGTACTGCTGTGTACTATGAGAGTGTGGAAAGGAGGGCTGGAGACTTGGGGAGGCTTGCTGTCGCTCAACCACTTGCAGTAAACACCTTGCAACTGATATGAAATTGCTGCTGCTGCTGCTGCTGATGATGATGATAAATAGAAATGAAATAAAATCCGACCAAACAAGTCGGATCTTCAGGACATTTTGATAAGAGCGTGACAACGTTACAGATTGTAACTGAATAGAATAATTAACTCTTTAGAGATAATGTTGATTTCTCTGCATCCATTTTTAGACGTGTCCACAAATCACAATAAGACGTTTTTATGTCGGTCGGCCCCAGTTACGTTAAACAATGGAAATAGGAAGGAAGGAAGAGGTCATCAAACGATGTGACATCATTGGAGGTTTTGGTGTCATTAAAGAACATCTATTCCTATCAACAGTTTTATCAGCTGCTAATGATATCATAACAGAACATCAAAAATCTATATTTTTGTATTTTGAAAAAGCCAAGTACACTGTCTATGATTTTTATTGAAAATGATACTTTCAGAATACATTTCCATATCGCAACATTTCACAAGTTTAAGAATCAATTGACTCGAAGAGAGACTACTACCTCCTACCACAGATGGTGGATGCATAGTTGAACTTGTGGTTCTTGTTTTTAAATTTATGTGATTTAAATCATTATTTGCCTCTTCATTTATTATCTTATTGTTCGCTCCCTTCCCTTCGCTGCAACTCTTTCTTGCTTTCAAAACATTCCACACTTTCGCCATCGTGGGTTCATTTATTTATTCATCAAACTCTCCTTCTGCTTACCGTTTCCTTCTGGTTTGTCACTCATGACTTTTGTTCTCGCCTTTAGGAATGATACGAGTTCCTTTTGTCCAAATCGGCTCACTAGAAGATCACAGGTTCTTTGCAGAGGTCAGACAGGAAGAGACAATCCGAAGAACACAACAGACAGATGTAGATTTGACGTGTATCATTGGAGAAGCACGGGATCCCCTCTACCCGGAGCCAGATTCGACATTCCAAAACAGAATAGACAATCGAAAGACGATCGAAGGGTGGTGTTGAAACAAAACCAGGAAATTTGTCTGAACTAATCTTTGCGGTTTGATGTGCGAAAAACAAACAAACAAGAACCATCAGTCTAACAATGCGTTCATCATCCGTGGTAGAAGTATCAGAAGGTGGAAGTGGAGGAAGAGAAGGAAGAAGTGCAAGTAGCCTTTCTCCGAGTCAATGATTCTCATATTTATAAAATAGTGTCTGTCCGACCGCCATGTGACTAATAAATGAAATAATAAAGAAAAAAATTCCACCTTTTGAAATCTTGTGTATTAATTATCATGCAATTGCGATACGGGAATCATAAATGGTTAGTTTTTGCATGTTTTGGCCTTAAAAACTGCAGACGTTCTTTTAATGGCATCACAACTTTTGATGACATCCCAATAGCAACTGGTAAATAACTGTCAATACACTCTTTCTCCCACTCTTTATTGTTTAAAGCAATTCGAATTTTCTTTTTTCTCACAACAGATTGGAAGTCAGTGAAAATGACACGGTAAAGATTTTTATTTGCTGGTTTTATTGTGGCGAGTGAACCCGAAATTTGTTCTTGTGTGAAAATGAGAAAAAAAAATTCTACAGAAACAAACAATATATATATATATATATATATATATATATATATATATATATATATATATATATACACACACAAAGGTACAAATCGATTATTCAATATGCGATGTGTGATGAGTTTATTTGATAATAGTGCTCGATACAAAAACATTTAGTAACAGTACTGTTTCAAACATGGTGAATAATAGATTAGCTATACAAACATGTCTCTGTTTCTGCCCTTTTGGCTTCTTCAAGTGAATAATTCGATTCATTCGGATCCCAATCGATAACGTTATTGGGAGATGCGTATTTTTTTCTTTCTGGGTAGAAATCCCCGCTCGATTATGTTTAGATTTCGTTTTTTCCTTTTTTCTTGTTCAATTTGTAGTATTTGAAGTTTTTTTTAATTCGATAATCTCATGATTTTGGCTTTGTTAGTTGTGTTTGAAAAAAAAAAAAAAATTTGGTTTTGGCAATATTCTCTTCGTTATGTTATTGGTTTGTTGGTTTTAAAATTGTTTTAGATATTATACGGGTTAATCTATTTGTTGATAATTTTGCGGTCTTTTACCTTGAATTCTTTTTTTATTTGCTCTTTTTTTCTATATTTGTTAGTCTATTTATCTCCAGTATTCTATGTACGTTGTCTTGGCCAAATGATACATTTCCCGTGCAATAACAGGAGATCATTTCAAAAATGGTTTCAATATAATACAATTTATAAACATTTTGTCGGATCGTATATATATATATATATATATATATATATATATATATATATATATATATATATATATATATATATATATATATATATATATATATATATGAGATTCAGTTCATGGACAGTGTTCAAACTTCCTAAGCTTTTGGTTAGGATCTCAGATTTACATATAGTCAATTTAATTTACCTGGAACATCACGTTATTACGTGGTCTGTATCCAACGTTCAGTATTAACGAAAAGCCTGACCAAAACGATGGTGCCTTTGTCGCCTTCAATATACCCCCCCTTTGGGGGCCTCACACACTCATCCCAGCGTACCGTCCACTCCTGAAAACATTCTGCAAAGTCCTCCCTTGGAGTCACCATCGGTTGCCTCATTGTGTTATCCTCAATCTCATCCATGGTTCATTTTTATTTCTGGCAAAGGTCACAGGAAGACAAATCTGGACATTACGGTAGCTGAAAGATATGGGTGATGTGATGTTTGCAAAAACCACTGTGCGAGACGTGAAGGATGATTCTCTCGGTCACTGGCAATGAAACGGTCACACAATACAGAAATTGAGTCAATGGCTTCTCAATGCTGACAGAGTAATCCAACAGGAGAGCGTAGGCTAACGAATACGCACCAAGGTTCCCTGTGATCGGTTTTCAAGTTATATCAAGACCACGCAGCCGGTTCTCAGGATATCCAAGATACTGGATACTTCTCGGACATACATTATGAGGTGTTGAAATTACCTATTGTAATATTTACGTCCTTTGAGGCACAAGATGAACTCGTTTATCCAAGGTGAAGAGGAAAACATTCTGATGACTGTAATCGTCGAAAAGTTGTGTTTTAACTGGTAAAACTATCGTTATTTTGGTTGCAGGGGTCAAAACAGTCGATTATCCATTGATCTGTGAAAGTATGAGTTAAACATTCAGTCGTAGCCAAACCCTTGACTATTCTACAGGAACACTCCAGTTTTTTTTTCTATTCTGTAAGCTCGGAAGCACATTTACATCTCCGGAATAAATGTTCGTTTTTTTTTTCAAACAGGTCCGGTTAATCATTCGACAGAAACCGTCAAGTGACCAACGTCCTTCGGTAGCATGCTGTGTCGGGGGCGATCAATTAAGAAATTGAAAAAGAAGGGGCGATCAATGAATAGGTTATTTCTATGATCTTACGTTGGACGATCGTTTACAAACCCGTATTTTCAATGAAAAAAAAAACAAACAAAAAAACAAGTGCAAATGCTACCGAAAAACCAGATCACATAACTAAGGAACCAGTTATGTATAAATTTACATTGTAAATTAAACTCTTTAGTAAAAGCCTATTTAGGGAGTGAATTTTAAAAAAAACCCAAAGAAGTTCTACCTGACACATACATAATCAGCCAGTCGAACCGGCTTAAACACTGAAGAAACCTATGGTGGGAGTTTGGTGACAGATTCGATTGACACTTTCCAATATGCTTGTTCTCATCTACTAACCTATGTCTAAAGCGCGTAGCCACTAAACGTTACTTTAATCCCGGGACCAGTGCTTATCTACCTCGATTTGTTTTAATCATTATTTCGACCTTTCCTCTACCAAAATTACGGTTAATAGATATCTTCCAATATGTATTCAATTACGCTGAAAAGAAATCTACACTCTTCGATTACAATCAATAAGGAGTAAAGCAAAGACGAATATTATTCTCATTATTAATCCTGGCAATCTTTGCTTTGACGTACATCGAGTAGTGTCCAGAAAAATTCGTACTCAGCCATTCAGTCCTTCCAAATAAAGAAAGCCTATATGCTATGGCTATATATATATATATATATATATATATGTGTGTGTGTGTGTGTGTGTGTGAGTGTGTGTATGCTTATTAAGGTTTCAGTAACATCGATTAGATACAAGAGTAGGTTGTTCTCAATCCTTTACTTCTCACGCCTGGCGGTTTTCCTCGGGAATCCAAGAACTCATGATATCTCTCTTTTGATGCTGATTTGTCCCTCCGTTCTCATTCTTTCACCCGTCACGTCTGGTGTTCTTTCATGGGAATTTCAGAACTCGTCAAAACTTCATTATGGTGTTGATCCTCCCCTCTGTTGAGCCTGTACATATCCCTGCTCTACCCGAACCAGATATGCTTCATCAGTGCTTTTATCCACCAGGCAAGGTTCCGCAAGAGACTCTTGGTATGAGCAGTACGGAACTTCTATCTGTTTGTTATCACGGAGGAGATTACACGTCTCGTTAAGTCATCAGTCAATTGCTACGGACGGGATAAGTCGTCTTAGCAAGTTGTCAGTACTGTGCCACGGACGAGATATCTCGTTTAGTGATAGATCATCTTTAGAAAGCGTAAAGTATGTATACAAGATGCAAAACGAAGAGAAAGTACTGAACGTTAAGTACCCTTCTGCATAGATTGCTGAATCTCAACCTCTCCTCTATGCCTGTAACTCGAGGGAACAGAAAGGTACGATGATACAATGTAAAATTCATCATAATTTTGACTTTTTAAACAAGGAGAAAAATCTAAATCTACGAAATATAAATTCATTCTTAAAAAAAACTTTTGTAATTTCCTTATTATGTGAAATTTAGTAGCAACGCCATTACGTCATTGCTTTTATACTTCACGATGTTAATGAGTTCAGCATCGGTTGTTATAAAATCTTTAATGAAATAATCAATTGATATCATTATATAATTGAGATTAATAGTGATCAAGAGGGTAGACTGAGGACAGTTGAAACACCTCTTGCATTTCTCCCAGTTACTCATAGACTCTTTGGTCTATATCAACCACATTTTATACATTTAATCAACATATGTCTGCTAATTACCCATACCATTCAAAGATTATTACATCTCACATATCGACCACAATATCTATTTCAATGAAAAGAATCAGGTGTTGCAACTGGCCCCGACCCCGATTTGAGGAATGGGTCTTGTTGCAACCATTCCTTGTTTTAACCGCCCTCAGTCTCCCCTAATAAGCAATTAATCAGCTAAGCATCAACCCAACCCAGATCATGAAACTCATTCTTGCTTTACAGTCAGGAGACTTTCTCAAAAGTTTCCAAGTAAGATTCTGGCTTCTTTAAATAAAAAAAGATATACAACTCTATTCTAGTCTCAGACACCACTACCTTTTTAAAGAGAAAGAGAAGTGTAAACTGCCGTAGGATAGAGTAAAGGTTTAGGCAGGTTTGTCATAAAACAGAAAAAAGTAGGATGACCAAAAAATACCCAGAGCAAAGTCAATATTTCAATTTTAACACTCCGCTTCCTTTAATTTTTAATATGAGGTTCTGTTCTTTCTCTCCTTGAATCGAACAATTATACAATAAAGATAAACGAAACAAATCAACAAGAATCTCAAATATCTCAAAGCGCTTGATTGGAATACTACCCCATAAAAGTCAAAATATTCACATCGTCAACTTAGAAAAACAATAGACAATATCAAAGACATTTCTGTCGACATCTTCAGTATTATCTGCAAGGATCATTTCTTCGACAATTCTTTCTACCAAAATGAAGACAAGCAGATAGACGACGCTTATCCATACATTCAACGTGAACTGGAAATGGACCTTCAGATAGACGAGTCACACTCAGATAGTTGCCAACTCAAAGAATATTTCGCGCTGAATTGACCTCGAAAAAGCGTCAAAAAAACGCCAAATCATACTAAATAAAAATCTGTTAACCACAGCTAAAATTGCCAGGAAATAGATTTTTAAATGATTCTTAAGTAGCGCTAAATGTTGAAAAATTGCCCTCCGAAAATAGGAAACGCGCTAAATTCAAGATAAAAGGAAGAAAACGGGGGTCAGAGACCTTATTGAATCCATTAGAAAACGCAAATGGCAATGGGCTGGTCATGTTGCGAGAATGAAAGACAACCGATGGACACCATGACTCACAACATGGATCCCAAAAGACCACATGCGAAACCAAAGCCAGCAAAAAACAAGATGGAGAGATGAACTAGACAAATTCAGAAAATACTGGCTCCGCGGCGCACAGGATTGAGAAATGTGACGGAATTTGGGGAAGGTCTATGTCCAATGACGGACGTTTAAAGACTGATGATGACATGTTGTTCACTCGTTGTTTGCTTCAGTCCTGTCTGTTAAATCAGAGCTTGTTGGATGCTTACAGATTGATGAATGTTTTATACCCATGTTGTAGGAACAGACTCGGTTAAACCACAGCCACGTTTTAGTACAATCAGAGACCACACTATTATTTGTACTGTAGACCAAATACTTAACCAATAAGGATAGAGTCATACACCGTATGGTGAACCTTTGATATTAACCTCTTCTGTGCCCAAAGATTACTTTTGGGAAAACCAGTCATCATTTTTAAGTGAAGTTAACACTTGATCTCGGTAGAAACGAGGGTTTTGGACGGTTGTTAAATAGGCGACAAGCGGGCGATGGCCGGATCATGACAGGCGAGCGGTAACTGAATCATGAACCATAAATAATACTATATCAGATATACAGATATCAGGTTATCATAGCAAATGCTAGAACCATTGAGTCCAAAAACAAAACTCAACATAGACACATAAACGGGCGGATCATGAGTGAATCAGGAGCCACATCAAAGTCCCAAGACGGCAAATACGAGATAAGAATGAATAGGAATCAGTTGGTCAGTTAATTTCAGACCGATGGTTAGCCGGCATTACCTGAAGAGTTAATGAGGCGCATGCTCCTCGCGGCCCTGTGGTTACAGACCACTCGATAAAGTCTCTCTCTATGTCTCTGTCTGTCTGTCTATCTGCCTGTCTCTCTCTCTCTCTCTCTCTCTCTCTATATATATATATATATATATATATATTGGATGTTCTTAATATCTGATTTTAATGAGACTGGGACTAACATCGAATGTTGAGAGCATTAGGATTACTCAAAACAACTAGTAATCCTGGTACTTTCGACCATCGCTGGTCTTTCTCATGGTTCGTTTTCCAATCCAGAGCAGTATCAAGATTACTCGAAACAATTCATGCAACATGAATTTGGGAAAATTCATACACTCCTTTGAACCAGATATCAAGGACATCATCGGTAAATCGGAGAAACTCACTATAAGGTCGAATCGACGAAAAATATCGATACAGTTCGGTACAGTCCAATGACATACACACATATGTTTTAGTTGACACACGAATGACATGACAATAATATATGAGAAAGACATTTTTTTCATTTGTTTTACGTTTATGCATGAACAGTGACTCATCAATATCCCCCTTCCTTACGATGTAATTGAGGTTAGTCACCAGACTTCCTCATCGGACAGATACCTGCCCCCTGCTATGTAATATCATTCTTTTTGAGGCCAGTCACAAGTCTTCCTCATCACAGACCCTCGTCCTTGTAACATCATTGTTTTTTGGGGCCGCTAATCAGTCTTCCTCATCGGGTCTCTGTTCTATTACAATTTAACCCTAATCCTGAACCCTAATCCTGAACCCTAATATCTAAGCTCTAACCCTGACTTGAGCCCTAAACGTGAACTCTGACTCTAATCCTTAATATTAACGCTAACTGTAATTCTGACCTGAACTCTCTCCTTAAACCGAAACCGAATTCTAACTTGACTCGAATCGACTCTGCCACCAAACAGGGTAGCTGCTTAAACGTAGCAATGCTCTTATCATTGAGATGAACAGCGGGTAATGCAAAGACCAACATAAGTGCTTCCAACCTTTCCTGTAGCAGCCCTATCTTTTTCAAATGCACATTTTATTCACGTTATCTAAATTGAGTGATATATTATACGTGTAATGACAGGAGATTATTTCAAATGTTTCTTCGTGATATAACGCCATTCATTTTTCATTCTGTCGGATCACATATATCCATTTCTGAATACACACACACACACACACATATGTATGTATGTATATATATATATATATATATATATATATATATAGATAGATAGATATAGAAAGAGAGAGAGAGAGAGGGAGAGAGAGGTTTATTTATAGGTAGATAAATGGACAGAGAAACAGATCCAAATATCTTGAAAGATATTTGTTTTCTAAAGGTATTGTAGATTTTATACGGATTGATAATACAGGGTGGATCAGACCTGTCTGTCTTGAAAATCAGTATACGATACTTGGAACCGAATACCAACGACAGAGAGAGAGAGAGAGAGAGAGAGAGAGAGAGAGAGAGAGAGAAGAAAATGTTCGTGTTCATATATATATATATATATATATATATGTATATGTAATTGTGTGCACGCTCATATGAATCAGACCTACCAGGCGTTAACATTTCTAGGATTAGTCAAGTGCTTTACATAATATTAAGTGTGGTCCAAACTTAAATGTTTGACCAAGTGGTCGTGTCTCTGCTGGCGGCGAGTATTGATTTCTGATCATTGATTGGTCGGTGCAGAGGCGGAAAGAACGAGGCAAATCTAGCATGAAATTGGATTAAAGTAGACAATTGCACCTTCGGTAAGCAAAACGATTTTTAGGCCTTCATTTGTTCCATTGAGGTTTTATACACTTCACTCTTGTAAAATCGTTACAGCTGGGCTGGGAAGTTATCCCCTATCCGATGTATTCACAGGATTTGAAACCTTTGGATGACCATTTATTACGGCTTATACCAGTACTAGAACTATGAAGCAAAAAATGTATATACTACAGCCCTCCACTATCACTACTGCCCCGCGCTAAATGCCAATTCCAATTCAGTGATTTTGCGCTTGCAGCATCAATATAATATCATACTTCCTTCAAATTTTATCAATGACTGGGTACTTACGGTTAACGATTCTAGATAATTATCACTTTCAATTGGAGGTCTTTTGTGGCATCCCCAAGGTCATCGATACTATCATACAACAAGGTGTAGACGCCGTTTATATCAGAGTCTTATAACATATCTAAAGATTTTGAGCCTTTTCAGGTCAATAAATGGTGTAAGACAAGGTGATACCAGCTCATCTAACCTCTACGCAACCTGCCTCGAGACTATCTTCCGAAACATAGGCAGATCAAAGTAAAGAATCAGAGTAGACAACAAATACCAAATTGAGCACAGATTTGCTGACGAATT
The DNA here is from genome assembly GCA_963457665.1 of Thysanoteuthis rhombus. Classification (NCBI taxonomy): domain Eukaryota; kingdom Metazoa; phylum Mollusca; class Cephalopoda; order Oegopsida; family Thysanoteuthidae; genus Thysanoteuthis; species Thysanoteuthis major. The sequence goes on from OY735215.1 coordinate 52,113,709, forward strand.
TGTCCTTTTTGTTGAGAGCCTTCATGATTTCAAGATAATGCTAAACTAACTGAATGAAGAAAGCAAAAAAGGTGGACTCCATTAAAACAAATGTTATGTACAACAAACATGGTCGGGCAAAGGCACAACAATCACAATAGAAAATTCACTTTGGACCACAAATCTGCATGAAATCCTTGAAGGAAGAAGAAATCAAGCAAAGAATCACTCTTGGTTGGCAAATTTTTAGTAAAGTCCATGCTAAAAGGCTGATGAGGATCTTAACACATTAATGAATGACGGTGCTATATTGATGGGATACATTTACGGAGCATAGATACGAAAGTATTTGAAACTGATGTCAACTGCACAAAGATAAAAATGGAAATGAACAGGTATGGTCAGTCAACAAATATAAACGATCATGTGAACGTCTTTTGACAACACGATTAATTGGAAAAAATCGAAAAAAATATTGATCGATAAATAAATTACTTTTCTCACACTTTTTTCCGGGCAGTGATTACTAATAAAGTCTGAATTTTCAAAAAATTTATACAGAAAAGCAAGCTAGAATGTCACTGGACACAGAATAAGGGATCAATTTAGCTTAAATTTACATTTTCAAATTCAAATCCGACCCAAATCCTATTTTGATCGGTTGGGGGTATCAAAACAACAAAAATAAAATAGATACAATTAGGAGTAAATGTTTTGAATTATCAGCCCTTTAGCTCCATTTGTGCGAACTGTACACGTGATACATATTTACATATCAAGTAATCCAGACGAACTTAAGAACTGTTGGCACCATTGTTTTGGTGACAGTTCTGGTTTATGGTTTCTAATGCTATGACTGAAATGTCAGGCATATTTGTCGTATTATACGACTGTATAGCGAACAGAAAATTCAAATACATTTGCATGCATTGAAAAATATAGATGTTTCAATATTGAATCACTGCACGAATAGCCCACCCGACCAACCAGCTGATTGCACAACAGATTTTTCAATCTTTGCTCGTCTCTGTGTGTGTGTGTGTGTGTGTGTGTGTGTGTGTGTGCAGACTACAACCTTGAAAACTCATAACTAGGCCTCATCTAAAAACTGCTTTTTGGGGGTTTCTATGGTCATTAAATAATTTTTGATAAAAGATTTGGATTATTTGAGTTTTTTTAGATAATTGGTTCTGGTACACGCGCAGGCTGCTGTGATTAATTTATGCAAGTTACGGATTTATGTGTATTTTCATACTTTCGACCCCCTTCAAAACATATGCTGACTTAATTTAGCATTGCTGGACGGCTGCATAATGCCCCTAGGGCAGTTATCTCTTTTAGAAGGATGGAATTATGAAGTTGCCTGGAAGATGGCAGAAGATAGTGAAGCAAAACAGTTATATACAAAGATTTTTCAGACAATGGAATTCCTTCTTGTTGATCTATTCTACGACCTTCTTCAGGTGTACCCTCCAAATGTAAAGAAGAATGGAGTTGATAGAAACGTCATACGAACAACAACAAGAAAAAAACTCTGCAAGATCGAGTTTCATTATCAGAAAAGCTGTTTGAATGTGACCCTTCCTAAAATCATAGACGGAACTTCGATATGTTGTTCAATGGAGTTGATTTCGGAAAACCGTCCTTCGTTTTTATTCAATAAAAAGTAAAAATTTTTTGACCATCATAATAGATGATTTGATGTGTTAACGGATGTGAAGTGATTGAAAGAATCATTTCCCTTCAACTATTTATTGTATTCAAAACATTTGAGTATGTATAGGAGAGTTGCAGTGAAATCTTCATAAAATTATTACAATAACCGAAGATGCTTGTTATAAAGTTAGAAAAAAGAAAGAGAAGTGGAAAGGAATCAAGTCACAAAGAGAGAAAAAGCAAGAGAGAGAGAGGGGAGAGAGAGAGAGAGAGAGAGAGAGAGAGAGAGAGAGAGGGAGAGAGAAAAGGAAATCCAAGGAAAGAAAACTGCTTCAATTAGACTTCATGTTACGTATTTGCTAGTGACCAGTGTTCGAACCTAGATAAAAGACAGGATTTCAAATGCTGATTTTTCGAAGCAAATAGACCTGCCTCAATACTTACAAAATTTAAGCTACACAATCTTTCTATCACGATTTCTCCCATACCCATTCAGATTTCGTATCATACAGAAGCGAATTTCGAAAATACATAGAATCGAATGTTTGCCATGTTGTGATGATGATCTGGGAAATACTTAGTGGGTAAGATAGTAGCTTAACACTATCTATCTATCTATATATATATATATATATATATATATAATGCTCTTCCAACTTAAGAATAGAGCTCTCAGGAGAATGGGGAATTCATCCATGAGTAAATATATCGCTTAAATTCAACCTTACTGACCGTCAAGTTCTGTGTAGGGCAAAGGTAAGATGCCAGCCTCTGGGCATGAAGCGAAGAATTCGATCCTACCTGGTGCTATAAATATATATATATGTGTAATTTTATCGACTCGTTAATGAAATAAGATTGAATTTGAGCCATTTTATGTTTTTATGTAACAATTACAATTCTGTATTGAGTGTCTAAAAAACAATGATAAAATATATATGCTTTGGTATGTATTTTAGTAGTGATATATATACATATATACACACACACACACACACACATATATATATATATATATATATATATATATATATATATATATATATATATATATATATATATATATATATATATGTTTGTATGTGTGTGTGTGTGTAAATGCAGCTGTGGGTCATAGACACTAATGTATCAACAAACCGTGAAGTTTTACATCTATTTCGGTTTCGTCCCCGTCCGGGCAGCAACAGATATCGCCTAATTGTGAACATTTTCTGTGCAATTATTCGTTGCCTTATAAGGAACATTTTGACCAAAATGCAAATGTATGTAAAAGTATGCTTAAGGCATGTTGAAATGAAATTTTTGAAATACATTGGATACTTTTTGCACAAAGTGTACGTTTATACACAATAGTTGTACCTGCGTACATATTGATAGACCAATATATATATATATATATATATATATATATATATATATATATATATATATATATATATATATATATATATAAATTTGCAACAGAGTAATATCGGTGTTGAATATAATAAGTCACACTCATAGATGCACACACATACACACACACATACACATATATATATGTGTGTGTGTGTGTATGTGTGTGTGTGTATACACTAGCTGAACATCCCAGAGATTGGTTATTAGGCGAGTATATGTATATAACAAAGGAAAAGTGAGGGTCCAGTTTTGGATTATAGTCTGATTATAAATAGAGCCCCGCCTTTAAAGCGTTTAAAAATTATTTTTTCTTTGAATCTTTTAATTTTGGAAAGAGTCTCTTCCATTACCGATCCCTCAAAGGAGGGGTTTCCCTTCAACTTATATGCTTGAAGGATCTTTTTTCTATTCTACGTGGTTGCAGTTTGGCGCGGAGCATATTCTTCTGCTCCGTCTTGGTAATAATTCGAATTTCAAATCTAATCATTCTGTAGTAGTTTTCTACATTGACTTGATTCAGGACCTGAATATCTTCGATTATTTCCCCTTCGTCTGCTAATTTGTAGTAGATTTTCTTCTTGGTGTCGTGGTTGGGGCTCCACCAGGTACATTTTCCATTTCTTTTCTTCTTGAAAAAAGTGTTCACGATTGATTTTGAACCCATTCGCTGCTGCAAAATTATAATGACTGAGATGGCTTTGAATCCCTTAACGTTGTCTTTGAGTTTAATGGTTAGAATAAACGTTAACAATTAACTTAAAACACTGTTAAAGTTAACTGGGCTGTTTAATTTCCAATCTTGAAATATATTCTTAATATATTGATTGATCAGATTTCAAATAATTTTTTTTATTTTTTATTTTGTTGCTCACTTTTACTACGTCATCAGAACAGAGAACTTCACTTTTACTACGTCATTGTGTAGTGATGTAGGGCATCACGGCCGAGTACAAGCGCATATTGCTAAGTATTATGTTTGTGGATAAATTGCCATTAGGCTCAACATCGTCCGAGTCATTGATAAATGAGATTCTTTCGGGTTGTCACTGAACCTGAAACTTCAGCATTTGCGAAAACTTGTGGATGTGGACCAAATGCACAATAATTAACACTTATTAACGATGTTGAGGTTATCTGGTCTTTTTACACTACACGTAATCAGTGAATTAATCTAATGGCAATGTGTCTTGTTTGTGATTTTATTGAACACTGACACAAGTCTTACTCCCCCCCTCTCTCTCTGCGTGCTCGCTTAGCATGTTCGAATTCATCTCATTTATCTGCATTATTTTCTTTCTTTTTTTCTGAGCTCGACTAGCTAGTCTGTATCTTACCATCACAGTATCTTTCTTCCTTCCTTTCTTCACTTCTTCTTTTTCTCTTTCTTTTCTCTTCTTTTTCTTTTCTTCCTTCCTTTCTTTGTTTCGTCTTTTTTTCTGAGCTCAACTAGCTTGGCGGTTTTACCTATCGAAGTATCTTTCTTCTCCTTTCTTTCCTTCTTTCTTTCTTTTTCTTCTTCTTTCTTTCTTTCTTTCTTTCTTTCTTTCTTTCCTTTTCTTCTCTTCCTTCTTTCTCCCTTTCTTCTTTTTCTTCTTTTTATTTGTAAGTTTGCCTGTTACAGTTTGTTTCTATCTTGTTTTTTTGAGAGCAAAATAAAATGGTTGGCTATGAACGAGTCATGCGTACAGCCGTACCGATGAAGTTTTCAATATTTAGTCACCAACGGAGCTGAAACACGGAACCTAACCAAGAGGTAAACCAAAAAATCATGCTCAACCCCACAAGACAAGACAGCACAGTATATCAGAAAGAAAACAGGAGTCTGAAACATCATAGAATCCATCAGAAAATTAAAATGGTAATGGGTTGGTCATGTTGCAAGAATGGCTGACAACCGATGGACATCACGACACACTACGATTCTAAGAGATCACATGCGCACCTGAGGCTGGCAGAATACTACATGGAGGGACAAAACAGACATATCAGAAAGCAAATCCTTGGGAATATCTTTGTCCAATGACGGACAATATAAGGCGGATGATGATGCCGATGATGAAGTCTACAAAAACATTTTTCTTTTAAAATGCCCCCTCCAATATAAACTTTTGGTCAGTGGGTTCAATTTGCAATGTAAGTTTATGCTAAATTCTTCCCTTTGTATCCGCTTGCTTTTTGAAAAGTCAGACTTTTTAGTGATTACTGCCCAACAAAAAGTGATTGAAATTACTTTTTCATTGATCACCCCTTCTTCAAATGTTTTAACTGATCTCACCAAACATACCATACTTCCAAAATACGTTACTCACGTCCCAGTTTTTATTAAGAAACTAACCAAACCTGTTGAAGTCGGTTTTGAAGTCTCTTTTGAGAGATTATCACTTTCAATCTATTATTGAGGAATGGTCCAGCGTATCTGAAATTATGCTGATAACATATTGTCTTTTTCCTGATATGATTGGACAGGGGCTGATCGGGCCTGAGGGCAGCCGATCAGCGGGGGTGGGGGTAGGGGGGCTCATCCACATTCATGAACAGTAAGGAAAGTTCAGAATAACATCTTCCAGGTTTTCAACTCCCATTCAGTCTTGATTTGCCCCTTTGTGACAAGGAGAAAGAGGAGGGAGATTTCAGACCGTGGATAAGATTAAGAAGAACGCTATCCTGCAGCTAGTGGCCACCTCCGAAGACGACTTTTAGAATGTTTTGAAAAGTCATAGTGATGCTGGGAAAAGTGTGTTACTTTGAAGGAGATTAAGTTGCCATTACCCTAGGTCTGCTTTTCCTGGTTGATATAAAATGGCTGGATTCTTTCCGGTATAATGGAACCAAAAACTGGCCATTAATCCGTGTGTCTGATTCCAAAGTATAGAAAGTTTGACTGACAACCAATCCTTGTTTTCTCATATATATTTTCAAGAAAAAACGAACAAATGAAAACACGGTCCATAATTTTAAAATATTATTTTGTGAATGATTTAAACTGAATGGGTTTTTTTTTCTTGGCATTTTCAAGTCTCGCCCCGAGGCGCTTACGTGACTCTGATTGAACAATAGACTTGGTTTATTCCTGGCCTTCTTTGGTAGCAGTAATGTATCATCTGTGAAATATTTTAAAACTCATTGTCATTATTCTCCATTAGTTCACTTCATTTCAATTGCTACTGCCGAACACGAGAAAAGTCTTTGTCGCTCATCGTCATTACCACTTTTTCTCTTGTATCTATTATTACATCTTAACTTGGCTGCTTTTCACGACTCTATCTTTCTTTTCTTTATCTCTTCCCCCTTATCTCTCTATCTCAGAACACTCGTATTTTTGGTCAGGTAGACGACATATTCCGTCTTAAATTGTAAATCGCTGAATCAATTTCGCCATTACTGTCTGCTAAACGAGTATAGAGATGTTTATTTTATCATTTCTCGATGTTATTTTCCCATTCCGCTACAATGCCGTCAGATATATTATGAGGATTGATATCGTGGCTGAGCGTGAGATTCAGTCATGAATCTCCAAGTCGCCATAAATACGTTTTCTGGTTACTTGTCATCTAGAATTCAAACTATATCAACCGGGCAATGAGTTTTCAACACTTAATGTAAAATATTTGATGATGTTATTATTCATCATCTCCCATTTAGCGTCCGTTGTTAGACGTAGACCTCCCCTAAGATTCGTCACACCCTTCTATCACGGGTGATTCGGAGCCAGTACTTTCTGAATTTGTCAAATCTGTCGATGTTACCATTACTACAGAAAATCGGGAAGAAAAACTGGAAATCACCTTGAGAGCGGTCACCTCGGCTGATGCCATTGCCACAATAAAACTGAATAAAAATCAGTCCACAAATGATTTCGATGCCGGGAAGGTGACTGTAAATATTTCTGGATCATCCCTGAAATTCAAACATTTCTTCCCTAGCCCATGGCCTACTCTTCGACAAAATGTCATTGGAATTCATGGAGAACTTTTGAAGATATTGTATGGCGTGGAAATACAGCTATAATACTGGAAGAGAAAAATCCCTGCATTGTCCCTAAAATCTAGTCTCATCATAAGTCTTTTAACGTCTGTCGTTGGACATAAACCTTTCCCAGGACTTGCTACACTTCTCTATCATGAGCGTCGTAGAACCAGTATTTTCTGAATTAGTCTAATTCATCTCTCTATCTTGCATTCTGTCGGCCTTGGTTTCGCATCTGGGGATCCATGTTGTGAGTCGTGATGTCCATCGGTTGTCTGTCATTCTTGCAACGTGACCTGCCCATTGTCATTTAAGTTTTCTAATAGGTTCTATGATGTCTCAGATTCCTGTTTTCTTCCTTATATACTGTGCTGTCTTGTGATATCTCCATGTAAAGTTGAGCATGATTCTCTCATGTGCGCCTTACATGCTTCTAAGTTTGTTGGAATTGTCCCTTGGTTAGGTTCCATTTTTCAGCTCCACAAGTTACCATTGGGAGGATGCATTGGTTGTATACTCTTCTTTTTAGGATTATTGGGATCGACTTGTTTTTGAAATTTGAGCTTGCTCTGCCGAAGGCTTGTCATCCTAAGGTAATTCTTCGCTTGATCTCTTCCTCTTTCGTGGGTTTCATTGGGATTCGTTGTCCTGGGGAGATGTAGTGGTCTTCTTCGCCCAGTTTTGCATCTTCGATTTTGACAGTTATGTCCTTATTCTCGATGCGATTGTTGCATGTGATTTTTTGTTTTACTGAAGTTCATGTGTAGGCCCACATTTTTGCTTTCTTCATTTAGTACATTTTGCATTGGTTGGAGGTCGTGTAGATTCTCTGCAAAAAGGACGTCTGCAGATCTTAGGTTGCTTAGATATTCGCCGTCTATTTTGATTCCTCTGTTCTCCCAGTCCAGATTTCGGAAGATCATCTCAAGGCAGGCTTTGAAGAGTGTCTGAAACTGTGGAAACTACCCAGATTTACAACCTTTCCCCACCCATTAAAAGAATCACTTTTTTTATTTGGGTCTCTACAGAACTGTAATCAGGACTACCACCCAAAAGTATTTACCATTAATGTTAATTTTGTAATCTATAGGAATTTAGGTTTGTAAGGACTTTTAGAATCCATACAATGTCATAAATTGAGTTTAGATGGCTGATAAATGCTCCCGATATAGTACTTCATTTTTATAGAAATTATTTTATAAGTAATACACACACACACACACACACACACACACACACACACACATACATTCACACATATATATTACTTAAAATCATTATTTTTCAAAATGATCCCCTTCCTTGTTAATGCTCATACTTCAGTGGTAATAATTGATCACATTGAGCAAACATCCAAACCTTAGATAAAAACGCAGCTAATATATACGTGTCTGGCTCCGACTTGTTAATCCAACCTCGTACACACACACACACACACACACACACACACCCACCCTATATTTATATGTACATACACACGAGCTACTTATTTGTAAAAGGATATATATATATATATATATATATATATATATATATATATATATATATATATATATATATATATATATATATGTAAACAAGCAGTTAGTTAATTGGTTCTTTTGATTGGGTTCTTCTCCACCTAAACTTCCTAATATCTTCTAAACCTTCGCTGTACCACTGAGTCAACAACGACTGATGATGTTAACGGTTGACGGGCGGGAAGGTAATATTCGTGACAGAAAGTGAAACTTTCCTTTGGGGAAAAAAAGCTGACTGGTGCGAACCCTTTCATATTTCTGTCCCAGACTCCTCCTAAAAGGTAAATATCAATTCACGGCCAGGTGGGTCCCTGTTGCCCTTTGTCAATGTCTCGATCAGCAAATAACTATATATATATATATATATATATATATATATATATATATATATATATATAGTAAACAACTGATGATGAAATTTACACATGGTAACATAATATCAAAGTATGTATGAGACATTAAAAAAAAACAGTGCAGAAAATTACATAAATTACTTTAACAGATATCGGGAAATAAGTGATCGAATTGACACATTTTTTTAATATGCTTAGTGTTTAAAGCTAAAAAGCTTTCCAGTCTGTCAGTCTGTCTGTCTGTCTCTGTCTCTCTTTCTTTCTTTCTTTCTTTCTGTCTGTCTGACTGTCTGTCTGTCTGTCTCTCTCTCTCTCTATATATATATATACATATATATACATCGCATGATTTAATCATTGTGGCCTGCACGTGCACCAGAAGAAATATCTATATATATATATATAGTGAGTGCAAAAAGTACACGTCACTTTTTAAAAAGTTAATTTCAATATCCTCCTTAAAATTTTAGGTGACCGGTATAAGAAGTAGGCCGATTCCACGTTGGCCACATCTAAAGATATTATTGTGAACTATGTCCCTTAAGTAAAAAATGCAAAATGGCTAATAACTACATTCTGAAACTTTGTAAGTGAAAGAATACTAAGATGATATCATTAGTACTCAGTGGTGTAGTGCTGTGAGAATGCTACGGAGCTGCGTTGCACAAGTTTGTTTTTTTTCTGGGAGAGGGAACCACTTATATATTACTGAAATTCTTTGTTTTGACTATCCACTGATTAGCAAAAATATATCCAAATACTCTTCCAACAAGGCCTCGTAACAGCTCTAAATTTAAAGTTTCCTACTCGTGAAGAGGCTCTCTTACGCCCCCTATCTTCTTTTCTAAGTACTACAAAGCTGATACTACTATAACTAGTGTACATAAAACAGTAGCAATTATGGCGCTGAATGATCGGATGAGGATGAAAAATGGGTTTATGGGTGAGATGTGATTTTTAAAGCTCTGTGAGAGCTCCAGTAGCTCAATCGTCAAGACCGTGTCCCACATGGGCAGCTCCTCAGGATGAATTCGAGTCTCACCTATAGCTTTTTAAAAATTTCTGTTATGCAATGTTTTTCACTACCGTAGACTGACGGTGTGGATAAATTGTGCAAAAAAGCATCTACAAAAATATTTCACCCCCCCCCCCGATCTGGTTAATCGCTATATAGAAATCAACAAGTAACCAACGTCTTTTAGCTGCATGCCATGTTAGGGTGATCAATCAAAACATATGAAAAAGGGGGATCAATGAATAAGTGAATAAATTACTTCTCTCGCTTTTTGTTGGCTAGTGATCACTAAAAAGTGAAAATTAAAAAAAAAACAAAAACAACGAGCATGAATACTGCTGGACTCAAAGCAAGGGATCGATTTAGCATAAACTTACATTGCAAATTAAATAGTGAAAACTTTTTGGAAGGGTGTTAAAAAGGATTTTCTGAGACGTATTACGGATTGAATGTCAAAATTTTCAGCCCAAATCTCCATTGATGCGGCCTGTACGCATGTTATATATATATATATATATATATATATATATATATATATATATATAGCCAACTAGTCAGTCAGACCGAAACTGGAGAAAACTATGGTGACTGTTTTGGTGGCAGTTTTGTTGACGTTTTCTAATATCAGTCAAAAAAGTTTCTTTTTGAATTTTCTTTCCGGCTTTTGGCAACATTTAAGGACATGAATTGCGCACGTGAAATTCGCACAACAAAATCAATAAAATGAAGTCCTGAATAAATGAGGACCTTCCCATCTCATGAAGAAAAACGACAGGTCAGGTTAGTCATTCAATAAGAACCGTCACATGACCAACGTCTTTTTGATAGAAAGCCGTGCTTGGGGTGATCAATTGAAATATTTGAAAAAGAAGTAGGTCCAATAATTAAGTTACTTCTCTTGTCTTTTGTTGGGTAGTGATCACAAAAAAGTATGAATTGGGAAAAACAAAAAAAACTAACGTAAATGTTGCTGGATACAAAAGGAACCAATTTAGCTAAAACTTACATTGCAAATTGAACCCCTACTGAAAACCTATTCAGGGGGAGCCGAAAAAACAAGCAAATGTTCTTTTTTTAGAAATAACAAATGTTTGAAATTGCGGAACCCTGGTTTTATTTTCAAGCGTGATACATATGTGCATATCCAGTCAGTCAGTCAGACGGGCATCCAGCCAACCAGCCAGTCAGCTACACCAGCTTGAAAACCGAAGAAATCTATGTTGACAGCTTTGGTTGACGGTTTCCAATAAAGGCAACGAAAAAGGTTCGGAGATAAATGACAAAAGAAATGTTCTCCTTGGCGAGTGTCAAAGTGTAAAGGGTCAAAGTTCTGTTGACCAAGGGAGGCATTACATCCGGCTTTATCGTTTCAATAAAATCTCGGTTCATTTTTCTTACTGATTTATTCACCGAATTTTATTTACGTTCCCGTTAGACGAACGTTATGTCACGCCGGCTTACCTAGATTATCGCTTTGAGCATCTTTGCTCGCCCCAAAAGCCGAGTGTTCCAAATCATTACTGACATGTCTGTACACTTTTCTACCCATCACTCTTCGGGGCCAGCAGGTTCGCTGAGATAAACACGTGAATCTCTTCGTCACCTCTAATCGGGATTCGATCCCAAATTTGAAAAAAATTCCAACAGAATTTTGGATGCCAATTTGTAAAGAGTCTCTCCGTTCTAAAGAAGGACCAACACAATCTTTCTACATTTCATGTCATTAATTTTAGTAGTGAGGTCAGTCACGTGACAAATATGATTGAAAAATAACCAGATCGCTACCATGTCATTGAAATCAATCGAGATTTTTTTCTGTGAATTTTTTTCCAATATCAAATGACCGTAACTTGTTCCTAGATTTATCTTCCGTCAATTGGTAGATTTTTTTTTATTCCAAAGTATCGTAGATAATGTTAAGACACCTTGGTCTGTTTAACTCCCCCATGTTAAAATTCGATACCTGGTTTTAAAAAAAGTACTTCAGGTGTGGATTTTAAATATCTCTATCTACCTCACTGTTCATATGTATGCATGCATGCATGCATGCATGCATGTATGTATGTATGTATGTATGTATGTATCTATCTATCTATCTATCTATCTATCTATCTATCTATCTATCCCAGTCTGTTCACACCTGTCTATCTCTCTATTCATCTTATATCAACTTCTTTTCTCTATTTCTTTCCCTGTCACCTTTTTGTTTCCCACTTTTCCACCCTCAATGTCCACCTTGGGGTGCAAGTATATATAACATTTTACCCGGACACACATAAGGTGGACTTACGCCTTGACGAATTATTCTTGCACACCCGTCGCAAATCTTTTGAACTGGATTTTTTGTTTCGTTACCTAAAACACACTTACCCCTTTTCTTTTTCATATTCTTCTTCTTTCGAAATATTTTCTCTTCTTCTTGTGTATCAGTGTCATTTGAAACCACCTTGAAAAGAGCTAAACTTGACAAACACCCTAGTTTATATTTACCTGGGGCAAGATATTAACCAAGAATTAGGGCTTTCATGTGAAAGCCTACAGTGAACGCCTAAACCTCTCCTTCTCCCTGACCCCTAGCATATTTCTCTCCTTCATACTGAGTGTGCCAGATCAAATGCCTTTTCTTTTCTCCTATATTGTAAGAAAGGCAAATATAGGCCTGACAATAAGTTTAAGCTTGTTTATAAACATCTGCTAGATATTAAAAAATAAACTGTACGAATTAACTCTTTCACTTAAAGGTAACAATTCTGCAGATAGAACTATTTAGTATCAACCATTTGAAACAATAGACTTTTCCATTGAAGCCACCTCAATAGATTTTTTTATAAAAAAAAGGACCATAAGTTCAAAGATGTGTCCACCATCCATAGAAGTAGAAGTAGCATTAGGAGGAGGGACAAGAAGAACAGCAAGTAGTCTTTCTTTGTCAATTGATTCTCATAATTGTAAAGTAAATGGAAATTTTCTGCAAAATCGTTAATGGCCATTTTTTGCTCTTCCTTGCTTTTTTTCTTAAATACAAAAATGCAGACTTTGTAAATGTTATTATCATCGCACCTCGAAAAGAGCTGATAGAAAAGTTGATTAAAATCCACACATCTAAAAATCATCTCATATAAATTTGAATCTTATTTCACACAGAAAGTAACAAGTTCCAGTATGAAAACAATTTAATTATTTTTTTATCTTTTGACTGCCCTCGATTTACCCTTTTCAAAATGGGTCCAGTTTCTCCCCCACCTGGTTGAACAAATCCGGCGAACTTGGGACCGGACAGGGGACGGAACACAGGATTTTCTGAACTAGTGAAACCTATAAATCAAAAACTCCCAAATAACACATGCACCACACTGTATTAATGATACCTATACATCTTACACAGACGTGATGTGCAATGAATATTTTTTCATCATATCAGCCTATCTAATAATTTAGCATTGTTACTTTTAAGTAGCATAAGTTCAATCCACGCACGATGGTTCACTCTGAATTAACCAATGAGCAAAATAGAAAAGGGGGCAGCTCAGGTTTCGTGCAGTTTCCTGTGTTGAATCATTACGTTGTTTAAATTGTTTAACATGAAAGTTTAAATTCAAAATTTATATCTCTCTCTTAAATATAGATTCAATTAAAATATCAAAATGATTCGATCGTCTTCCCAAATATTATTGTAGTGTACTGGTCACCATGCAGTGGCTTACCTCAGGGTAATTTCTCTCCAATGCCAGTCGTACGTTGCACCATTAACAAAGGACTCATTGCAAGTACAAGAATCAAAGTTCAGAATGAATCTCTACAAAAAATGCCTCGCTTGATCGACTCTGACCCTGATTTTATTCGAGAGAAGATGGTTGTAAACTTTCTCTGAAAAATACGTCAGTAATTTTCAAATCTAGTTGGAGCTAACGATCGGGCTATAATTTTCCACACCTTGTCCTTTAGCCTTATCTTTCATTATCAACCTTATTCTGCCCTCAACCACCCATTAAGGTACTCTACCTTAGATTACATATTAACTCAGGCGATGATCTGGTGTTGTATGGAGATTCGAAAAGCCCTTTAGCCCAAATTCCTTAATGCCATCTATATCCGCGGACTTCCAGTTTGGCATTCCAGTGATCTGTGTTCTTGACATCCTCCTTTGTCACTGCAATCGATTCCTGTTGGGGAGTATCAGCAAGCTCCTTTTCTACATTCTTGATTCATTTTGCCTTTTCATTATGCTTCTGCACCCCAAAGATCTGACCAGAATCTTAAACTTCAGCAAGGTCTGCAGTAAGTTTCTGGAAAAAAAAACTGTCTTTGATTAGCAGTGAACTTTTTATATTGCATAAATGTTTCCCGTCTTGCATCATATCGCTAGATCCTGTTTCTTTTGGCATTGATACTTTGTTCGAGCCTTTTCATAAAAACTCCCAATCTTTTTGCCTCGATCATGTATTCGCTGTCCAGCTTCCTCTTCTCCTTGACGCCAAATTTCGTTTTCCTCCATTCTCCCCGATGACAATCATCGATTAAAAAAAAAAGACCTTTCCTTGGTGTGATTATGCTACCCTCCAAGCAGGGTTGAAGATTTAGATGTTTTTCTTCGGATTTGCGAGTCCAATGTTGAAAATATTTAGATGTTGCCGATCAAGATATTTTGTTCATTTAATTTTTCGAATCTGACAATGACTTTCCGAATCGAAAATTAGAAAATCACTTGTAGATTGGCCATCTTTCTCTCAGGTCACTTCTTCCACCATGACACCTTCTGGATCTTCTTACTGTCACACTTCGCGCCTAGTCTTTCTTCGATAAGGTATGCAGCTGCCCAAACGAGTTTCTTTTAGTCCATGATATTATCAAATAATATGTTGCTGAGTGCAGCATTTACAGTCTCTACTGAAGTAAGTCTTCTATAATTATGGCGTAGATTAACTGGCCGTGGAGGGATGTACAGTTCTTTCAGCCTAAATGAAAATATGAACCATAGGCTTGCACTACCGACCAAAGGCCTTTTCCATCTTCTTACATACAAATAGTATCTTTTTTTTTTTCATTATTTGGGTTGTTTACATTCAGCAGACATATAAAGTGAACGTTTATTTTTTTCGAGTTATTCTTTTTCACGCGTCACAACCACGTCTCGTTCGATCCTTAAAATTTGATATATTGTAATTTTTACGTTAAAATATCTTTCAAAACTAGATTATATGTTCAAAAAGGAATAATTCGAAAAAAAAAATAAACGTTCAATTGGTTGGAGTTAACATACTTTACTTGGTTGAGAAAAATTTAAAGACATCGAAACAATTAGTCAAATTGTTGCCAGTTAACTGATAAATGTATAAAGAATATAATCATCACATTATTCTTTTTCTGGTGTAAGTAATAAGATCTAATAAGGAGTTTAAAGATAGATTTGATATTTCCTTTCTGTGCGGAACTATGGATTTCCATTCTGCAAGGAGCTCTGTTGATTCTCCATTCGCCTGAAATCTCGTAATTTCTCGTAACGGTCACGAATCCTTTGGTCAGTAAAAGATTTCAACTTCATTTTTGTATTCCATAACCTGAGCACCTCCCGTCATCGTCATCAATTCATCTGCCAATCTCTCTGTCAGATGCTCTTGTAATAACCACCAACTCCTCTCCTGTTTTGTGGGTGCTCTTGAACCTCATCATTATGTATATCTTCTGTCTGTTTTTTTTTTACCTTTATCTTTAGGGCCGCAAATCCAAATCTTGTGAACCATTTATTCCTTTTCATTGATCGTATTTGTCCAATCAACTTCCTTTCAAAAATTTCAACCATCTAAAAAAATTCCAAGTACCCCCGGGCACAGGGAAGTACCCCATGATTTCCTTCGCCAGTGCCACTTGCTATCGTATTTAGTTTACTCTCTCTTACTCTCAATTTACACACGTGCTTTACGTCCCCTCCGGTTGCAATTGCTATCATTATTATCATTAAGAATTTCACACCTTGTGGTTACCGCTGTAGATTGAGTGACAGCAAGTCTCCAGCACTCCTCTCCACACTCTCGTAGTCTACAGCAGTACTGTGGTTTACATTTTCACACTATTTTTATTATTATTTGGAATCTCACACCAGTTGCCTGGTGGTTACCACTGGAGGTTGAGTAACAGCAAGTCTCCTCAAGTCTCCAGCCCTCCTGTGGTTTACAGTTTCACACATGGTGGTCATTGCTGAAGGTTGAGTGACAATAAGTCTCCTCAGGTTTTCAGCCCACATCTCTTCTCTTCCTCGCCTATCACGCCAGTGCTGTCGTACACATCTCTGCTTATTATTATTATTATTATTATTATTATTATTATTATTATTATTATTATAATAATAATAATAATAATAATAATAATAATAATAATAATAATAATAATAATAATAATAATAATTATTATTATTATTATTATTATTATTATTATTATCATTATTTGCAATCTCACACCAGTTGCCTGGTGGTAACCGCTGGAGTTTGAGTGACAGCAAGTCTCCTCAAGTCTCCAGCCCCTCTCTCCTAGTACTCATAGGTCACAGTAATACTGCAGTTTACAGTTTCACACCAGTTGCCCAGTGGTCATCGCTGAAGGCTGAGTGACAATAAGTCTCCTCAGGTCTTCAGCCAGCATCTCTTCTCTCTTTTGCCTAGTTGACCACATATGTGGTTTACGGTCTCATCTCTTTCACTGCACAGGCGGCACTTGCTGTTTGTCTGTGTTCCGTCGATTTTTGTTTTTATATAGTTTGTCCTGATGCTTTTGTTTTGAGCTGCCACGATGAGCGATTCCGTTTCTCTCTTCAGGTTTCCTTTTTGTAACCATGTCCATGATCTCTCGTCTGCCACATCTTGTATCTGTCTTTTAAAATCTCTGTACAATTTTTCTTTTTCCATTTTTCTTTCTTTGTTTGCTGTGCTGTTCCATTGTTTTCTTCTTTGTTGTTTGTTGCGCTGTTTCGTGCACTCTTTATGATTTCTTCACTGTTTGCTTGCACGTACCTTTCTAGATCTGTTTTGGCTTTCTGGACACAGTCCTCTATGCTGATGAGCCCCCTGCCACCTTCTTTTCTCTTAATGTATAGTCTATCCGTGTCATCTCTTGGGTGTAAAGCTTTATGCATTGTCATAAGTTTCCTTGTTCGCCTGTCCATTGATTGGAGTTTTTCCTTTGTCCATCCTAGGAATAGTCCTGTGTATCTCACTACCGATGTTCTTTTGTGTTATAGCTTTTTTTCTCGTCTGTGTTGCTCTTTACATTTGCATACAACAAATGATAGCGCTCTTCGCAATATGCCGGCAGTACCTGTGAGCACTATCTTCTGTATTTCAAAGATAGAAAGGTCGCTAAGGATTTGAGCGAGATGTTTTCCATTGCTATTCTTGATCATCCCTAGTGCCAATAACAGGGGAAGTTTGTGCTTTCAAGCGCCAAATCTTCTGTATCTCGATTTCAAGGTCCTTAAACAAGCTTCGTTTCACAAATTCCTTTACAACTACATTTCAATTAGATGGCACACTCATGTCGATTAAAAGGCAAGTTATTATTATCAATATTATTATTATTTAAAGTACCATATACACACCTGTTGGCTCGTGGTCATCACTGAGTAATAGCAACTTTCCTCAAGTCTCAAGACCTTCTCTCAACACTCTCACAGTCCAACGACGTGCTGTGGTTTACAGTTTCACGCTAATTGCCTGGTTGTTATCACTGAAAGCTGAGTGACAATGTCTCCTCAGGTCTCCAGCCCTCTCATATCGACCTCATATCTCCCAGCAGTACTGTGCACTGTCTCTACCATGCCCTTTTCTTGGTTGTTTGGTCATTGCTAACAACTGGAGGCTGTGAATCTCATATTTCTAGTACTCTCCTCAGTATCCGTTCAGACCCCTGTGGTGCTGTGATCTGCATAGTCTCAAACATTCCTGTTATTCCAAGTTCCTTCAATCTCGTTTCCAGTGTCTTTGGGTACGGTTCCGAGCATTACCCTGACTTTCAATATTCTGAGTGCACCAACTATTATTGGTACCACTGTGACTTTCATATTCTGCACTTTCTTCAGTTCCCTTACCAGGTCCTGGTATTCCCTCTGCTTTGCACTATCTTTCATGTTTACTCTGTGATCTGCAGGCACAGCTACGACTATTACTTGGCAGGTTCTCCTTCCTGTGTTCATTATTACCAGGTCTGGTCTTCTCGCTTAAATGAGTTGGTCGTTCTGGATGTCAAAGCCTAAGAGTAATTTATTGCTTCAAGCTTCCAGGACTGTCCCCTGTTTGTGCTGATACCATTTGTTCGAATGGTCGAATCCCAGTCGTTTGCTTCGTTCCCGTTGGTTTTTCCTGGGGGGGGGGGTTTCCAACTCTTATTGGGCTCGTTGACTCCATTTACTATTTATGTGGTTTACAGTCCCATATCTTTCTCCGCTTATACAGCATTTGCTCTTTGTTTGCTTGCTGTTGATTCTTGCCTTGACATAGTTCATCATTTGTTTTGGGATCCCATAAAGAGCGATTCCGTTTCTCTCTTCAGGTGTCCTATGCGTGGCCATATCCATGATCTATCTCTTGAATTCCCACAACGTGGATCTCCAGAGATCATATGCGAAGGTAAGGCCGGCAAAATAAAAAAAAAGATGGCATGCCGAACTAGTCAAGTTAAAAGCGTATTGGTACTGCGACGCCCATGATAGAGTGGTCTGGCGGATCTTAGGGTAGATATAGGCTCAATGCAAAAGATGATGATGATGATTAAATTTTTTGTAGCCACTCTGTAGGCACTCAAAATATCCTGCAAAACTGGACAAAATATTTGTACACTTGCAGCTTTTTCGCAATCTGTGCAGCACAGTTAGTTTTAGTGAAAACTTTACGCGAGCTTATTTTTTGTGTTGGAAGACTCAAATCATTTCAATAAATGATTAATAGTAATTGCCTTGTCATTCTACGTAATTTAGGCTTACAGAAGACTTCATAGGAACGCTCTACTTTCGGATAGCGAGTGAACCATGCAGTTTAAAGAATTAGAGTATTTTAACTTTTTGATTCTATTCAATACCATGCAGTTGAGAAATAAACATGAGAGAAAAATCGTAGTTTTACAATTACCTTACTTTGGCTTTATTTACTTAATATGGAATGGTTGACAAAAAGAAGAAAATGGAAATACACCAAACACTTCACCACATGACCAGAACAGGCAAAACAGGCAGTCCCCCGGGGTGCAAAGAATTAAGGGGCACCTCTCATGTGTCTGAGTCGGTATGACTTAACAAATACAAATAAGAAAATTAATAGATGAAAATAAAATAAAAAAACACTCAAAATAAGAAAATTCCCTGATGTGATGACAGATTTTTCCGGGAATATAAGATAATGCTATATTTCGAAGGGAACCGAAGTTCAGCTTGCCTGAGGGCGCCAGGGACCCTAGGGCCGGTCCTTCCCAAAACAATACGCAAAAGAAAAATATCAATTTCTTGCTCGGGCTTCGTGAGAAGGAACAAATCTCAATTCAATTTATCCTGCTGTATTTTGGATGAGTAAATTTGACCCGAACTGCTCTTCATATTTTCAGGTGTGTGAGTTTGACACTTGGGCTTAGTAACCTCTGGCTCTCTCTACTGGCCAGCACTCCATAGAAATCTTTTGTATATATCTATCTATCTATCTATCTATCTATCTATATCTATATATATATATATATATATATATATATATATATATATATATATATATAATATCTATATATATATTGGAAACTGTCAACCAAAACTGTCACTACAACTGTCAAAATAGCTTTTTCCAGTTTCTAAGTTGGTTCAGCTGGCTAGCTATATATGTATCAAATGTTCAGGCTGCAACAACGGCACGAAATGACTGACGTTTACAACATCACTTTTTATTACTTGATGGCTTTTCCAAAATTCTTCTGCTAGAAGGGTTTTTAGTGGGATGGGGGGTCAATTAGCAATTGAAGCTTATGCTAAATTGGTCACTAGTTTGTGCCCGCTTGGTTCTTGAAAATTTGAAGTTTTTAAGAATCCAACAAAAGGCAAGAGAAGTTGACTTATTCATTGATCACCTTTTTTTTCCATTTTTTTCCATTTAATCACCCCCAACATCTCATACTGCCAGAAGAGATTGGTCGAATGACTGACTGTTGAGTGATAAACCATATATATATATATATATATATATATATATATATATAGAGAGAGAGAGAGAGAGAGAGAGAGAGATCAAGCGAAGGATCCCTCTAGGGTGATAGGTCTTCAATAGAGCAAGCTCAAAGACGAGTATACAACCAGTGTATCCTCCTGATGGTTACTTATGGAGCTGAAACATGCAACATAATCAAAAGACTGACCTTTAAACTGCGAACCATGTAATGTGAACATGAGAGTATCAGGCTCAACATCACATGGAGAGATCGCAAGACAGCACAGTATATTAGAAAAAAAACAAAAAAAACAGGAGTTCAAGACACCATAGAAAACATTAGGAAACTCATATGGCAATGAGCTGGTCATATTCCAAGAATGGCAGCCTCACAACATGATACGCCAGAGATCAAATGCGGAACCAAGGCCGGCAGAACACGAGATGGCGAGACGATCTGGACTGGTTCAGGAAATGTTGGCTTTGCGACGCCCACGATTGAGTGGCGTTGCAAATCCTGTCTAAGGTCTATGTCCAATGATGGACGATAAAAGACTGCTGCTGCTGCTGATATGAATATATATGTATGAATGATGTTCGATCAGTTGTGAATGCGCGCATGCATGGTTTTGTCACGTGTGTGACTTCATGTGTGAAAGAAGTATATTCGAAAGTAACACCACAGGAATTTGCTAGAAGAAATGCATAAATACAAGTATATATTTACATAATCATGTCTTACCCTCGAGTCCACATATCATGATAAATCCAGGTACATATCTCACAGAAAGCCTCACCCAGAGTCAACTAAAACGTAGTCGTGCTGGCCTCGGGAGGTTTGAAAAGTAATAATCAATGTTTATTAACCTACATCCGGGCATATAGATATTTTCTTTTCAGTAGCGCCTGTTTTCCTGCAGTGATGAGCAAGATAGTCACACTGACTGTGGGTTGCAGAGTGACTTTGATCCTAACCGAGGGTTACCAATTGCAAATATTGAAAAGGAGGACAATATATACCGGTTTCAATTGAAATGTAGGGCATTTTAAAAGATGAAAAAAAAATCAATGATACAGGTCTGGTTATTCACCCAATAAAAACTGTCACGCAACCAACGTCTTTTGGCCGTTGGGGGTGAACAATCAAAAACCTGGGAAATGGGTGATCACCGAATAAGTCACTTCTCTCGCCTGGGCATTGATCACTAAAAAGTCTGAATTTTCAAAAATTCAAGCGGGCACAAACTAATGGATCAATTTAGCATAAACTTACATTGTAAATTGATCCTCACACTCAACACCTATTCTGGAGTAAATAGAAAAAATGACTCAATAGAGAGTAAATGTTGATATTTCTGCCTTCTAGCTCCTTTGATGTGGCCTGTATGTGTGATACACACATAGCCAGTCAACCGGCCAGGCCAACTCAAAAACCGAAGAAACTTTTTTAGACAGTTTGGGTTGACAGTTTTTAATTTAAGATATTAACTTTTATTATGAAAGAAAACATCAAAATAATCGTGGTATAGATATCTAGGTATACTTTTCGGAGCGAGACAAAGGTTTTTCAATTCATCCACATAAATGTAAAAATTCCTTGTACGTCATAGCACTTCAAACCGTTGTTCATTGGTCGTCAGTTGTAAAGTGGTTACCCCCACCCCTGCATGTAGACAGGCTCAAGCAGCGTGAGTGAGATCGGAGTCGGGCGTGTCACCATCATCAACAGTCCGTCGTTGGACCTTGACCTCCTCCAGGATTCGTCTATCTATCATGAGAGTCGCAGAGCAAAATACTCTCTGAAATTGTCTTGTTCGTCTCTTTATCTTGTATTCTGCCAGCTTCGGTTTCGCAAGTGATCATTGGGGATCCATGCTGTGAGTCATGATGTCAATCGGCTGTCTGTCATTCTTGCAGCATGATCAGCCCATTGCCATTTGAGTTTTCAAATGGATATCACACACTCCTGTTTTTCTTTCTCTGATATATTGTGTTGTCTTGTGATCTCTCCATGTGAGGTTGAGCATGATTCTCACATTTGCAATCTTTTGGTATGATGCATGTATCAGCTCCATAGGCGACTATCGTTAGGACATTGGTTTTATACTCTTCTTTTGAGGACTAATTGGATTTTGTCACGCGTATAAAGCAGTTTAAACTAAAAAAAATTTTTTAAAGGGAAAGGAATGCATATTTCAATTGAAATTTTACATACCATCTGATAAATCCATTCTGAACAGAGTTTTGTCTCTTAGCGAGACTCAGCATCGTTTAATGGATACCTTGCTATCAAAATGTCAGTATA
Organism: Thysanoteuthis rhombus; assembly: GCA_963457665.1. NCBI lineage: Eukaryota > Metazoa > Mollusca > Cephalopoda > Oegopsida > Thysanoteuthidae > Thysanoteuthis > Thysanoteuthis major. The sequence goes on from OY735215.1 coordinate 52,136,067, forward strand.
TATATATATATATATATATATATATATATATATATATATATATATATATTCTGCCTAAATAAAAACAGTAGTAGTTTTTAAAAAGACTTGTTTTACTTATTGTCAACCATGACTAACACTTGTGAGTACACATGTGCACGCACGTGCACACACACACATATATACATATATATTGTGTGTGTGTGTGTGTGTGTGTATGTATATATTATAAAGACATTTTTAGTAGGGAATATATTTTACTCATAACCAATGTTAGTAGTAAATCGAGCGATCTTAGATCGCGTAAATAAATAAATAAATAAATTAGCTTTGTGCACACACACACACACATATATATATATATATATATATATATATATATGCTGATGAGGAAGTTGTTTTTTTAAGGGGTTACCTAGGAAATTTAATTTTGAATGTAGAGAAGGCGACTCTTTTTCTGGTAGTACCGAGGTAAAAACTGTTGCAAGCTGATGTCTTTGTTTGTAGAAACGCCTGTAATGTAAGTTGAAGTTGTTTCAACTCCTTTCTTTGTTAAAGAATTCTCCACGGTGTCCCTGTTCAGCAACGACAGCCCCTCATCGAATTGAAATTCACATTGGTCTGACTAATATACATTTAGCTGACAAAATAATGGACAATAGCTGAACGGCACCTTTAAATTGAGGACAAAGAGAGCCGTCAGAAGAATTCAGCGTTCTTCGCCTCGGGGGATCGACCACTAGACAATAGCCATTTAAATAACCGCCAAGGCATAAACACTTTTACCCTAGTAACCACCGGACGGGATAGGACTAAATTAGTATTGACGAATCCTTACATACGCACAGAAGTAGATGTATATATTGAGTCGAAAGAGACTTGTGCTTATGATATCGAGTAATGGTCTCTTGCAAACTCTTTGTAAGAAAAAAAAATCCACATACAAATAAGGAATTCTTGTTTTCAAAGCTACTGTTAATGCATCCAAGGTTTTTATGGGTTCACGAGTATTTTTGTGATGTTTTCAAAGTACAGGTTTCCCCCGCTATCTGAAGGCAAAGCATTCCTACGAAACTTTCTGCAAGATTCTTCATGTATTATTCTCGAAAAAATCTAATACCAACCTCTACTAGTGTAGTCGACCGTTGAGCACCGATCGTTCAGCAAGAAATTTAAGAACGGAACCTTGTGAACCAATCTTCACACATTCAAGGATTAACGGCATTGTCTAAATGAACTGCATATTTATGTTATTGAGTCGATTTTTTTACCTTAAAAATCATAATATACTGAAATATTGATTATTATTCTTATTCTTCAATATTTGAATTGATAAACGAAAATATAGCTATTATAACAATTATAAAAAAAGAAACGCGCACAGATAAGACAAGTGTTATGATATAATCAACTATTATCTCTTTGGATGAAGTCAGAAGTAAACGCTCCCATTGCCATATAACGACAAGAATGAGACGAACATTTATATATATACATATATATATATATATACATATGTGTATGTGTGTGTGTGTGTGTGTGTGTGTGTGTGTGTGTGCGTGTGTGAATGTATTGTGCATATATTCACGCATAAAGAGGCACATATAAGCGGGCATATGTACACACTATATACATACACACTCACATACACGTAAGTGTGAGTGAGGAAGAGAAAAAAAATGAAAGGAATAAGAGAAAAACAAAGGTCTTTATTGCTGTCGGTTTTCACGCCCCAAGCGGCTTCCATAACAGTAAAACATATACCCCATTCAAAAGCTATCAGTTTTATTGATTTTGTTGTGAAAAATCGATACGTACGCCTTGGACGAAAACTTTACTAGTTCAAATTGACTTTCCTTTGATCCAGTGGTTGTTAACTGGGGGCGGTCCCCAAAGGGGCCGGAGAAAATTTAAGGAGGTTTGCAGAGAAAAAGTGAGCATTTCTCTAATCATTTTGAAAATGCTTTTAACAAGTGCTTGTATACTATCATGATGAGCATAATATATTAAAATTCAACTTTCCACCATTTGCAGAGCCCATTTCAAATTCATTTTGTGTAATGGTTTGCTATTGCTGATTAGCGTGGAGACAAATTATTCAATAACCGTAAAACATTCTGGCACAAAGCCCCAGGTGTAGAATATCAAGAGCAGGTTGATTTCACAATAATAATAATTGTCACTCAGCTGTCAGCAATGACCACTGGGCAACCGGTGTGAAACTAAATCGCAGTATTACTACGACCTATGAGTACTAGGAGAGAAGGGTTGGAGCCTTGAGGAGACTTGCTGTCACTCAAACCCCAGCGGGTACCACCAAGCAACTGGTGTGAGTAGACGTTGCTGTACCTGCAGACCATAGAGTAAAAAAGAAGGAGGGTGAAAAAAGGGAAAAATACCAGGACCTAGCAAGGGAGTTAAAGAAAATGTTGAACATGAAAACCAGGGTAGTACCGGTCATAGTGGGAGCACTAGGAACTGTCCCCAAAACGCTGAGGGAGAGACTGGAGGAGATCGGGATTAGGAGGAGGATAGAGACCGTACAGACCACAGCACTGCTGGGAACTGCAAGGATACTGAGGAAGGTGCTAGAGATATAAGGACTGCAACGAATCGTAGCTCTGTCATGATATGCGAAAGAGAGAGGAGACGTTAGCTGAAGACCTGAGGAGACTTATTGTCACTCAGCCTTCAGCGATAACCACTGGGCAACCGGTGTGAAACTGTAAATCGTAGAATTACTGCGACCTATGAGTACTAGGAGAGGAGGGCTGGAGACTTGAGGAGACTTGCTGTCACTCAAACTCCAGCGGTTACCACCAGGCAACTGGTGTGAGATTCAATAATAATAATAATAATAATAATAATAATAATAATAATAATAATGAGAAGAAGAAGAAGAAGAAGAAGAAGAAGAAGAAGAAGAAGAAGAAGAAGAAGAAGAAGAAGAAGAAGAAGAAGAAGAAGAAGAAAGCACGCAGAGAACGCATACCTCTGCCAACCCCATTGCCAGGAGGAGGAGTAATTTTGCATGAAATTCATTGAGAACCTCTTGCAATATCGCAGGGACAAAAAATTTTGTGTTACTATTGGGTTTGGACATATAACCATAGCGTAGTGGGGATAATTGTGCACAGATCTGCTCAAAAATTCATTCTGTTCTCCCGTAGTGTATTGTCCACTGAATTTCATAAAAATAATTGATAACTTTCGGAGATATCATGTGGATAGTCATGAGCGTATACATGAATGCAATTGAAAAGAGAAAAAAGGAAAAAATGTCTCAATCGGAACGAAATTCCCGGATCCACCCCGAAATTTCACCACCGTTTTATTACCCCATTTCCTGTCCTTTAACAAACTTTCATTTAAATCCATTCTGTATATTAGGAGATGAACAGACTGACGAAAAGACGAACCGACACATCCAAATATTTACACCTCTTTTCAATTTCAAATGATCTGCAATACTAACCTACTAATTATAGCGCCCAGTTATATTCTAAACTTAGTTTAGTCCACCACAAGGCCACAAATATGCGATACCAATTGAGGATCGAACTCATTACAGTAGTAATGATCTGCGAGACAAAGCTAGCAACCATTACTCCTCTGCGAGGAGAACCTAGTTATTTATCTAGCTGAGCTTAATCTAGCACAAGACTGTAAATGCAGGATTATCTGTGAGGATCGAACTCGGTTTAGTCTTAATGGCCTGCGTGACCAGCCTAATAACCACTGCACAATTACGAAACACTCATTGAACGAGTTGTAAGATAGCCTTCTCCTTCAGCTATTCTGATAAAAAACGTTTCAATTTTTCATTAGTATTTCTCGTCTTGTTTCTGTTGCTTTTTATCGTAGTTTTCAGATCCTTATTCTACGATCACTGAGTAAACAGCGTCTTTAGTAATAGATAGTGAATAAGGATTTAGATATTATCCAAGTAGTAAAGATGATAAGGCGAAAACATTCAATTATTGCCAGTTGTTGAATTTTCTGACCAAGAGTATCCGATGACACTGGGAATCAAATGATAGAAAATCTTATCAATACTCCAGCACTTTCCTCAGTGTTCTACCCGATTTTCGTAATGCTATCATCTAGATAGCTTTAATTCGTCCTGGGATTAGTAATTTTTCTAATTCTTTTGTAAGTATCTCCGGGACTATTTCAAGCGCACCAATAATGATGAGTACTACCGTCAGCCTCGTGTTCCTCAATTTTTTCTCAGTTCTCTCACAAGGCCCAAATCTTTTTCCAAGCTTTTCGCTTTCTTGGAAGATATCTCTTTTTTATTTCGACTCCGGCAAGGGATTATTTTCAAGCAATTTTTTTACTCTCCAATTTTCCCTCTGAATTCGTAATGAACTTCTGCCTTGAACACATTTCGAGATTCTTCAAGATTTTCAGGCATTCCAATATCCAAAGTATTGATTGGTTGTACATTGCTCATGAAAGAATAGGAAAGATTGTACAACGAGTGAGAGATACAAATCAAAAAGGGCGCATTCACTATGGTGTCAACATCTGGAGGGATGGTTTATGAGGCTGCTAGATATCACGAGCGAATTGCAGCACTGATGGCTGAGAGAAAAGAGGAAGTTATGCTGATATGCTGGATTGCATTAAGACCAAAATCGGATTCTGTCCACTGAAAAGCGTTATAATTGCAATCAGAGGTGTTCTGGAAAAGAGAACAAGAACAAATACATCACCCATCTCTACTCTCTCGTTTAATCTGATTGACATCAGCAAGGGAGAATAATTGAATCCTTACGTATAATATCCAGGATAATAACCCGAAAATATCTGAAACATATAGTTAAACTTACATACATTCTATTACAAAAAAAGAGTTGATTCGAGAAAGAGGACAATGACAGGTGAGAAGAAGAATAAAAGTGAATTATTCTTATCGATAATGATTTCTAATATCCAAGATCAAGGGATAACGACGTTGTTTTTTTTTTGTAGTTTATCTATGCTAAAACTAGGTTTCTCTTTCTTGCTTTAACTCCTTTCAGAATATTGCCATCCATGACAAGTACGCTGCCCGTCCCCTTTGTTCTTCAGTACCCTTCCTATTCTCCACACAGGAGTGAGTCGTCATATTTCAAACGAATAGCAGAATTCTTATGAAAGTTGTCCAGTTGAGATATCCCAAGTCAAAGGCAGGCACGTAATTACTTGCAGTTGTTCCTTTGGGGATCTTAGTAGTCTTTCTCTTGGTCAGGATTATGGCTTCCATCAGGTATTTGCATATTGTTGTGCTACGCTTTCACGTAAGGCTGTGAATATCTTAAATCAGGACCCATCGTAGCCTGGAGTTTTCCAGTTGGCCTTTCTACGCAAGGTCACTATTATCATCATTACTATAAATATTTTGAATTTTTCACACCATTTGCCTGGTGGTTATCGCTAGTGACTGAGTGACAGCAAGTTTCCCCAAGTACCCAGCCCTCCTATTAGCAATCTCACAGTCCACAGCAGTGGGATACAGTTTCACGCCAGTTGCCTGATGGCTATCGCCGGAAGCTGAGTAACAGTAAGTCTCTTCATGTCTCCAGCCCTCTTCAACTATCACCAACAACTATCAAAGCATTATTGTAAGTTGTACCTTTCCTACCGTGCCTTTTTCTTGGCTATTAGGCCATTACAAACAGCTGAAGTCGTAAACTTCATATTACCAGTATTCTCCTCAGTATTCTTGCAGTCTCTAGTAGTGCTGTGGTCTGTTTAGTCTCAATCCTTTCTCTTATCCTCAGTTCCTCCGATCTCGTTTTCAATGTCTTTGGTACGTTTCCGAGCGTACCTACTATCACTGGTACTACCCTGACTTTTTTATTATTATTATTATTATTATTATTATCATTATTATTATTATTGGGGACTGAATAACAACAAATCTCCTCTAATCTCCAAACTCCAACACCATTCTGAGAGTCCTCAGAGACCCCAGCAACGCAATGGTCTATAAAGTCTCAACCCTTTCCAAGTGTGCTCACTGTTATCCTATCCATCATAACTTCGGCCTTTTTTAGCTATTTTCATTTTTCTAATCCTTCACCCTCCTTCACATTTTATCTATGGTCTTTTTGCACAATTACGTCCACCATCTGTTCGGTCCTTTTTCTTTTATTCTTTTTGTTGGGGAGGGGTACGGGTGTAGTTGGTTTGGATGTCAAATTCCCAGAGTATTTTATGACTGTTATTTTCCGGGACAGTTTCTGTGTTGTGCTGATACAACCTATTTACATTGTCGAATGCAATTCGTTTGCACAGTTCCCAGTGTATGGCTGGTGCCTCTCTGTCGTTCCCATTTTCGCACTCTCTCTGGGTCGGTTTGCAACAGTCATGGATTAGTCGGTTTACCGTATGTGACATCTTCTTGTCTGTATGCGTCATATCCAGATCTTGACTCATTGTTAGCACAACTTTGTACTCCACCTACTTCGGCACATACGTACTTTTTACCTACCTCCATCTTGAAAGATTTTTTTTATTACTGTTTTGCTTTGTCACTGCCCCCCTCTCTCTCTCTCCCGTTTTTTTTCTTTTTTCGCTTCTCTTTTTAATTGGCGCTCAATCAATATTTACCTGTTTCACAGCCTGAAAACCAGCGGCGTTTGTAGGTTTACGTTTAGATTACGTCTACGAACTCATAAATCCGTACACTTGCACACACACACACACATAGACACACACATTTACACACACACTTTCTCTCTCTCACGCACACATACACCCATACACATACACACTTATGCACGCACGTACAATATCATATATTCTTTTTAAAAAAATGACACCCATTTATACGTATACATAATGACATAATACTTGCATACACACTTGGGCCCAAAATCGTACACACACACACACACGCTCACACACACAAACAATGACACTTGCTCACTTTTAAACACACACACTCATACATTCGCACTCATGCATATTTATGCTGATGTACACACACTCATAGATTTAAGATAATCACACACTCATACACACATATGGTCACACATACACAAATTAACTCTACACCCACTCATACAGACGCATTCACATATATCCGTGTGCGTGTCTGAGAGTGTATGAACTTGCTCTACAAATTACAACCTTTCCAGTTCAACTTAGCGGAATTTTGACCTCGGGGTACAAAGAAAATCGTGATAAAAAATGAAATGAAATAATACCGTTAAATGAGAAAAATAGTCTTTTGTTTTCATTCAAGTTATTCAGATACACTTACCAAGAATATCCTACGTTCGAGCGATTGTTTTGTATACCAAGTTCGCATCACTAAACATTATGCTACATTCAAAGAACTTTTGGTGGCCATTAATATTTGTAAGCAAAGGATACAGTTTGTGCATAAAGCTAAAAGGAATATAACTTAAGCAATCTTTATCATTAATTTTGAATGACATATTGCGACATTATCCTTATCGAATTCAACTAGTTTTCCCCTTCATCATAATCACTCCATCTAGTTAGATTTAGATAGTATCTATAGTTTTGAGAAGAGTCTTTAACATTCAGTGTTTTTCGGACGACTGAACTCCTTGTTATCAGCATTGTCAACACTAGGTTTTGGTTAATCATGGTAGCAACGCTCTCCGGAGTAGCGTAAGCCACATCGAGTTAAACGCTCTAACTTATATACATTCAGACGATATGTAGATATGGGCTGCTTTTTTGATTTTTCTCAGTTCTCTCTTCCCAGAGAAGAAAGTATTGGCCTTCGTTCTTCAGATATGGTCAGCTATCCAAGATCCAGAGCTGTACAACAGACAAACGTCGTGTTCATAACACAAACAACCGAAAAAGAGTTCAATCGTCGGAAAAACACTTTGAATCATCAAATTTGATAAGAATATGATTCAACTCCGTTAAGGTGGACTATGAAGCGACTTCTTGTAACAGCCATTGCCTTGGCAAGAGATAAGTTTGGGGAAGCGATTTTGCCTGAATGCTTTCTCCGTCAATCATTGGGGCATGCCAATGACAAGACCCTTTGTTGATACATCTGGCAGGTGCAAGAACAGAGGACGGGGCAAAGTGGACTGGTATGTTTTCCAAGTGTGTTGGGGCTAAGTGAATATAAATAGCCTCAGTCAGAATTCAATGTCGTTACGCTGATTCCATTTCTGTGTGGATCAGATGTATCTTTTTAAAATAAAATGCCCCCTCCTAATCTATACTTTTGCTCTTGCCGTAACCATAGGAAAAACAAGAACGAATACGCTCACCCTCAGTGGCAGTAGTAGTAGGAGGAGGAAGAGCAATTAGTCTTTCTTCGAGTCAAGTGATTCTCATAATGAATCTCCTAACCGTTACATAGCTTATATTACAGTATACTGCTATTATTGTTCTCTTTTATAAGAAGTTTTTGTTGTTTTTCTCTTATTGAGTCTGATATATAAATTAAAGGCCATATTGACGCAGGTTAAAACTCTACTCCTACTCATTTGTGTTGTATATATTACAAATAAAAAATCATTAAAAAATGTTTTCTCTGTATAAATGTTTATATTTATTAGAATGAGATAAGCTATTGCATACATACATGATTAATTTTCCTTAATGTCTTAAACTCGTCAGTTCAGCTCATTCAGTGAAACAGTCATCTGGCAATTAGCTGCTCGTGAGTAGGAGATGAAAATTTTACATGCATACTAATTTTGGTGTTCTTGTAAGAAGAATAAAGTGAATTCCAGTTGTGAAACTTGGTAAAAATGTTGCATAGGTGTTTACATAGAGGGAACATATTATGTATATCTGATTTGATAGTATTCGTGGTTCCAGGTAACCGCTGGGGATCTTGAAACGCTTAAAAGTGGCTCCTGAATATGTGCACTGTTGTGAATGTCGTTTGTTAACGAATTATCTTCTACAACAAAGGTTATTTAAGACTGATTTATAAATCGGTTTGAAATGAGTAACTTACAATTGTAGTTGAACCTACTCTGTGGCTTCAAGATATTCAGGTCTGGTATAAGGCAAAATGTACCAATTTTTTTCTTTACTAAAGAAAGGTATCATTATGTCACTGGTATCTTTATTTTATGCCAAAAAACGTCGGTACTTTCATTTCGTTTTCTCTTCCTCTTCCATCATTGAATTTTCTACACTTTATAAAAAAAGCAATTTTTTTCTAAATTGTGTGCTTGCATATTAGAAAAACATTGAGCATTTTTCTTTTTGTAAAAAAAAGGTCAATGATGCAAATACAAATAATGTAGGGGAAACCGGAGTTAGTTGTTTTCATTTTGCACTCAAGGTAATGTGGAGAATATTTCAATAGATTTAGAAGAACCATTCATGGTTTAGACTAGGCGTCTATATCTTGCCTAAATATGTGATATCAGTAAATGGCAAAACTATTAGAGACGTAGTTTAACTCACACTTTGGCTTATTGCTGACCCAATGTCACGGGGAACAACCTGCCACGTATCGGGGTAAATTGGCCTACGGTATGGAGCAAGCTGGTCCTAATTTCTATTAAGCATAAGCAGGAAACGATTCACAAGGACGCCGAACTGCAGTTTTTTGTATATTTATACCCCCAAGCACCAAATAAATATACGGAGAATATAAGAAAAATACAGTTGTGATATTAACAGCAACAAGATCTTTGTACAAGGTATGATGATATTCGGGTCTCCATCAGTATGGACAGTAACAAAAACATGAAAAAAACGATTTCACTACAATCTTTTAGTCTAGACAATGACTTGTGAATAACAGATCTGCATCAATTACTTGGTATTAAACAAATACGACCTGAAAGAAAACAAAACTTTTGCAATAATTCGGCACTGGATAACTAAGACATTTTATAAAAAGGAAACAGAAGTCTTCCTCACAGTTAATTAGAACACAACAGACTAAACAAAATATAGGCATATATTTGGCTCTGCAGAACTAAAAGAAAAAAGGACCAACCTGTCCCATTATAAAGGGACTAACTTACCTCATGGCAAAGGGACCAACTGGCTTCGACAGATATGTTCATTTTGAAAGGTGACAGTTACCACTGTTAATGGAGAAAGCAAAAACATCACTTCCCAGAGATAAATTTGATAAACAGATTTGCTCAATTATGCAGGACTGGCTGATACCATTCCCTAGCTGTAAAACCAGATACAAACAAATCTTCAACAAGTTTACCTTTAATGATCAAAATCAGTATTTTTGCACTCACTTTACCAGTTTGCAATACGTACACGCCAGATATCCGGTACAAGAAGGCAGGTGACCATGTGACTTAGCCACGATACCAAAATGACTAAAACTTTAAGCTTTAACAAAAAATAAACAGCAGTTCAACTTACCCTGGAGTCAAATCACCCCCTGACCTTTTGTTCTTATGTTACTAATATTGCTGCTTATCAAGTGTATACATATTCTCTTGACCAAGCATCCAGCCATTTAACAAAATCATTTCGTTTTTTTTTTGCGTTCTTGAATATTGTACAACCTACTCAGAAATGTTCTTTACTGCTATGTGGGAATGGGAACCAAAATCACAATTGAATGTCTCTACCAAACAGTATTCGTTAGTCTTGAAACTCTACACTCCTGCTGATTAGGGATTAATAGTGACACAAGTAAAGCTAATTTCAAATCTTAAGTGTGATTGAAGTTTAGTTAGGGCCCAAGCACCACTCCGCTACAAGGAGAAATTCTGCAGATAAAAAACAACTTCCAAAATGAGTAAAAATAGGTCTATTCTTTTAGGTTTATGGTTTTTGGAAATATCTTAAAAAAAGTTTGTTAAAGTTCCACCGCAATTGCAATTCATTTTTACCGAATTCTAAAACTAGGTCTTCCGTTTTTGTTAATTCAAGTGTTTTCAGTATTCCTTTGCAAGGAAGTAACTTGACATTGAACTTTAAGCAATCATTCGTAAATTGCTGAAGAATGAATTATGTAATTTAAAGTTTTATATATTATCCTATCCCTTCACGAATATATTTCTTTGCTGGGAAAATACCAAAAGAACACTCGATATTAGCAATGATTCACTGGGTTAGCTCGTATATCATCGCATTGCGGGTGGCATCCTTGGTTGGATGTCAAGTCACTTCCTTGCAAGAGAATACTGTGAACACTTGAATTAACAAAAATGAAAAAATTTGGGGATTCGAAAAAAAAATTAATCTTCTACAAATGCCATGTGAAAAATGATAAATGTACTATTACAGCCATCTTTGGAGTAAGTTTCTTACTTATAGATATTTACCAAGTTTTGAGAGTTGGAATATTGCATTCCATCAATGCTTAAAGACAACTTCGTATGACTCACAACCTTAAAAATGTTATTATTAGATCATAAGTAATACTCGTTGAAAAACCCTGATGCCCCTGGGTGTTAGTCATTGATTGACCTTCGAGCAAATCGTCCGTCGGGGACAGTCTGTTGAGTAAATAATGCACCAGTTTGTCTATTTTCTTTTGCTACGTCCCAAAGAGCTGGCCAACTGTATGCATTTGTGATTAAGTAATCCCTATGGAAGAATAGAATCATATGAAGGGGCCCGTTTGACACAAATAATGCCTGTCACTCTCAGCCCTTGAAATTCCTCGGTATCGTACAGTGGTAGGTACAGCTAACCAAAACACTAAACCGATAAACTGATAAAAATTTAGCAGAAGCGAAGATGGCCGATGACCGCTAACTTTTATAGCATAAATTTGGGTTTGATTCGATTTTTTGCACCGAAACTCATGTGTTTTAGCTTAGACATACAGCTTTCCAAAAATCCATAGCATGCCATCATATGATGATCAGCGTGAAAATTAATAATTAAATGAACTAATTGAATTCAACCTTAGTTCACATTCAAAATACGGTTTATTTGAAGCTCTATGTCTAAACTACAGCGCATTAGCTCTCCAGGTCAGTTTCATGGGTTTTGGGGTACTACCTCTAGTAAAGTACCTGTCAAAATTGTTGGGATTATTCAGGCATGGATAAATCATACAAATATATATTAAGTCTAAACCAGAGCTTTCCAAATTTTGTGTAGACACTTTAGTGCGGTGGTTCTCAAACATTTTGACTTTGGGTGCTCTAAGAATTAACGAAACAATCACGTTTTAAAATTCTCAGATATGAAAAAAACTATTGAGAAACTACCACTGTATTTCTTCTGTGTATAATAGTATACTAAAATTTTAGCCAGAATAGGTAGGAATCTATACTCTAATATCCACAGTATGTTTCTTTCTTTTTTCTTCTTCTTTTAGATCAGAATGGACGCCAAATATCTGAGCAACCTCGGATTGCAGATGACATCGACCTTTTTGCAGAGAACCTCGTCGACCACCAACTAATGCTAAATGAAGTGAATGAGGAAAGCAACAAAGTCGGCTTTCACATTGACTTCAGCAAAAGAAAGGTCATGTACAACAATCACGCTGGAAATAAACACACAACCATCAAAATCGAAAATGCAGAACTGGAAAAAGTAGACCACTACATCTACCTAGAACAATGAGACTCCATGAAATCTTCAAAAAAGAAAAAAATCAAGCAAAGAATAGCTCAAGGATGGCAAGCTTTCGGCAGAGTAACCTCAACCATTAGGAAAAAAAAACAATCCCATTGGTCTTAAAAGAAAAAAAAAAGAGTATACAACCAATGCATTTTCCCATTAGTCACCTATGGAGCTGAAACATGAAACCCAATCAAGGGATTCACAACGTGGATCCCAGACATTACATACGTAACCGAGGCTGGTAAAACACAAGATGAAGAGACGAACTAAACTATTTCAGAAATTAGTGGCTTGTAACTCTCATGATAGAGAGATTTGGCGATTCCTGGGGAATGTCTATGTCCAATAAAGGACTATAAAAGACTAACGATGATGATGATGATGATGATTGAGCCCACTTGATGAGAATTGACAATTCCTTATCACACCTCCACTAAGAAACATATTTGATACATGCAGATCATCATCATCATGACTGGAAGTCTATAAATGCTACTGCGAGTCGCATTCTTTATCCTGCTGCTTTCTTTTTAATTGATTTATCAAATGGAAGATGTCCATGTTTAAGTTGATTCTTCTAAAGCCAGCTTGTCCCTGTGGTTGGTTTTCGTCAAGCGTTTTTGTGATTTGGTCGGTGATGAACTTGGTGAATTCTTTGTAGACGCAGCTAAGTAGACTTATTGGCCGGTAGTTGTTGAGATCTTTTGGGTTTCCTTCTTTATGTAACAGCATTATGATTGCAGTGTTCCAATCTTTTGGGAATTTACTCTGTTTTAGGCAGAAGTTGAATAAAATGGTTAACCAACTGTAAAGATGAAATGAATAAGACAAAAATATTTTAGTAGTCAGAAGTTGAATTTTTCTTATCAATTTGAGCTTTCTCCCACATGAGTTTGGATATGGGATGGGGGTCTAAGAGTTGAAATGAATATCAATAATTATTTAGTACTATGATATTTATTTCCTGTGGAACACTGTAACATCAAATATTCAAAACATGACTAAAATAAATCATAATAATTAAATTTAAAACTAACTAGATTTAAAAAAACAATGGCTCCAAATTGGGCGCTCAAGATGTGCAAAGTTGGGTATCTTTGTTCTTTTCATGTTATTTTATTTGATAAGAAGAAAAATATTGTACTTAGTTTGCCTATTTTTTAATTCTCGAGTTAATACTCAAAGTTAGAACGATAATAGAGCACTTTTCTGAAAAAGGTGAACATAAATAATATCTCGAGAGATTCATCTGTTAAATGTGTAAAAATCAATGAAAACAGCAACATATAAATAAAATAATCATAAAATGGAGAGAATCGTATTGAGAAAATCTCCAATATTTTCTCCGATATTTGGAATTGAAAAATCATTTGAAAAAAATTCATCCTTTAATAAATAAGTATCGAAAATTATATTAAAATCGATTAATACGCTGATTTTTGCCAGAATATTAAATTTTTTCAGTTGTCGATTTTCCGATGAAATTGCGTCCATATTATTCATACCTATATTTCACCTCTAAATGTAGAATTCGTATTATACACTAACAAATTCGGTACTTTGTTTAATTAAGTATACTTGTGCAAAACATGAGCCTGATGTTTTAGTTTTTCTAATGTCGAGGCGTGTGCTCGATAAACTGGTTAATTTCTTCATCAATACATTGAATAAGTTCTCTCATTTTGCTCTTAATGTCAATAAGTCTAAGCAATACTAATGGCTTAAACTGGTCAATGCTTTACTAACTATCAAACGATTTTCTTCTTTGATGGAAATCTGAAATTTTTCTATAGACAAATCTCTATATTTGATTTTCAATCCACCATCAACCGATGTAGTAGCCTGTTCTTCTATTAATGTCAACTCAATATCTTTTGGGACTTCAATGCATTGAGTTTCGAATCCAGCCATTTTGTCAGTGTTTAGCGAAGGAAAGTAACAACTCAATTCATCTTTTGCTGCTGTCGAATATTCCTCTGTGATGGGGGTCGTATCATTTACATGAATTTTACTTATCAAAGGAAACATTTTAATACTATTGTCTCCAGCCTTCATTTTTCAAATCCGTACTTTTTATGGAACTCTTTTATTTTGTCGGATTATTTTTACCCTGGACAACCAACTCACCTCTGTATGTAAAAGTAAACACTTGTGTTGTGGATACATACCTATACAGAGCTGCTCTGATAAACGAGTTTTCACTGATCTTATTTTAATAACTTTTACCATTTCGATGACTTGATCTAAAACTTCTTTCAAGACATTGACACAAAGGCGTCTCTATTCAAAAAGAAGTGTATTGTAATCACACTGACGTTTAGCCTTTTGACAAACGATCCAAGACACTGAGTATAACATATCATTGAGGGATATCAATCGGGACAAAACCCAAAACACAACTTCCATGATAAATTCTATTTTCCACGGTAGTTATTCAAAACATGAAAGAATATTTTCTCCTTTTGTCGTGACACGCAATTCTCAGCAACAGAAGAACTGATTTACGATTTGATCTCCATCAATAAAACGAAATTAATACCAATAGCTGCATTTTGTGGGTCATGTCTGTTGATTCATTATCTTGTAAAGCAAAATTCGAATGTTAAAGCTTATTATGGCATACATTTTCCCCTATAACAGTAAACATTTCCCCATATACACCTGTGAATCGTATTATTTGACTGTGGAATTTTACTCATCTATCTTCCTTCTATCATTGTTTTTGTGTGCAGGTAAAATAACTGACTCGGCTAAAATATGAGACTTTATTTTTGCTGTAATTATTACCAATACTTCATGAGAGGCAATTTGAACCTTTTCAGAAACTGTTACTGTACATTTGATAAAGTTTAGTTGCTCTGTTGGTTGCTCTAAGAATCCTTTAAGAAAACTTTTATGCTCAACTTGAAGACGGGAATGATTAGTTTTTGAATTTTTGTTCAACTTACCAGGAAGCATTGATTCATTTGACATTTTATATCCATATACCAAACACAATAACAACGTTCATTTCTCGTCCAAACTAAAGCAGAGATAACTTTTATCTTATTTGCAATCAGGTTGATTTTGAATATTCTTAGTGGGAAAGTTTGATGCACTTGAATCCACTTCAATTTCAGAATGACATTCATGATAAGTTACGTTTCTTATTTAGAAATTAATCCGTTTTATATGGGTGTAAATGAGCATAAATTAAATTATATTATATAGAAACTTTCATTCGAAATGATCCCTCTTCGTTACACGGTTAATGTATTACTCGAAGTAGACAACGTAAATAGAATAAACAATCAGATAAAATAGGGCTGCGGCAGGAATTGAACATTCGACCGATAGGTTAGCCGCTTCAACGTAGAATGACGATTTTAAAGACAGGCAGGGGATTAGCCTCTGGCAGACTCAGAGGTACCAGATGAGTTTTTAAAAAAAGTTACCCTAGATTCATAAAGAAGTAAATTTGAAGCCAACAAAGCCCATTCAATGGATGTCAACCTCGAAACTATAAATTACCCAAAACTGAATAGTCAATTATAAAAATGAGAAAAACGAGCATCATGCCAGACATGATGTTTTAACTTACATCTTGAAGTGTAAATGTGTGATTTGTGAGTTTTTAATAGGAGAATGACGTATTCAACACACATTTATATATTTGTATAAGTATATATTTTTTACTCTTTGGTTGTCTTGGGGCACACTTAGTTACTCGTTGGGGCGTACCAGTACACCCGAGCGCTCTACTTTTGTGTGTCACCAATAATTTCTAGGTGTGTCTCAAAATTAAGGATAATTTGGTATATCTTTCAAAAGATACTTTCCAGAGTCACTGGAACTGCTTGGATGACATTATATATTTGACGAACAAAACTCAAGTAATGCGTCACAATTTTTTTAAGTGAGTCTTCCATGGATAAGTTTGAAAGGCTCTGATCTAAACAATATAACACAGCACGTGTTGGTTGCTTCCTTGATTCATCCATAACGAAGAGCAGGCAAAAGAAAGACTTCGAACCTTCCCCAGTCGGCCTACTTTCATACCCAAACCCAACTGCCACTAATATCGCTTCCATAATCTTCTGAGCATCCTCATCCGATCTGCATTTACTTTATCCATCGATACCTCATTCTTACCTCTCACAACGACTGTCACCAATAGCGCTAGGTAAAATGTAGACCACTACATCTACCAAGGACAACAAATCTCCATGAAATCCTGAAAAAAGAGACGAGGTGAAGAATCACTTGGTTGACAAGTGTCCAGGAGAGTCAGCTCAACCTTCAAGAACAAGAAAATCCTATTAGCCCTGAAAAGAAGAGTATACAACCAATGTATCCTCCCGATAGTCACCTTTGGAGCTGAAACATGGAATCTGGCCAACAAACTGACCCTTAAACTGAGAATCATTGCGTCGTGCACACGAGAGAATCATGCTTATCATCACGTAGAGAAATCACAAGACAGCACAGTATACCAAGGGAAGAACAGGAGTCAGGATCATCAGAGAATCCATTAAAAAACTCAAATGACAATGGAATGACAAACAACCGCTGGACATCACAACACACGACGCAGGTCCCCAGAGATCATATGCAAAACTGTGACCGCCAAAATATAAGATCGTGTGACGAACTAGAAAAGTTGAGAAACTATTGGCTCTCTAAAGTCCATGATAAAGAGGTCTATTGGTATTAATTTGGGGAAGGTCTATGTCCAACAACGTTCAATAAAAGGCTACTGCCGATGATGATGCTATGAATCCTCTAATTTTATATACTATCAGAACACATCACTCATTATCATTTCCCAATTAAAGTTTCTTTCTTCAACGACCCACACTAACGTCGCATCATTGTTAAGATATGATAAATTTTAAAAAATAAAACAGGTTGGCTTTGTCACTCCATGGAAACCGTCAGTATACCGTGTTGGGGTGAATCAATAAAAATAGATGGAAAAGGGAGTGACCAATGAATAAGTTTCTCCTCTAGTCTTTTGTTGGGAGGTGATCATTAAAAAAAGTTCGAAATTTTGCAAAACAAGCGTTGGTACGAACTAAGTGATCAATTTAGCATAAACTCACATTGCAAATTGAAAACCCCCATTAAAAATCTACTTAAGTGGATGGGGGTGTTAAAAAAACATAAGAGAAACATTTTTTTCTAAACATAATGAAGAGTTGATGTTTAAATTTCAGCCCTCAACTTCCATTGCTGGGGCCTGTATGTGCAATACATAAATAACCAGCCAGCCAGCCAGCCAGCCAGCCAGCCAGCTGGACTAACTTGAAAACTGAAGAAACCTATGTTGATAGTTTTTGATGAGGTTTAGTAATAGATAGATACATAAATACTGAGAGAGAGAGGGGGAGGAGAGCCATAGAAATCATTTTTGAGAGGAAAAGAGCTGGGGAGAGTGAAAAGGAATGCTGATGAACTAATATAAGTAATATATAAAAGCGTGTCGATAGTTAAACTGGCATTTTTTCGAGAGATTGTCCTTTCTCGCCCCCCTCCCACTTTGAATCCCTTCTTTCTTTGAATACTGACTCACACCATCCCTCATCATATTAACAAATTCTTTTCTGCCTCTTGCCTCACACTAAACAGACAGATTTGGTTGGAAGACTAAAAATCCGGTCATTCAAGTACCTTTGATTAACGCGAAGAATAAAAATTTTTTTCTTTTTGGTCATTTTTTTTTAGTTCATTTCTTCGAGTGTTTTCTTTTTCTTCCTCCTTATTCCTTCAATTCACTTCTTCTTGTTTGACTCCCCCCTCCTTCACCTCGTTTTGTACATTTTGTATCTTTGAACCTTCTTTTTTTTTCTTTTGCTTTCTTGTTTGTTTTTGTTTTGTTTTTTTTTTTTGTTTTTCTCCATGCTCTAACCTTACCTTCATCTTTCTCTCCCCGCCTCCTTCTGGAGGTCAGAGCTTGCCGGCCTATAACTGTCGGACTCAGGGCTCCAAGCAGCGCAGAGGAGTTCCAGGTTTCACCGAGGAGCTCGCCTATTTCGTTCACTCAATCCGTTCGGTGGTCTCCTCGTCTTCATTTTGAAACTTTGTATTCGCTCCTCGTCGTCTGCCATCAGTTATCCCCCTATATTTTTGAGGGGGGCTTGCTGCACTTTTAATCAAATCCCAAAGAGCGAGGAACCTTAGAAATCTTTTTTCCTTCATCCGTTGACCATGGCAATATCGGCAAAGTTTGCTTGGCGCTGTCTCCAATTGATCGTGATCCTGTTGACTTTGTGTGCTTCTGTTAAAGGTAAGTTGATACACATATTATATACAGGGTTGCAATGCCATCTTTCGGTATGTATATATGTATCACGCGTACGGCCTGTACCAACGGATTTAGAGGGGTCTAAATTCGAACATTCAAGCTTTACAAAACCCCTCACTAAACACTTCTTTTAGAGAGAGGTCCAGTTTGCTATGCAAGTTTATGCTAAACTGATCCTTTACTTTGAGTCCACTTGTTTTTTGTTGTTGTTTTGATTTATATTTTCTTAGTGATTACAGCAAAACAAATTGTAGTAACTGATTCATTGATCACC
This sequence comes from Thysanoteuthis rhombus, assembly GCA_963457665.1. Classification (NCBI taxonomy): domain Eukaryota; kingdom Metazoa; phylum Mollusca; class Cephalopoda; order Oegopsida; family Thysanoteuthidae; genus Thysanoteuthis; species Thysanoteuthis major. Next base: position 52,155,113 of record OY735215.1, read on the forward strand.
CCTTTCCCAGTTTTCCCCCAACAAAGCTTGCTGCCATGAGTTGTTTTATAGAGTGACGAATTTAGCAACTATTTTTAAGCAAATCGAAAGAAAAATGAAATAGTCATAAAATGTGATGTTTAATCTTACGTAAAGTCCTTCAAGGATCAATTATCTATCTCTATCTAGTAAAAAAATCTTCAAACAATTTTAAAATATCAATCGAGAAATTTCATTTTTACCCCCCCCCCCAAAATGAACACATACCTAAACATTTTAAAAGCGTATAGAGAGCAATTAAATCTTGGTTCCTGTTTCAGCAGAACTGCTTGCTCTGTCTTGAGTACACCCCTGATTATATATACCTTTCATAAACCGGAATGGGGTAAAGCAGAAAAGCAATTACCATAAAATTAGATGAGAAATATGTTTGAATGATCACAAGTCCACGAAAATAGTATGTTAGGCTGAGGTTGGGATGTAGGAGGTACAGAAATTGGGGTGTAGGAAAGAGAGAAAGTGAGTACCCGTTGTCTCAATTACGACTCCTTGGGAAATAGACATTGAACGCTATTTCCGCTTTCTGCCTTTCTTGTGAAAGCTTAAAAGTGGCATTAAGCTATATATATATATATATATCCCAACATAAAATGCCTACTCGAAATGTTATTCATTTATATCTATCTATCTATCTATCTATCTATCTATCTATCTATCTATCTATCTATCTATCTATCTATCTATCCTTTTATCTACTAGAAAACTGTCAACAAATCTGGGTTTCTATCACTTTTTCAGTTGGACCTGCTGGCTATGTATGTATGTATGTATGCATGAATGTATCACGCGAACAGGCTGCACCACCGTAGCGAGAGGGCTGAAAATTTCACCATTCACGCCTTATTATGTCTATAAAAAAATTGTTTCTTATATTTTGAAAATTACTCTCCTTGATAAGTTTTTAGTTTGAGGGTCCAGTTTGCAATGTAAGTTTACGCTAAATTGATCTATCAGTTTGTGCCTGCTTTTGTTTTGTTTTTTTTTCTTTTAATTAAAGCTTTCTAGTGATCGCTGCCCAATGACTTGTGAGCGAAGTAACTTATTCATTGATCACGTTTTTTAATTGATTGCCAAAAGACGCTAGTCAGGTAACGGTTTCTATTGAGTGACTAACCATATCTGCTTATCTGTTTCTTTAAAAATGCTAGGTATTACATATAAAAAACATTACTTTGCGAATAGCTTTTGAACAACAATTGTTCCAAAAATCCAAGAAATCCCCGAACAATTGTAATGAGAAAAAGCCAAATAATATGATTTCCTGCTGACTATTTTAAATGTACAAAATGTGGATACTTGATACTAGAATGAATCTTTTAGTTATGTAATAGTTACTTCAGAGCCGGTCCGATACAAGAGTGAACTAAGTGGCTGTCTCCCCACCGTGGCCACCAAAGGGGCCCCCAAATGTGAAGGTCATTGGGTGAACCATAATGCCCCTATAAAATTATATACCTCGCTTAAAATAGTCTAATTTTAAGCTCTAAGGCAGTTGTTTGCTTATCTTATGTAAACTAGCAAAATTCCAATAATGTCTTTTTTTTTCTTTATATATTCTCAGGGTGTTTACAAAACACGAACAAAATAAACTCATGAGAAATGACTTAATTCATGCGTTTTGTTTATAATACAGAATTACCGTATTTCTCTATGTATAACGTGCATATTTTTTCCGAAAGTCTTTTGTTAAAGAAAACCCAGTTGTGTATTATCTACAGAATGAGTCAGATAATGCATTTTTCATTCGAAATCTTGGGTTTGAATTATCTATTGTAGCAATTTATGATTAGTCTTAACGCTAAGTCACAAGTTTAGAGCGCCCAGTGAGTGTTGAACTGATCCAGGGCGATCAAATCGAAAGAAATAAAGCAAGCAATGTAACAAAATAGGGAGCAAATTAAAAACGATGGCAAGACAACTGAATCGATGAACATGAATAATCAAATAATTAAAATAACTATTTAAATCACTGCGAATGTTGATTTTTAAAAAATTTAAATTCGTCTCTGAATAGAATTCACTCCCCTTTTTAGTTAGTCTCAACCAAAAGCTAACTCCAATGATTTAATAAATACTTGAATTTGTTCACTTGCTTGTTCAGGAAAAAGGTATTGTTCGTTTACCATTACCCGACAATACGACGCACATACTTTCACAATATAGGCATTTACGTTAGTCTGAAACTGATGAACCGCTAAAGATTGTGTGATAGCAAGGATAAACAATAATAGCTAACTTTTATTATATGAAATTAGGTACATTTTTTGGCACTAAAACCCTTACAACTAGAGAGCTGAATATCTTGTAGCTTAGACATTGAGCTTTCCACAAAGATATAACATGCCGATATCAAGGTTTGCATAAACAATTGAATTAACAAATGAAATTAAACATTAGTTTATAATCAGCATTCAGTTTATTCAAAGCTCTTATGACTAAACTTCGACATATAAAATGTCAGTTCTCTTTGTTGGTTTTCAAGAGGTTAAGAATTAAAAAAAACGAACTGAAGATAAATTCATATAAATGAAACTGGTGGATGCGTGGCTCCCGATTCATGTTTAAGCGTGTTATCGGTTTAGAGATTTTGTTAGCAGTGACCATCACAGCCTTAAAGTGAAAAGCCCACACTCTTATAGAATTAATCCAAACGATCTGTTCCTTCCGTTATCTTTGCTGATTTCATTCATCTATTTTCTTAGTATTTGTTATTTCTATTCGATGAAGATTAGGTTATTCTATGACATGCAATCATACCATTTCTACTACTCAGCACTCAGAGTACTTCTTAAGTGCTATTTGCTGTTCGCTAAAGTAGACCCCTTGAGGATTTTTAGAAAGAATTCTTTCAAAATTGTTTTAATTTGAAATTTTTGTTTCATTTTATCTTTTTCGAGTATTCAATACGCCCATGTAGAAGAAAATGTGTTTTCATGAATTTAATGTCGAATGATCATGCCGAAAATAACAACCTGGAGATTATTCAGAGATTTCCTATCTACGATTCCTTGTATTGATGCATTTTTCATGAAAAGGAAGAAAAAAAAACGTAATTCTGCACGAGATATAAATCTTTGTAACCCCAGCTTTAATGGCATTTTGGTAGTTTTTTTCCACAAGCATCATACGAAAGTCCTTCATCAAGGTGGAGATTGAAGAAATTTAAAGGAGAAATTTTTCATCATTGGATGATACTTGCTTCGACGTGCATAAACCTATGGCGATGTTCAACCAACCAGCATAGAAAGGCTCCAAAAGTCATACATTGGTTCTAAAATGTATTTTCTTTATAATCATTGAAGAACATATTCATCAGAAATTAACGCAATAATGAGATTGTGAACAATGAACCCGTCAGATGCACTTTTTCAATTGCACTTTTGTCTGATTCATACTTCATTAATTTCTGATTGATGTGTTGTTTAATTATACTTTTTAGTAAAACGATTTTACTTTTTGGAGCCTTTCCATGTATTTTTTAGCCTTCAAATGCTTGTTAAACATCCCCATAAGTTTATGTACGTCAAAGCCAAGATTTCGCATCACTGATATCGGTTTTCACATCTGGAAAAACGCTAAAAGGAAAGCTTGGAAAAGCGGGATCGTAATTAATGGGTCCAAGGTTCAATACGCACCATTGCCGGACATTAAATATCTGAAGAGGGATCGTCATCGCTTTTGTTCACTGAGTGACTATCTGATTGAGTATCGTCCGAAGTCTCTCCATTATAAAACGAAACTTCTGATTTACTCTCTGACAATTCAGTAAAGTCATTTTACTTCGATTAGTCTTTACAAATCAGTAATAAGTTTTTCACGCACAATAAGTTTCAATCAATGAAACAACATGAACCTATGGCAGTGTTTAACCAACCATGAGTTTAACGACACGTCCACCATCTGTGGCAGTGAGAGCAAAAGGAGGGGGAGAATGAGGGAGAAGAGCAACTAGTGTTTCTTGAAGTCAATTGATTTTCATACCTGTAAAATATTACGATGTAGAAATGCAAGTAGTATCTCCTGTAAAAAATAGTAAATGGTCATTTTTGTCGGGTTTTTTTCTGTGTTTTTGGCTGCACTTTTTCGTTCCTTCCTATTTCCGATGTTTAACATAACTTGGACTGACCAGCCGAAAAGTGTCTTATAGAGATGTGTTGAAATCTCTAAAAAACGAATTAGGCATTCAATGGTAACAAATCCCAATGAATAGAAAAAAAAAAACGAACCAGAAAAAACGGACCAAAATCTCATTAAATTCCCGTTTGGCTGTTTACTGTATAAGAGCAAAAAAAAACAAACAAAAAAAACGAAAGATAACCCCTCCCAAACGGTCGACATAGACGAATATTTCCCGTATATCACTCAGAAGTTAGGACGCGAGAATTTACATCCAGCATCTGCTTTGACAAGAAAAAGAAGAAAATACCTTAAAACTCTAGTATTATTTGGCAGCATTTGTTTCTGTAATAAAATTATTTCCAATTGTTTTAAAAGAAGAATAATGTAATGCCATTGAGAAATTTAAAAGAAAAAGATTATCTGAAAATGGACACTGGCTTTGCTTCATTTTCGATTTTATCCAAGAAAGTGTATCTATCTGGTGTTCCTCGAAAGTTATACCTTTACACTTACAATATGTCATGTTAAAAATGATTTAGTTTCTCAAGTTACGAACGCTTTTTCTCGCGTCATTACGTATTGATTTGAATAAAGAATTAAGTGATGTAGTGCGACGTAAGAAAAAAAAAACATATTCTTTTTGCTTTGTTTGTTCCTGCCTTCTAAACACTATGAACATATCTAAATTTTGTCAGAACGAATAACCGTTTGGCATTCATAGAACTGTCGATTTTCGTCGCAGTTAAAAAAAGTTCGAGATAAGAACTCTTGGTATGATCCATATACATTAGGAAATTTCTGGCGAGAATAATCAGTATTATACGTCGAAGGGTTAAACTATTGAATTTTTGGTTGCCCTTCCTATTTCCAATTGAAGAGTCATGCGATCAAGAATTTTAATTTCCTTTTCGAGTTGCACGGTATTTTCTCCTGTATGATTTCAAGTATATATGGTAGGATTCGATGCTAACCTGAGGCAGATCTATGCTATTTATTTGCTCACTAAGGGAAATATTGGTAGATTTAAATGCTATGCGTCTTCACTGATTAGTCAAGTTGTGTAAAGCGAACTAATTTCTATATTGGTTAAATACTATGATCACGCGATTATCTGCCGTTGTGAAAGCCGGGAAAATCTCGTTCACTATATTTTTCGTGACACATAAATCCCAGTAGACTTCTAAAAGGCGCCCATGTAAGAAACACTCCTGGAAAAAATAATGAGCCAAGCACTTCCAATCATATATTTTGCAATCAGAAACCTTCCACCAAAATTATCACAAAAACTGTCCACAAAGGTTTCTTCAGTTTTCAAAGTTGTCTGTCTGTATCACGCGTACAGTCCATATCAATGGAGCTAGAGGGCTGATATATCCAACATTTACTCTTTGTTATATCTTTAACAAAAAAACTATTTGTTTCCCACCCACAACAGGCTTTTAGTAAGGGGTTCAATTTGCAATGCAAAATTGATCCCTAATTTGTATCCAACAACATTCGTGTTTTTTGTTTGAAAATTCAGACTATTTTTAATTATCACTACCCAACAAAAGGCGAGAGAAGTAAATCATTGTATAATTGATTTCTCTTTTTTTCAATTTTTAATTGATCTCCCCCGGCACAGCAACCGGAAGACGTTGGTCACGATACAGTGTCTATTGAGTGACTCACCAGACCTAATACCCTTTTGTTTTATTGAATGGAGGTGTAATGTGTGCCAATAATGTACACCAAGTATATAAAGCCAATATGTAATCTCGTTTGAAATTATTGGTAATCTTTTTTGCCTGAATCCTGACTCAGTTATCTCAATGTATGTCTTTGTCAAGAAGGAAAGTCTTATCCAGATATTCAGAAACTCTCAAAGTCTGTGGATATCCAGGTTCCATTGTCTACAATCAAGAAAACTAACCACGCATTTCAAGTGGCAGGTTTGGAGGCGTTGTAAGGAGGTTATGGAAGACTTGAAGTGACAACAGTCCGAAATGTCAGAAGGCTGAAAATGAATATTCCGTAGTATCGTTAAAACACTCAAGAGATTGGCACAACAATTCAGAAATTTAAAAAAAGATTGTTTCAAGAAGAGCAATTTCTAGAAAACTGAAAGAAGCTTGGTTTTCATCAAAGCAGTTTGCCAAAGAATCCTTTGTTTTCACAAAGAACGTATGAAGAATGATTCAAATCTGTCATTTTATGGCCACCGTGATTCACAGTGGTTTGTGTGCGCTCTTTGGAGTGATGAGTCACTCTTCCAGTTGTCTAATGATGCTTCAGAACCCTATCTCTGTGGGTCAGGTGATATATTTTATCGTGAAAACCTGTCTCTCCCAGTGAAGCATGAAGGAAGTAGAATCATGTTATATAGGATAATTTCTGCGTCTGGTATTCATAAGCTGGTACGATGTGAGAATTCCATTAATGTTACAAGGTACCAAAATACGTTACAAAATGGGTTGCTTCCAAGCCTGGACAAATTGTCTTATGGAAATAAAAGGCAAAAGATCATTTCCCAACAAGATAATGCCTCGGCACACTCATGGTTTGAGTAGCAGTCATTGACCATGATGTTTAGGCCTGATCATTTGCCAGATCTTAACCCAATAGAAAACATATGGTTGCATATTAAGGCCAAACTGACAGGGGAAATCTTGAAGACACTTACCAACTGTAGGAAGCAGTCAGAGACGAATTGGACACCATTAAATCAGCTCATTGTAAACAACTATTTGATAGCTTGGCCAAACAGCCCATTCTTCTGAGGAAAAACAAAAGAAAAGCTATCCCATATTAAAAACGTAATACTCTGCCCACAAACACTACATGCACTGTTGCATAATATTGTCGAATATTTCATCCATAATGGTTAGAATAGAAGAGTAATTGGAAAAAGAACCTGATAAAAAAGTTTGTCTTGCTCATTTTCCCCCAGGGGTGTATATATGTCAGTAGTCATAGAAATGCTTAGCATGTTTACTTCAAACGAAGATGGACCCGGGATTGATTACCGCCACGATCGAATTATGTGAAAAATTCTTCATTTCCGTATGCACTCAGCAGAAAAGTGAGTGCCCCCAAGCTGTCGCAGAGGAGTCCCTACAGGTTAGATAACCTCGAGTATTTAATTGATCATTTGACGCTGAATAAGCAATTTTCTTTCTTTTTGATAGTAGAATGTAATCATTTGTCGTCATTTCTTTAGATTCTCTTCATCCGATTTTTTTTACCCCACAAAACATTTTGGACTTTCAGCAGTCAAGCTCAACTTTCAAGAATAAGAAAATCCCATCAGTCCAAAAAGGGCAGGTATACAACAAATGCATCCTCACCAATAGTCACTTATGGAGATGAAACGTGGCACCTAACCAAAATATTGCCCCTCAAATTGAGAGCAATGCATCGTACCGATAAAAGAATCAAGCAAAACATCCCATGGAGAGATTATAAGATAGCACACTATATTACGGAAAAAATAGGAGTCAGAAATATCATAAAATCCCTTAGAAAATTCAAATGGCAATGGGCTTGGCATGTTGCAACCGCTGGACATCACAACCCAGAAAGAGGATTCCCAGATAACATATACGAAACTGTGGCCAGCAAAATAATAAGATGGCATGACGAACTAGACAAGTTTCAAAAGTAAAGAACTACGATGCCAATGATAGAGAGGTCTGTCGAATCTTGGGGAAAGTCTATGTCCAAATATGGACGCTAAAAAGCTGATGATGAGGAAGAATCAGAATTGACGGCGAATACCCAAGTAACCTCAGATTTGTTGATGGCATCAATGACAAAGACACAATGATCAAAATCGAAAACACACACCTGAAAAAAGTAGACCATTGCATCTATCTAAGGCAACGAATCCCCGTAAAACCCTCGAAAGAAGAATGACTTTAAGATAGCAAACTTTCGGTAGAGCGCTCCTAATTTTCAAGAACAAGAAAATTTCATTAACCCCAAAGAACTCCTGCAGAAGGTCCATGTCCAACAACGGGCACTAAAGAGTTGATTTTGATGATAAATCTATTCGGGCTAGTTTCATTATCTCGATTATTATAGCGATAATGAGTCAATAATCTCACGCAACAGCCTTCTTGTGGTGTCTGTTGTGTTTAGTAACCTTCTAGTAATTGTCGGATTTTTTATGGTTTATGTAACATGATTACAGTCCAATAAAAACATTCAGATTGCTTGCCCATCCAAAGAACCGGGGGTAATTGATGTTTACAAGTTACAAGCAATCCTATAACTTGACATAGCCATACGGAAACGATCCAAAATTCAAGGTTTTAATACCGCTCTTTCTGTTTAAGTAATTTTCACTTCTTAATGGAAATTGTTCCTCGGAGACACAAAATTGATGTTCATTATTGATAAAGTAAATTGCAAGGAAATATGACCTGCTACCACATCCATACGCTTTTTCCTTCGAAGTAGTCTCCTCTTGGACAAATATACCATAAAGGGTTCAGAGAGTACTGGTTCCGTGACACCTATAATAGGGAAGTCTGGTAAATCTTGGGGAAGGTCTGTGTTCACTGACGGAGGTTAAAAAGCTGCTGCTACTGATGATGATGATGATGATGATGATGATGATGATGATGGGCTGCATGCCATTTAAAGTCATGAAATTCAGACTGGAATTAGGCTATCGTCTAAACTGAAAGTCACTTTATTCGCCGAAAAATTCAACATACATGAATATGTATACTGCACTTTATTCGAATAATCGAATCCACACCGACAATCCCGTTTGATCGGCAAATTTGCACAGTAATTCTTATGTAAGACTCATTGAAAATTCGCTCGTAGAACTGAAACTTGGAATTGTTCTCCTCTTGCAGCACTTTGAAATGATCGCCTTTGTTTCGCCACGTTTTCACTCTGAAACGCTTGTCAGTTTGTCCATGCGACGACATGAGAGCAAACGCCATAATCCAATGTTCTATTCCCCGTTCTCTCTTTAAGGACGGACACCATCGCTGATGCCACGATGGCTGGTGAATTCTAAATGACTGTTCGTAATTTAAAGCTCTTGCTGATACCACAAGCATAGTGAGTTCTTCTGCAATAGGTTATATTGCTATCGAATTCTCTGGAGAACAAAAGATGACTGAATTAGCTGAAGTCCATGGTTGCTTCCTGCTTATGCATTAAACATGTCAAAGGAATATCACTCAATAAAAAAAAAACTTTTTTCCATGATAAACGCTATACTTTTAGCCAAAACATATGTTTCAATGCATTCCGTTGTTGTGATTTGTGATGGTGTTTTGTAATATAAGTATATAATTGTATTTAATGTGTATAGTCGGTAAGAAAAATATCCAAGACGTAGGGATCTACTTGCATTGTCTTTTCACACTACACAAAGGGCCTCTCTATCTCTGTCCGTCTGTCTGTCATCCTTTCTGTTTCTCACTCTGTCAATCTGCCTCTGTCTGTCTGTCTGCCTGCCCCCACCCCCCCTCTCTCTCTCTCTCTCTCTCGCTATATATATATATATATATATATATATATATATATATATATATATATCCTTCGAAATTTCGCTTTAAGCCATGTTTTGTCTTTTGCGGAAAAAAGGTGCAAAGCGGAAATAGCGTTTAGTTTTTGTTTTGCAGCAAGCAACCTCCCCCTCTCTCTCCCTCTCTTATCTCCCAGTCTCTTATGTCCCCGACAACCCAGTCTATCATATTATAATCATTGAGAAATGATGGTCTGCCATTTGTTTAAATCTCTTGATGTACTTGCCTGTTGATACAAAGGACCCTCAAGTTGGTTCACAAGAAATCAAGGAGTTATATTGGAATTCAGGCGGGGGTCACTTCTGTTTGAAAAACCTACTCAAGTGATGAGTCATATTTTGACCTGATGACAAGTGTCTGTGACTAACCCCAACTATTTGCGATCTCCTTGTCAAAAAACCTAAAATGACCCATGCATAAAGAAGCTGAACCAAGACTGAATGTCCCCAAACCAAATTTACAAATAGCCAATTGAGCGTTGAAGTTGTGTCCACATTTAGATAGTTGAGTGGCATGAGTACTAATCACTTAACAACGATAGCGACTGCTTTTTGTGGTGTCATAACTACTCTGAGATACTCAATTACCTGGGAGGTTGGGATAGGCAATTTTGTCAGCAGAGGGTGGGTGAAATGAGCCGGTGGTGGTGGTGGAGGGGAACTATGACCACCGACACAATACAGTAAGATCTGAACAAAACAATGGTGTTTGAGGACGATTTATAATAAGTGGTAAGGATGGGGCAGGCACATTAGAAGTAAAAAGCGTACAGTTCAATGTTGACAGCAACCTTATTTTGTTTTCGAAGGAATGCTGAACCGAAAAATATTCTAGTGGTACAGTTTTTTTTAATCACTGAAATTAGCAGGAACAACTGAACTTATTCAATGACCCCCCCCTCCGCTTGCATCATATGATAGTTGTCTTTTGATGGGAAATTTTGAAAAATCTGTATTTGTTGACTCCCAACTATTAGGGAGGAGTGAGTAGAGACTGACTCTCGGAAATTAATTAATGGGACCCTTTTGAGATAAGACCGGGGGTGGTAGGAATTTTTTTCAAAATAATAAGCGGAGGGATAACCAATCAGTCGCTGAAAGTACTTGGCAACCGAAAAGGGCTGATCAGCTTATTGAGTAAAAATGAAAGACGTTTTTAAAAAATCGATATCAAATTCATTGAAGAACGTATTCCCCATTTTGGTGTTAGAACTTGTTCGAATCAATCATTTGGTTGTCAGAAATGAACTCATACTTGAGGATTAGTTTTCAATCCTACTATATAGTCAGTATAACCCTCCTTAGGATCATTGGGTCTTCTGTTCGGTTTGTGATGGTTCATTTCGCTTACCCCATGAAATCTTGGGTCTCACGCAGATAAATAGCTGCTGAGGAACACCACGTATTAAGTAAACGAAAAAAAAAATTCGTTCTATTCGAATTGTTGCCACTTGACACAAGTATGGAGTCTCTTAGGAGAGCACACTGTCATATGTCCTTCACGAAGCAGCAGGTGATTGTGAGAGGATAGGGTGCACCGTCCGGTCACTGCTTAGCAAGATGTTCTTTTTATCAACGGCAGAGCATAAGCTGAGTCGACTGCAGAACAATCTTATTGTTGCCTACGACACCCGGTATTACCAGACAGTCGCCCATCCGGGTACTTACCAGGCTCGACGTCGCTCAACATGATCTTCCGAGAACCGATACATCCGACGTGATTTGACCGTATCAATCAGTTTATTAAGCAACGACAGAAAAAAATTTTTTTTAAATATTTCTCAGATAAAATTTATTAAACAACGTATTAAACGATTTCTCTATAATGTTCTGCCATTTTAAAAGCCATATTATGAAATATTATATCTTTTTGAGCAATCAACTACTCTAATTCATGTTAATGTATTTATTATGCATCTTTAGGCATCTCTGCTTATACACAATATTTACACATCAAATTCAAAATAATCAAATACATTCATGAAACGTATTCAATGTATATAAATACAAAGAAACGCTCAAGATTCAACACAATTCATGGATCAGAAAACCTCATCAGACAGATTCAAAAATTTCCTTGTGAGCTCATGGTTTTTCCATAATTTCTAAACTCATCCAAATTATTTTCAAAACTTTGTACAGTATCGCTATTTTCGGTACGTCTAGACAACTAATTCTAAAAATATGTTACTCTATTATAAAAACAAACTGATTGTTTCGTAGATTTAGTTAGTTTGGTCAACATATTTTCCGTCTATAAGTCTTGTCAATGTATGTCTCGTTTGAGGAGAGATATTAAAGAATAGTATACCATATTTAGGAATGATTTTGAATGTCTCAATTAAATCCCCTCTTAATCTTCTTTCGAGCAAAGTTGTTAAACTCAAGGACTCCAATCTTTCTTCATAATCAATATCCTTTATTGCATTGATTACTTTGGTTACTTTTCGTTGTCTCTAGATTTAAGATTAGGCTCCAGTTCCTATGTCTAGCTACCAGGTCCCAGGCCTGAGTACAGTATTTTACGTAAGGTTTAATCAATGTCTTGTATATTCTACCAATAACAAATGCATCCTTTGAGAGGATATCTCTAGTTGCTAAAGATGCCATCTGTAGTCTTCTTGATGATATTTTTCTATTGATAATTCTGTAAAGACGGTCATTTCATTTTTTGCTGACCACAGCTTCGCATATGATCTCTGGGGATCTACGTTGTGAATCGTGATATCCAGCGATTGTCTGACATTCTTGCAACATAGCCATCCCATTGTCATATTGTTGGCTAATTGTTAACACAGCTGATCTTGTGAGCAGATCCTATAGTCCGGTGAGCTAAATCTTCATTAAGATTCCAAACACTCTAGTCTTTAAAGAGAGAAGACGACAAGTTTAGCTGGAAACTTTTGCACGCACCTAATATTTTCTGGTTAGCTACATACACATTCAACAGCTTTAACATCAATATTCTGACGGATAGTGCTCTTTTGTATGGCATAAAATGACACGATAATAAAACTATTTATTTATCAGGGAGCGAGAGAAAGAAAGAACTCTGAATGCTTTTATCCAATGAGGCTTATCTGCTCCATTGAAAACCTTAGCCTTTGTACCGGTTTTCTTTCTCTTTTTTAATACTTATAAATAACCGAGAAAAAACACTTTCCTAATATCTCCTGCAACAAAGCCAAGAACCGCAGCAAAGGCTGAATTGCTTTGGATACACTGGTTCTCGAACGATCATTAGGTTAAGCAACCTACAGCTCGGACAATACTTAGGCGGGTGACCAATCTTTACACTATGCATTAATCAGGCCAAAGGTCAAACTCTGAACTCTTTGGCTACAAACGACTAGAAATTTATGAATCCTCTTCAATCTTTTGATAATCATTAATCATCTGACAACACATTGTTTCGTTCTATCTCTTTCAATAAAGCAAGCAAGCATGAAAGTCAGACGCTAGATGCGCTGGTACGATCTTTAGTGCTTTAAAAAGTCCCTTTCTTTAGGAGCACATTCCTTTCAAAGCTCCCCACCTGTAAAAGCCCTTTTTTTTCTGAAAGAACACTCATTTAACCTTAACATCGTTGTAAAGGGAAATTTCTGTCATGCAACTGACGCGTGTTTGTTTTCTGAGGTGATAAAATAGAATTCCATTTTCCGATGACCTAATAATAAAATCTCCCTAAAGCAACATCAGATTCAAAGAAGCAGTTGGAGAGATGCTTTGTGAAATGTTGTGAGGTTTTTGATGTATCGATGTTCCAGTCAGTCAGCGACAACGAACGTCGATGTAGATGCTAGCGCATCTAAAACCTATGTCTGTCTTTTGCAAAAGTCTGCGATTCGATATTTGCAATGTATGTTTATGCTAAATTGATCCGTAGTTTGTGTCTGCTTTTGTGGAAAATTCATACTTTTTAGTGTTCACAGCACAGGAAAATGTAAGAAAACTAACATATTCATTGATCATCTTTTTTTTCCAAATGTTTAATTGATCACCCCCAACATATTGGTAATATTCGTTTTTATTTTATTTTCACTTTTACAGGTAACAGAAAAGTGTTCTGTTATTACAGCAGTTCGGCTAATGGTCGATTGGGGGATGGCAAATTTGAACCTGAAAACATCGATCCATACCTGTGTACGCATATCATTTATGCTTTCGTTGATATGAATGGCCTGGACCTGAAGCAATCTAGAGCACTAGATAATGGTAAGTCAAGAGAACATTTATCTCCCCTTTGTTTCTTTTTTTTATTTTCTGTAACCCATTCATGTCTGGGTCTTTAAAGGTTGCAAAGCAGGGACATGATGAATGGATTTAAATTTTCACATTTGCTATGAAACCCTGGGAAGTAATAAATCCTTTTGAAGCCAGTCTCTCGTGGAGATCGTTGATAATTTATTTTAACTTTTCTGGCGATTTATTTTTGCTTCTCTTTCCCTCTAAATATACATCCTTTTCTTTCTCTTTAAAATTTTTTATTAGTATCCATATTTCATGATTTGAGCTCATCGAACCAACGCTGAACAGTTAGCACTGTAGAAGTTTCCACTCGAAATACTTAATTGAAGTCAAAAGTACCCTGTATTGTTATATCCTAATTTGAAATCGCACTTGGAAATCGGTGAGCATTTTTTCGAAAAAATTGTCACCAGCCGAGTCAACCATTCATGAAAATACGTATGGTAGGTCGGAAGTGTCTAAAAACGTCTGTGTTTTAATACACCAAAATCTATAAGGATTAAGCTAAAAATCAGAGACGGGATTTCACCATTAGTTATATTTATTCATACATATACAAAGAATATTGAATTATTGAATCAACTTAAGTATTAGGAACAGAATCAAATTAAATAAAATATTTGGAAACGGGATCAACATTAGATTTATTTATTATATATTCATTTATAATTAGATAAATGAAAAAAATTCAAAACGAAAATTTTAAACTTTTATTTAATTTCTTTTTTTGCCTATCAAACCCACCGTTATAGATTTAGGCATATTAAGACGTAGACATTTTTAATCACTTCCGACCTACCGTACCTGTATCCATAACTGGCAGACACGGTCGGCGAAGTTTTGCGAAAAAGTGCCAATTAGTCTAACTTTTAACTATTAAAGTTAAAAAAATCTAATAATAATCAATTATATCTATTTATATTGAATCTGAAAAAAATACGAGTACATTAGTAAATCTGTCATTTTTAGCATTATTCTCTACGATGTAAGAAAAAAAAAAGTTCCCCATTGAACAATCTACTACATTAGGACGATAACCTGCACATTACATTGGGTCTGATGTAATAGGGAATTCGCGGACGGAAAGACACAGCTGCTTTTATGGAACACTTAATGATGAATAGACTCATTAGAAATCACGTGTTGTAACACCTTGGCATTAACACCCATTCAA
This sequence comes from Thysanoteuthis rhombus, assembly GCA_963457665.1. NCBI lineage: Eukaryota > Metazoa > Mollusca > Cephalopoda > Oegopsida > Thysanoteuthidae > Thysanoteuthis > Thysanoteuthis major. The sequence goes on from OY735215.1 coordinate 52,170,223, forward strand.
CGGAAAGTGCACTTAAACGGGAGACTAAAGAGATAAGTAGATCTATAAAAGATAGACCACCTGTAAAGTGTTATTTTGTTATACTTTGAGATGGTTATATGCTGAACATCAGTACCTTTTATAGTATAGTATTATTTGAAACCTTTCAACATAGGTTTCTTCAGTTCGAAAGTTGGCTTGTTGGCTATGTATATATCACGTATACAGGCCACACTAATGGTACTAGAGGGATGAAAAATTAAACATTCACTACTAGACCTCGTTAAGAAGAAAATTTTTCAAATTTTAAATTCTTCTAAGTAGGTTTTTATTCGGTGGTTTAATGTAAGTTCATGCTAAATTGATCCCTTAGTTTGTGCCCTGCAGCATTCACGCTTGTTTTTTGTGAAAATTTTTTGGCGATCACTACCCAACAAAAAGCGACAGAAGTAGTTTATCTATTAATTATCACTTTTCCGAATATTTTAATTCATCACCCCCAACACGACATGCTACCAAAAGACATTGGTCACATGATAGTTCCTATTGAGTGCCTGACTAGACCTGTTATTTATCTTAGTTTTACAGCGAGAAAAATAGATGTTTAGGAATAGAAAGTTTATTACAATAACCTGGTAAAAGATAACGGTTCCAACATACGATCAAAATTTCAGACCTTATTTTGACTTAAGAAAAAATTCTGTTCAATTAATTCATTTTCCAGTTTTTTCTCTTTGTATTTGGGAAGTTCTTCTGTCTCAGATACACAACAGGCGCTTCTTAGCAACTGCCTGTGTTGCTGGTTAGTATGACCAGTCCTGCTCTTCGGTGAATCTACGGCCTTCAAAATGGTGACTGAATTCCGTGTCATATACCTTCCAGATTTACCTGTTCGTTTGAGCTGCCTTTCCTCCCACGGGGTAATTGTAAACTTTCAGGACATGATGTCATCGTGGTCTTCTCAAATGAAGCGATTTTTAGAATAAAAAAAAGAAATCTGTATACATGTGTGTGTATGGCCGAATGTTTTGCATCTATTGATATCTTTTGTTTGTATCAGGCAGAGTCGTATTAAAGTGACTAGTTGCCCCAAGCACAGCTAAAAAATGGTACCATCACGACCCTCCCATTGTTTAACGTAAAAGACTCTCTGAAATGAAACATTCCTGGAGAAATTAAAGTTATATTCATCTGAATCACATCAAAATACAAAAAGCAAAAACAAAACATACACACACATTTCCCCACAAAAATATGCGACTACACTATACCAAATCTTTACCAATAAAACTTGTGCTGGCATAATGACTAGTTTTCTACAACGTGTGAACAACTGAATCATTTGAATGTTTCAATTACCTATATATATATATATATATATATATGTACATAAAAGGAAAAATTAAATTTAGTATTCAAACTTTTACATTAAACACTTAAAACTACTTATAATGATTTAGCTGCAAATAGATAAATAAATAAATAAGTCAGGCAAACTGTAGTGCCTCCTTCTCTTTTGATGCCTTGAGCACGAATTTAATTTGGCTTAATCCAGGACTGGTATCAGGGTTATAAATGCATGACCAGATTAAGAAAATTCAGTACATGTCTATTGTAGTATTTTCGTATCTTTTTCAGTATCAAGATTAAAAAATAATTTCCAGTTGACAAAAATTCAGTCGGTATTTCAGTAAAAATTGTAAGGTTTTAAGCTTAAAGACTATAAGCTTAAAACAGCATTTAAAGACCGAATTGGAATCAAAACCATGTTGGTAGGCTCGCTCATTGTAATCTTCTTTATAAATGATGTGAATCTCAACAATGGCTGTATCTCGAAATTATATATATATATATATATATATATATATATATATATATATATATATATATATATATATATATATATATATATATATATATGCTTGTGCTTGAATATAGATTGAAGAAATCAAATAAAAGAATTTATTGAGTATCGACCTGCCTTTTGGCTTCGTTGTTGCGTGGGCAGCAACTAACTTTTCTGACTTCAATGAAATCAAGCTTAGACAAACCAATTTCATATAAGTACCTTACTTACTAATCAGCAGGAGCGAAAAGCCGTTACAACTATTTTCAACCTTGGCATGAACCAATCATTTATGCATGTATATATATATATATATATATATATATATATATATATATATATATATATATATGTGTGTGTGTGTGTGTGTGTGTGTATGTTTGTGTGTGAGAGAGAGAGAGAGAGAGAGAGAAAGTACGTGTATTAGAAACCATCAACCGAAACTGTCAACATAGGTTTCTTCAGTTTTCGAGTAGGTATGGCTGGCTGCTTATGTATGTATGTATGTATCACGCGTGCAGAAGGAAACAATGGATGAAGAAGACTGAAAATTTGAACATTTACTCCTTATTATATAAAATCCTCTTTTCAACACCCACCCCCAATATATTTCAAGTGGGGGAGGGACTCAATTTACGATTTAGGTTTATGCTCAATCGATACATTAGTTGGTGCATTGTTTGTTTTTTGAAAATTAAGACTTTAGATGGGGGGGAGAAAAGAGGTAACTTGTTTATTGATCACCCCTCCTTTTTTTGTAAATGCTTTAATTGATCAACCTCAGCAGGGCTTGCTGCCAAAAGACATTGGTCAGGTAACAATTTCTACTGAGTGAATAACCAGACCTGAAATATTGTTTTTTTTATCTTGCATCCTTTAAAAAAAGTATTGTTTCTTATCCGTTCAATATTTTTCTATATTGGGTTTTTCAGAAACTAATATTGTTTTTTGAAAAACAGACTAAAACTCCAAACATGACGAACATTATATTCATTTATCCAGGACATAATCATTCTTTTATTCGCTTCACGTTATTCACTTTTTATGTTTTCGTCCAGGATATTCATTGTGAATATTCAGTTCTAAGTTCTAGACTCTTTCTCGATTAAATCAGTCAAAAAAGAAAAGTGGATTTAAGAAGATTATGTTAGGGCAGAATTTCAATTGTAGGAGGATAGCCAGCCTTGAAAATTCAGCATTAGAAATCCTAGCCTTTTTCACCTGAGCTTGAACGGTGACCTTAGGTACCGATGGAAAAGACGCAAGAACATTAGCTACAAAAGCAATTCTAGGTATTTTCTAAGTTAAGCTTAGTCTAACACAAGGCCATAAAAATAGAATACCAAGAAGGGAACATATCTGTTGTATATATATATATATATATATATATATATATATATATATATATATATATATATATATATATATATGAATCTATACTCCTAAACATGTATTTCCTTTGCGCACATTTGTATCTACTTCTCTATCTATTTCTACAAGCATTTGTATAGACACGTGTACATTGATATAAATGTGTATCAGTGGGTCAAGTTTATATATATGTCACAATTATTGATTATTATAATATATGTGTGTGTGTTTGTGTGAATGCTTGAGAATGTTTCTGTGCTTGTATATAAGTATGTACATCCATGTTTATGAGCATCTACATATATATGTAAGTGTAGAAGGGTGATCGTACTGAATACACACACATACACGAAAGCATCTACATATACAGAGAGATAAGAGAGAGAGAAAGAGGAAGAGAAAAAATTAGAGAGAAAAAATATGTATGTAACCAGTGTGTTGGTATCGATTACGGCTAATCCGATATGAGATTGAAATTACAATATCAGAAAACCAATTTTACAAATGAATTCTTATCATTTTAAGCTAAGCCTGCAGCTATTTGGCTCAAAGATAAGAGCAACGCCAAGCTGAGGCGGCAACCCTATAGCTTGCAGGTTCAATTCCTGCAGCAGTGCCATTTACTTAAATTGTTTATTCTATTTACGTTGTCTAGGTCAAATGATTCATTAATCGTGTAATAACGGAGATCATTTCAAATAAAGTTTCAATATGATATAACACAATTTGCATATATATATATATATATATATATATATATATATATATATATATATATACACATGAATATAGTCGGATTTGGGGTTATATGCAAAAAGGTGGCCGTATTGGAAGTAACAACATTGCATTCATAATATATATGTGGGATTGGCTTTATGGATGCAAGTTTATATATATATATATATATATATAGAGAGAGAGAGAGAGAGAGAGCGAGAGAGCTGTGCATGTATGTATATGTCTCGATATATATTTACATTTTGTCTGTAAATCGACCCACCATTACAGTGTAGAACGTCAGGCTGTGGCATTCACGAATTGGTAGAAACCAATGCCATTCGACAATATGGAGAGAGCTCAACTCCCCTGCGTTTTGGCCCGTTCGCTTCTGTTTGCACTTTCATCGTCTTGTCAGTTGTCGTTCTCTTTGCGAGTCGTCCAGCCGCTTCTAAAGACGAGGGCGTGGCGAACATAAATGGCTGAATCGACCGGTGTGAAGCGCTGAACCCTCTTGGGACTCACAGGACACGTACGGTGACGCCGCCCCGTATTGATCAGGCAAACTACTCTTTTGAAATTAAATTTTCATACTCTACCCAAAACTCTCACGACCTACGTCTATATCTTTTCTATTCATTTCTCCACTTCGTTTTTTATCTTTATTTTTTTTTGCTTTTTACTTTTTAGTTTCACATCGTAATAGTGATGTAGCTACAAATGCAAATCTCTCTCTATGATCCCTCTCCCCTTATCTATTTATCTTGTTCTCTCTCTCTCTCTTTCTATCTCTCTCTCTCTCTCTCTCTCTCTCTATATATATATATATATATATATATATATATATATATATATATATATATATTAGTGTGAGCGTGTGTGTGTGCGCACGCATGTTTGTTTGTTTAAAGGTCATGTTCTAATGATTTACTAAACCTTCTTGTTTCTGTTCAATTCTACGTAGGCCAGTTTATAGTATATACAAGAATTGTATGAAAACCTTTGAACCAGCGCTTTTGTCCATTCCTTTAACTATTACGAAGATCCAAGATATCAGAAAGCATTCCTTGTCAGCAACCCTTATATTAACCAAACATAAAGGATCGCTGTGTAAGTACACAGTATACGTACATATACCTTAAATCATATAGGAATAGAGCACTCTGGTGGATGAGGAGTTTCTGCGTAAACGAATATATCGCTTAAATTCAGCCTTATTGACCACCCAGTTGTGTAATCCAGAGGCAGGATATCGGCCTCCGGGTCCGATGTGAGGGTTTGAATTCCGCCTCGCAGTACTGGATGGGATAAAGTCTATAGCCATACTGAAGAGATGTAATACACCGAAACAGCCGTCTGTGGATGACACAAATATATATATATATATATATATATATATATATATATATATATATATATATGTGTGTGTGTGTGTGTGTTAACAATTTTGTAACATTATATATAAACTTATTCGAAATGTTCTATCGTCAATATACAGTTTATATATAACTCAGTGCATTATCTGTAATTTTTTCATTCTGTTAACGTTGTCTAAATTGAGAGATATATTGACCGTGTAATGACGATGGATCATTTCAAATAAGTTTCTATGAAATATAACGTAATTTATAATTCATTATGTTGGACCAATTATATCCATTTCTTAATAGATATATACATAAAAATTATTGGTTAATTTTTCTAGTTTGCGTACAAACCTGTTATTGACGCCGTCGGAGTTTTTAAAAAATGTTCCAAAGTTGATGGTTCGAGATCTTTCCACCATCATCGGTCAGTGTCAAGGAAGTATGATAGTGTTATTCAAAGAGTGGTCTGTAGTACTTTCAATTGGAATTACATATTTATAGCTCAAATATTGTATATATATATATATATATATATATATATATATATATATATATATATATATATATATATATATATAAGAGATCTATTAAAACATGTAACTGAAGCAAATGAATCATGATGAAGCAGCTGACTTCATAGTAAAGAATAAAATTACAAATATAAATGCAAATGTAACTGAATTACGTGCACCACGATTCTAGGATTAAATAATGAAATAGTTATAAGTTAACACGAAGAAATAACATCGATCTGATTGAAGAAGACTTGCGTTGCCTATGATCAAGGATACTTTAGGACTATATAAAGTTTGACATACAACAAACATTTGGGGGACAAAGTCACAACGACCAAAAATGCAGAGCTGGATAAGGAAGACCACTGCATCTACCCAGGACAGCTAGTGTCAATGAAGTCCTCAAAAAAAGAATCACACTTGGTTGGCACGTTTTTGGTAGAACTAGCTCTACTTTCAAGAAGAAACAAATCCCACTTGTCTTAAAATTAAGTGTACATAAGAAATGCATCCAACTGACAGTGACCTATGGAGCTGAAACATGGAAACTAATCAAAAGATCGACTCTCGAACCAAGGAGCAAGCTACGTGCACATGAGACAATTATGCTCAGCGTCACATGGAGTGATCACAAGACAGCACTGTATATTAGAGAAAAGGACAGAATTCTGAGATATCTTAGAAACATTTAGAAGGACTCAAGTGACCATGGGCTGAACATGTTGCAAGAATGTTTGACAACTGCTGGAATACATCGTAAAATATTTGCTGCATGAATAGAGTGTTTGAGATTAAGCATAGAAGTGCATTCGAAATAACTTAATATAGATATTTACCAGGATTAGCCTAGTCTGACACAAGGCCACATAAGTGGGGGAGACTTAGCAAGAATTGAATTCACTGCAGAAGTAATGGGTTGCTAGATTTGCTCACCAACCATTTTACTGTGACGGGCGCTCTGCAGGGATATAATCGGACAGGCACGTTTAGTGCTCTGCCTTTAAAATGAGTAAGTTGAGCTTTTATACAAATCGGTGACTTTAATCTTGTCATAACTTTTGAAAAACTCAATCAATATCAATATAGTTTAGGCCATTTTGTTGAGACCTTTATTGTGAGTAACTGCAAAAAAATTACAACGATTCATAAATATTGCTCTAAAGACGATACATACACATTTTTAGGGATTTTTTCTTCAAATTTGATAAAATACAGTGTACGTCTAAAACGTAGAAGTTAATCACATCGAATTTCTCATATCCACTGAATTTGACCCAGCGAATCTTTTATCTGAAACCCCGTTCTCCAATTAGTAAACATATAACGAAAATTATAGGGTTGGAATTGGGTAAGGCACAAATGATTTACATTCAAAAATGAATTATTTCAGCTGAATGTGTCTCATTTGGTTAGTGTGGTCATTTTGTAATCGAGGAATTGGTGATTCTAATCGATCCGGGGTTGCTTTTCTTCAAAAATAATATTTGTTATGGTTGAGGATGTTGTATGCATGATAATATTGAAGAAAACGGGACCAGAACAAAAAATGAGTTTTTTCACAATGTGTTGATACATTTGTGAAAATTTGAAAGAAAAACTGAATAAGAAATTTTATCATAAAATAGACGAAAAAATATTGATGCAGTGGCAAAATTGAACAATCTTATTTTTTACTTACATATGGATACATGGCACTATAAACAGTTATTTTGTGCCACTGCATTAATATTTTTTCGCTTACTTCAGGTTGAAATAATCTTGTCTAGTATTTTTGTGCAGGTTTTCCCTTTCTTACTGGTATAGAGCTGGATTTGGATTGATCTGCAACGCAAATATATTGCAGAAAAGTTACCACTGAAATACATTAGAAGTGATTTACTATGGAAATGCGATTCTTGTTCTCTGCTATAGAAAAGCAAGCAATGAGATTTATTTGCAACCAAATTACTATAATGTTTCTTCTTGTTGCAGAACATGTTCAATTCGTTTTTCAGCATTTGGTCACACCCAAAGAGGCTTGAGGCAATGCCCCAATTTTCATCGTTAAAATGAGTGCAGATTACCCCACTATCTGAAAAAATTGTTAAAATAAAAAAAACTTTGGTATGCGAAAGTGGTGTAAAGCGAAGAAACAATTACCATTAAGATATATGGGGAAATTTAGGAAGCGTCCCAATAGCTAAAAAATAAATTTCTTCTATGTCTGCAAGTTTTACACTAAGCGTAAAACACTTTTACGAGCTGTCATTTTTAAGAATATCTTGCGATGAATCGTGCTAATGAATGTCTTGTATAAATCGATATAAAGTGCTGAGGATCACAGACACAGTCCAAAGCTATGACGGCATTTACACAGTAAATAAGATCCTCCTTATTATAATCAGAAAGTTTCTCTAGTTTTCAAGTTGATCTGGCTGCCTATGTATGTATGCTTACAGATCGCACAAATGGAACAAGAGGGCTAAAAATTTACACATTCATTCCTTATTATGCTTACAAAAAACTTTTTTGATTTTCTTAAATCCTGCTTGATAGCCTTTCAGTGGAGGAATCTAATTTGTCATCCAAGTTTGTGCTAAATTGGTTCTTAGATTGCACCTGCTTATTTTTTTGTTGAAAATACAGACTTGTTAGTGATTACTGCCCAACCAAAGGTGAGAAGAGTAACTTATTCATCGATCACCCCTTTTCCAATGTTTTGATTGATCGACCCCCTCCCACGACACGACATGCACCCAAGAGGCGTTGGTCACGTGATGGGTTTCAATAGAGTGACTAATTAGAGCTGTTCATTAAATTAATTAAATCATGTCTACTAAGAAACTAGAAAAATAACCAGGTATGGTCGGACCAAACTAAGTGACCAACAAACTTGTGAAGAAAAGTTATTAGATTGACACTACGGTAAGAAAAATATTGGTATGTGTGCGTGTGTGTGAATATGTCATGGGTCTGGCAGGTGTAGACGTGTGCTACTGTTTCCTTTAAACTAGGAAGAGGGGAAGATGAAGACAGTATGGTGGCGATTGGGTGTTACTAATTCCCTTCAATTTCTCCACCGAGGGCGGCCATGTTTGTTCTCGTGTTAGATCGACAAACATTTCAGCGCGAAATGTCTGGAGTGAAGCGGAATGTGTTTTGGGTTACCTCGAAGCAGGAGGATACATATTTGTGTTTTGCTTTCGGCGGAGACCCGTATTTTTTTCTTTATGTGTGCCACGTGTGTTTACAGAGCCAGTACAGTGTAGGTCTGGAAATGACAGAGAGAGAGAGAGAGAGAGAGAGAGAGAGAGAGAGAGAGAGAGAGAGAGAGAGCTAAAGTGCACAGGTGATCCGGTATTGGGGAGGGTTGTAATAGCTGTGTGTATACAGACAAATCGTGTTGAATACACCGGTTCTCGTTTGATCACCGAAGTTAAGCAACGTTGAGCCAAGTCATTATCCAGATGTATGACTGTCTGGGAATACCAGGTGCCGTGTGCTGCAACATTATTTTTTGAAACAGTCCACAGCCGCTGATTACCAGGAAATTTCACCAAGCAAGGGCCGGACTGTACACCCAGTTATATTATATGAGAGCCTGCGCATGATAAATGCCCAACGAACCATTTTTGAGAAAATAATATTTTCATTATTTTTTAGGTATAAAACTCAGGGTTTTTTTCTTCATTTTTAAGCTTGAACACTCAATGAATCAAGATTCAGAGATCAAGCTTAAAAATGAATACAAATTTGACATTTTGCCTCTAAAGATAACAATGATATTCAACTTTTGTAAAAAGTTCGTGGGGCACTTATCATGTGCAGCCACTCGTATATAAATATGCACTTAATGCTTGTGCTAAGTGTATAAATTGGTATTAAAAATACGTGTTCGACATCAAGATAGAACTTGAGTATTTTTTTTATATATATTTCGACTTGTCAGGACATTTCCAACGTAAATATTTCAATGTATCAATTCAAAAAAAAACTGCTTGATACACATAGAACGATATGTGATAATGATGCAAGCAAAATAATTAACAAAAAAGTAGACTTTCGGTTTGTTAGTGTTTACTCGCTTCAAAAGATCTGAAGACATCGAAACAATTTATCAGATTATAGAGAATTCAATAATAAACGCATATATATATATATATATATATATATATATATATATATATATATATATATATATAGAGAGAGAGAGAGAGAGAGAGAGAGAGAGAGATAGAGAGAGAGAGAGAGAAGAGGGAACAGGAATCAAAAGTGATGTCCAGCCTAGTTGCGTGTAACCTGGAGGGCTTGGTGGTGACCCCCAGCATCCCGAGAAAAGTCATTGAGGTCCGAGCATGGTTCCTGACGATCTGCTTGGCCATGGGATAATTTGACTTGAATAGTGGTCCAAAGTTATTTTTTCGAAAGTGAAAAGGCTTACTCTAAAAATTTCAAAATAAAAAACAAACTTGTTTCGACTTATATGACCAATTAACACATTGCTGGTTTAAAGTGAAGTGCGTTTGTAATACTGACAAGAATTGAATAGGTCATATTAAAAACCATTTACAACTCTAAAGTGTGTCTTGCAAAACTATGGAAATAACATCCAAAAATCATAAAAATAAGATTTTTCCAGTTTAATAATTGATATTGCATTCTAATTTGTGAACGAAAACATACTAGAAAAGAGAAATATGTATGAAAAAGGAAAACACCACCCTGCATGAAAATGGTGCTGTCTCTTATTTGCATGAATGGTTATAGATTAGACTCTAAGATAGCCAAGTACCTCTCTGAATTCACAGTCACTTTGGGTGGCAGAAGATACATGCAGGGTGGTGCCCCGTGCCATACCACTGAACGAGTAAAATATGGATATCATGATATTGAGTTCTTGGAACAGTCGCCAAACTCATGGGGTCTCAATCCGAAAGAGAACCTGTGGATTATTATGAGAAGAAAAATTGCACGAATGAAAATTACTACCATATTTCATCTGAAAGAGATAATAAAGACGATTTGAACGCAAGGAGTCAACAATGATTCGTACTACAGCTTTGCAGCATCAATGTCTCCCTGAGTCAAGGCAGTGATAACAAACGAATTCTTTCCTTGTGATTATTCAATTCGGGTCAATACATATTTCTTTTTGGATAAGTTTGTGTGCATAAAAAATGCAATGTTTTTAAATCGAAAAACATTTATTTTCATGATTTTTGGATGGGGTTTCCAAACTTTTGCAAGATACTATATAATGTAGATCACAATTGTGGAAGAAGCAAAAAGAGAGTACTACAGAAATAAGCACCTGCGTAACCCTAATTTCAGTATCAGGAACGCCTCAAAACATGATATATTGCATAATTATTGAGTTGTTACATATGAAAGTAGAATGAGAGATGATATCAAAAAAACAAAACAAGGAATGGTAAATATTTTATTGAAATAAGACCCATTAGAAGCAATAAACATTTTTGGACTTTCCTGTAATGATAATATGTCATCTGTATAAACTTTGTTAGAATTAGTTGTCACAAGTTCTGCAAAAGCACGAACTATCAAACCATTTATTACGGATATGAAGTTCAAAATGCTTAAAGATGGTAATCTGTTAGAAAAATGTCAGTTGAACATGGAGGCTGCTGCAAGACATCACATTCCAATTCTCAAAGTTTGGACACAGTGTGGCTTTGTCACTTGCATGGAGCATTTCATTTGACTCATTTGGGACTCATTTTCCCAACCTTCAAACCTTTCCAATTACACTAAGATGACGTGATATGGTTGTTGTTGACGCCACCAGTCTCCATAAAGCGCTCGAAGTGTTGATCACCGCTGTAGATAATTTTACATCATTAATGGTTTGGCACTTCACTCGAGGTTCATTATTGGAATTTGCATTTCCAGATCTGAACCTATCAAATCATCGCTGTAAGAGTTCACACTGTAGTATTATTTACTCGAAATGTTTTGTCGACGTTGTCTGAGACTTGAGCATCATTATGTCTTAGTTTGAAATCTCACTTAAAAACTAGTCTAGCTCCTTGAGTAGACACCATCGATGTTAAGTATTTAAAACCGTCCAACAATGGGGAATTGTATCAATATTTACATCGAAATTGTAAATATTTTGTAAAAAAAACAATGTTTTATGTGTAAAGGCAAAACGTCCGTCTCTTGAGAGACAATTCCCATTAAAATATGAATGGACCAGTGACGAAGTCTTGGTCACCTTGGCAAGTGTCTCCTCAGTGATCTTTTGAATTTTAAAGTTTGGCCGAGACTAGGACTTTTATTCTCACAAGTTTTCATGATCACACCACTGACAGGAAATCTATCCAAATGGTTAGTTATCCATACGCACCTGGGATCTTCTGCATATAAGGCGAACTTGCTAACCATCACACAATCCAAGCGGATATTCTTTCATGTGTAACAACCTAATATATACATTGGCGTATACGTGTATGTGTGGACAGGTGTTTTCGTTGCTTTGTGTGTACTTCATTCTTTTCGTCGAGAACAAATAATTATTTTACCTATTTTCTTATTTACAATTCAAGGTGGATTTTTCTTTAATGGTTTATTTTCTTAAAGTAGCTCCATTAACAAATACCAGACAGCTAACATGGCGACGGTCTACTTGACGACGTTTGTACTAACACGGTAACTACTTGTGCGTTTGAAGTGATCGGCCATTTTGTTTTGAACGCTTTTAACTCCTCTCTTCAACTGATCCTTCTGGTGTGTATTCAGGATTTTTTTAGGAAAGGTAAAGTCACTGACCCATCCGAAAGAAAAAACAATAACATCTCTTGAATGTAGGAGAAAGAAAGAAATAATGAACGAAAGAATGAATGAAAGACAAAAGAAGGGAAGAACAAGACTGGCTGTTTTAGGGCCAAACTTCGCTCTGGCAGGAGCTTATGAATTTGAAAAAATATTTCTACCTTTGTAAAAACATTTCCCTTCAACAGAAAAATATCTTTGAAATTAGCCAAGAAAAGGGGTACTTGATATATAGTATCTATCAATCTATATATATTTTTCTTTATAATGGCATGAAAATCCAGATAAGTCTAGATATTATTTAAGGCAATTAACTTGAAGCTAGCTTTCCATTTTCTCTTTTTCTCTCTCATTCTTTCTTTTAAACTTTCCACTTTTTAGCTTTAACCTGATGTTTGCAATTCTCATTGGCGTTAGGAGAGGAAGGAAAAGTCAAAACTCATTAGGAGTTTGACAAAAATCTGTGAGAAGCAATATTGGTGATCGATTAGCTGCAGCGTTGCGTGTCCTCTCTTATCAAGTACGTCCTCATTTCCGAATCAGTCAAAATCTTCGTCGGTCTCTTCATGCAAATGAAGCTTTAATTCGTTAAAAGCTCCAGGGAATTCATCAGATGGAAGGAACGACAAAGCAGATAGATGATACATTCTTAAACTGAAATTTTCGAAGTGGTCATATTCTTTGGTCAGTCCACTCATCGGAATTTCTTCCAAATATATTCACTTATTGAATGAAAATGCCTCTTAGGACATCTCTTTTAAACAATCTACGCATTCCATTCAACATGAAAATATACATAATTCAAGTTATAAAAATGTATCAGACTTGAAAAAACAATCTTATAAGCTTATCGACACAGAATATTTACAGGGAATATTCTATTTGTTTTTCCTAGATCCCTCTCTACATTTCTGTTGATAATTCCCCGAGATGCCCTACTAATTTATTTTTCATTCCAGATGATCTAAATTTATCTAAGTTATTCTTGAAATTGTGTATACTTGTGCCATTTTCATTACTTGAGACGGTAAACTCTTCCTGTATTTCAAATTTATCTGGAGAAAAAAAAATTGTCTTTCAGGCTTTCTTTTCGTAAGAGACCTAACTAATAAATTTTCTGCCCTATCAGACCCATGAACATTAGAATATCGTAATTTGTGAAGCTACTTATTATCTTGAAAGTTCCAATTAAATCTCTTCTTGCCCTCCTCTCAAACAAAGTAGTCATGCCTAACTTTTCTAGTCTATCCTCATAACTTAAATCTTTCATGCCACTTATAATTGACCTAAGTGAAAAAAAAAAACCTTTCTGTTGACACCTTGATATTCACTTTCAAAAGGTTGGATAGCATCCAATTCTAAATCTGTCATTATAGTTCAGGGATTCAATTACAATCCATTTTCAACTGTGAAACGCACTAAATCATCAAATAAGCGTTTATGAAGTGCTTCGCTTTCCCCAGTCATTAATACGTAAACGAGTGGAGATTTTTTGGATCTTGCAAGGGCATTAATTTTACATAGTTGATAAAATATAGTGGGTTGGGAGGAAGTTTCGAAAATGGCATCCATTACCAAAGGTGAACCAATTAGTCATTTTTTACGGAGTGAATGAAAGGAAGAGGAAAAGCGAGTAAAAGAGGTAGAGGGGTCTGGTTTATCATTCAATAGAAACTGTCCCGTGACCGACGTACATTTGCGACATGCAGTGTTGAGGGTGATCAATTAAAAAATTGGAAAAAGGGTGGATCAATGAATAAGTTGCTAATCCTGCATTCTGTTTGTGCAATGGTCGCTGAAAAAATGTATATATTTTCGAAAAAAAAAAACGAGTGGTCACAAACTAAGTGATCGATTTAGCAAAAACTTGCATTACAAATTGAAAACCCCCTCGAAAAAGTTATATAAGAGGGATTTATAAGACAGAAAAAAACTGTTTTTTTTTTCTTTTTTTGTAAGGAATAAATGTTGTAATTTTCAGCCTTCTAGCTTCATTGGTACGGCCTGAACGAGTGATACATACATACGTACGTACATACATACATACATACATACATACATACATACATACATACATACATACATACATACAAATCCAGCCGGACCGACTCGAAGGAACGTACAACTAAATACAAGCTGAAAATGTACATTAAATTATAATTAGACCTTGAACAAAGCGGTTTTGAATAATATGGGAAAATTTGGAACGAAATAAATGCATTATGATTTAGTAGTGAGGTGTTTTTTAAAAAATTGTTCTGCTGGGTAAGAGGAAAGAAATTAAAAACATATTTTACTAATATTCTTATACCTGCAGTTATTTTTTCTTATTTAAGGATGCCCTCCCTGTCGATTTTCTTTCTATCATTCTTTCTTTTGTTCCCTTCTTTTCTTTCTTTTCTTTCTTTCTCTCTTTCTTTCTTTCTATTGTTCTCTCTTTTTCCTTTCTTTCTTTCTTTCTTTATTTCTATTGTTCCCTTTTTCTCCTTTCTTTCTTTCTTTCTTTCTATTGTTCCCTCTTTTTTCTTTCTTCCTTCCTTTCTTTCTTTCTTTCTTTCTTTCTTTCTTCTGTTCCCATATTCTTTTTCTTCCTTTCTTTTGTGTCCTCTTCTTTTTTTCGCTTTCTTTTGTTCCCTTTTTTCTTTTCTTTCTTTTTTTTGTTCTTTAACATTGTAAATTGACCCCTCACGAGAAAAAAATCAGGTTCAATTTAGAATATGTGTATATCCTAAATTGGTCCCTCACTTTCTGTCTGGTAGTGTTCGTGCGTATTTTTGAAAATTCGGACATTTTTAGCCCAAGAAAAGTAACTTATGTATTGATCACCCCTTTTTTTTAATTGATCATTTCGACACACATGCTACTGTTAAAGGGCGTTGGTTACGTGACGATTTCTAAATCTTCTCTGAGATCTCCTTTCTTTCCTAATGAGAAACCGTCGACCAACACTGTCATCAGAATTGTCAAAATAGGTTTCTTCAGTCTTCAAGCTCGGATAGTTGTCTGGCTTTTTTCTCTCTGTTTATCTGTCTGTCAAGCTGGGTATGTGTGTATGCATCACGCATACAGGCCACACCGATGGAACAAGACGGCTGAAAATTTCAACAATTACTCTGCATTGTGTCTAGAAAAAAAAAAGCTTTTTAGTTTTCAGAATCCTCCCCCCCCCCGCAAAAAAGTCGGTTCTAGTAGTTGGCTCAGCTTACAACAAAAGGTAATGCTAAATTAGACACCAGTTTGTGCTAGCTTGTTTCTTGAGAATTCGAACTTTCCTGTGGTCCAAAAGAGCAAGAGAAGTAACTTATTAATTGAATACCCCTTATTCCATTTTATTTGATTGATCATCCCCAACCTAATATGCTGCCTAAAAGCGTTGGTTACGCTAGGTTCCCACTGAGTATAATTTCTACGATCTTTTATGAGATTTCCCTTCTTTCCCAATTTTCGTTCTTTTGATTCCTTTTTCTCGTTTCTCTTTCTTCTTTCTTCTTGTTTTTTCATCTTCTCCTTCTTCTCCTTCTTCTTCTTCTTCAACTTCTTCTTCTTCTTCACCTTCTTCTTCTTCTTCTTCTTCTTCTTCACCTTCTCCTCCTCCCCTTCCTTCTTCTTCACCTTCTTCTCCTCCCCTTCTTCTTCTTCTTCTTCTTCACCTTCTTCTTCTTCACCTTCTTCTCCTTCACCTCCTCCTCCTCCTCCTTCTTCTTCTTCTTCTTCTTCTTCTTCTTCTTCTTCTTCTTCTTCTTCTTCTTCTATGTTAACATATAAAAGGAATAATCAGCCTTTAACAAAAATACTCTACACAATGATGATAACTGTTCGGCGATAATGACGACCATTTTTTTCTTGTTCTATGGCCATTGGCATATTTTCCTATCTTATGAAACGGCAAAACTGTTCAAACACGAGAAAACCAACAATCAGAAATAGGAGAGAAAATGTAGAGAGATAAGAGAAAGAATGGAATAGTTGAATAGTTTAAAGAACAAGAACAAAAATGTACAATACCGAAATATTAGCAGATGACATATACGTATGAAGAAGCTATTGGGTTAGCCAAAAAGTTCATGATCTTGTCATTAGATAACATTAGGGGCATTCAATTTGAAATAAATTCATTCAAAATTTTTTTATTGAATTGTGACTGCTGCCATGTAAGTGTGCATTCATTTGTTTCAATCGTTGATGTGTTGCATCTTCGTTTTATCATTCTTCTTTTCAGAAGATAGAAAAAAGTAAGCAACATTTGCAATATTTTCGACATTATATTTTTAAAATATTTGAAATACATTTCGTACTAGTTTCGTGAAGGTGTCGATAGCAATAGATTTATGGTAATGAATTTAGAGTTACTGCAAGTATTTGTAAATCGTCTTAATTTTTTGATATCCTATGCTTATTGTTATCAGCCGGTTATTGTTATGAAAAAGATCCTGCCCTACACAGATCACCATAAACGATTTGGTTTTTAAAGCTGTAAAGCTTTGTAGAACATATATATATATATATATATATATATATATATATATATATATATATATATATATATATATATGATGAGAACCAGAGAGGGCAGGAACATAACTTGTTTGTGTAGCGAATCCATTTCCTATTATATATTTCCAGCTCTACTCTAAAACAACTTGACTTTCGAAGTATAAAGTTGAATGTACCGAGCACTCTATGAAATAAATCCATCACATATCAGACATTGCTTTATATTATACTATATTGCTAACCTGATCTGTACCACATGTACTATATATATATATATATATATATATATATATATATATATATATTTGAGTGTGTCTGTATGTGCGTGAATTTGTTCTTGGTCACGTTTAATACCTACGCCATGTTTCCCCCGACATATCCGATTTCCTAGTTAGTTTTTTAATATATTCATCTGTTAAATCCGTCGGTATTCTTTTTTTCTGAAATAATAAAATCTATTTCTCCTTCAATTACATTTTTTCTCTGATTTATCCTTTTTCTGTTCCTGTATGAATACATGTCTGCGCGACACTTGTTTGATTATCCGAAAGATATAGTGTCGACTCGGTACCGATCATATTTCAATAACATAACATAAACAAACCAGACAAAACAAGGAGACCGGAACGCGTCGTCTGCTTCAATCTATTTTTCGACTTCCTTCAAATAGAAAAGTAACGGTAGGAGTAATTGGCCAAAGGAAGTGGCTGTAGTTTCATTAGAAGTCATTATATCTGTAACAAATGTCATGGAAGTTAAGTCATGAAAAGGCGTTGGAAAGTGAAGAAAAATAACAATGGCGGCCGCATTCAGATGTCGCGAAATATCGTTGTATATCATGTGGGTTGGCATAACGCTGTTGTTTATCATGACACCTATGGTGTCTCCTTACGATTTAAACTGCAGAAAGTTACTCAAATCAAACATTGTTAACTAAGTCGATAATTTGAAAAAATGCTTCAGTAAAACCATATGTTCCTTATAATGTTCATATAAATAAAGTGTACGAAATTTACACATCCTTTTTCAAATATTCAGAAAATGTTTGTTGCTGTCTATACTTTTAAGTAGGATCATTAACATTCAAATACTTTTTCGGACGATTGAACTTATTCTTGTTATAGCATTGCATTGCATATATATATATATATATATATATATATATATATATATATATATATATCAACAGTCTTTTTTCGACCATCGTTGGACATAGACCTTCTCAAGGATTCGCCAGATCTCTGTATAACGGGCGTCGCAGAGCCAATTCTTTCTGAACTTGTTTAGTTCATCTCTTCATCTTGTATTGTATGATAATGATATACAAAGAAATAAGGCGAAAGAGATGAAATAGTATAGTATGAAATAAATCAAGAGAGTCATCATCATCATCATCATCATCATTCTTTCAACGTCCGTCGTTGGACATAGACCTTCCCCAGGATTCGCCAGATTTCTCTATCTTGGGCATCGCAGATCCAGTATCTCCTGAATTTGTCTACTTCATCTCTCCATCGTGTATTCTGTCAGCCTACGTAACACATGTGATCTCTTGGGATCCATGTTGTGAGTTGTGATATCCATCAGTTGTCTGACATTCTTGCAAGATTACCAGTCCATTGCCATTTTTAAGTTTTTTTTAATGGATTCTATGATGTCTCGGACTCTCGTTATGTCTCTCTATGTGAGATTGAGCAGGATTCTTTCATGTGCATGTTTCTCATGAGGGTCAGTCTCTTAGTTAGGTTCCTTGTTTCAACTCCATAGGTGACAACCGGGAGGATCTTGTATACACTTCTTTTTAGGACTAATGGGATCTTCTTGTTCTTGAACACTGGGCTTGCCTGGCTGATGGCTTGTCATCCGAGAGTAATTCTCTGCTCGATTTCTTCTTCTCTGTGAGTGTCAAATTAGAGTCAGGCCCATTTTGGCATTTTCAAGCATAAAGGAGACGGCTGAACCCTACGAGCCACGCAATTGAGTAGCTTGACTTTAGGATGAACAAGCTGGCATTGACCGCTAGTGACCTTTAAGGATCAATCCAAGGTCATGACATTCCGGTATTAAAACAAATCTCAATTTTGTCATTATCGGACCACCTGAAGGGTTGCAATCCTTACTTTGAGAAGCTCCCCGATAGATTTTATTACGACCTTTCAAAATTGACTGCTTTTTACGACACCGGATACTAAAGCTAGTATATATATATATATATATATATATATATATATATATCACATTTAACTGCTGAAAAGGAATTTCATCGTCAACATTTATATAGTTCCTAACTATCTATGACCAAGCAAATTATCTTTAAACCAATCATTGTTACTATATTATCTCAATTTTAGGATCTTGGTGCATGCAATTATGTTATATTTTTGATTTCCCTGAGTAATTTTATTTGAATTTTACATTGTGACTCATTTGCCGTTTTATTATTGCTCTATTTCAGGATATCTATCTATCTATCTATCTATCTATCTATCTATCTATCTATCTATCTATCTATCTATCTATCTATCTATCTCCCCGTCTCTCTCTATACATATATGTATATGGTTGCTACTTCAACGTAGCGTTGCACTTACCAATGAGCTGAACAGCCGCTGATGATGCAAAGGCCCAGACAACTGTTTCAACTCAAAATTATCATTTTGCCCATTCACGATCTATATCTGCTCTATTTGTTCTTTCCCGTGCAACGATTGAGAAATGGATATATGATACGACACAATGATTATGAATTGCGTTATATCATAGAGAAACTGTTATTTGAAATGATCGCCTTTGATTACACAGTGACTATATCATTTGGCCTAGACAACGTAGAAGAAAAGCAAGCTGCTGCAGGAATCGATATATATATATATATATATATATATATATATATATATATATATATATATATATATATATAACTTGACAGTTGTCAGCCAGCCAGTCTAGTAGGATATTACCTCTGCAGTAACTGCGTGTCAGGCTACAGACTTTGCTTCTCTCTTTCTCTCTCTTTCTCATGCGTGCACACACACACACACACACACACACACACACACACACACACACACACACACATACACACACATATATATATATATATGTGTATATATATATTGCTACCCATAACGTCAGGGAACCAAAGGCGTGAAATAAGCCCTCAGTCAAAGAAATAAAATATTGGCAGATATAGAGCCTAATTTTCTGTCAATAGCATTTAAAAAGTATCTCGTATATCGAGACATGTGATAGAAGTGCAACGTTAACCGCCAACAGTCGACTGTCAGCTGAGACGAAGCATAGAAATGTCCTCGAAAAATGCATTTAGAATTGTTAAAAGAATGATATTAAAATCCTAGCAGGTCGATAAAAAATACGACTGAACATTTTTGATGAATGGTTTTTTTAATCAAAATTGAAAGCCGAAATAACGGCATTTAGTGCCGTTCCAATTTTATCATAATTTTCTTCCCATATTTATGATAATATTTTACTGATTTTTTATATCTTGTTTATTGCCTGTTTTTTGGGGTTTTTTGTATTTTCTCACAAATTTTGATAAGGACATTCCGCAATTAATTCCAATTAACCTTTCAATGTTTTTCTTTCGTTCCAAGAGAAGACTGCCTTGTTAGTGACATTGATTTAAATGCATTCGTTTCGCAACATATCAGGATTAATTTGATTATTTCTAAAGAGCCTCGATTTCGTTTCGAACTTCCTTTACAAAAAACGATTCTAAAATGGGAGAAATTCGGCTCACTGAGGGAGGTATTTCCTAATGGGGAGGAACTTGGGAGGAATTTCTGTCAGAGGATGAACGTATAATAAGAAGTGTAAAGGAGAAAAGTATTACAAGACGACAATTGAAAATAGGGGAGATATTGTGAAAACCTGATGGGGGATGTGACTTGGGACTCAGTTAATCACTGCTTCGCACTATTTATGAAAACTAGTTGGGCCCGTAGAAAATGATTCATTATCTGATGCCTCTGCTCTTCTCTCTTACTATGTTTTTATCTTTTGATGCCCTCCCTTATCCTTTCCAGTTTTCGTTCCCAGTCCATTATTTTCATAAAAATGTTTAGCAAATATGGATGATTCTCATATGCAAAAATGTTCAGTGAACTATCTAACTTTCTCCTACCATTCACGCCATATCAGAACACTACTTTCTTTTCTCCTCCCCCTCCAATAAAATACCACCACCTTTTCCCCTTGGTTACTAAACTATCCAACTCCTGCCTTTTCTTCTCTCTACCCACCTCTACAGTAAACTACCAAAGTATCTTTCA
Organism: Thysanoteuthis rhombus; assembly: GCA_963457665.1. NCBI lineage: Eukaryota > Metazoa > Mollusca > Cephalopoda > Oegopsida > Thysanoteuthidae > Thysanoteuthis > Thysanoteuthis major. The sequence continues at coordinate 52,191,578 of OY735215.1, forward strand.
TCCTTCTCTCATTATGAATGAAATAAGGAACATTTTAAATAAAATAATAGCTTAAAATAGCAATTTGCAAACTACTCATATGCTCGTCTAAGGCCATCGTTGATGATTTCAATTCTCGTTTATGGACAATGCAAATTGATTCGGCCCTCGTCTAGGGGTATTGGTAATCTTTTGCTCCTAGTCTAAGGCCATTGGTAATGATTTTTGTCCCTTTTTAAGGCCACTGGTAATGATTTCGCTCCTCGTCTAAGGGCATCAGTAATGATTTTTGTCCTCGTCTAAAGCCATTGGTAATGATTTTTGTCCCCGTTAAAGGCCATTGGTAATGATTTCGTTCCTTGTCTAAGGTCATTGGTAATGAGTCTAGTACTCTTCTAATTACCACCCCTCTACACCGTCATTGTGCTTGGCTAAAATCAGTTAAGTAGATATTTAGAAACTTCAAATTAGTCCATCACATGACCACAATAATGTTGTATCCATTTAAAATCAAACCCACTCGAATTGTGACACTTGCTTGAAAACAATCGCCCAACAACAGGAGACTAATCAGGCGTATACTAACACAGCCCCAATTGCTGGGCACCCAGTGAGTATCGAATTCATTTTTAGATCGATAGGAATGCATTGCAAGATTACCTAACTAACCTACTATAAAGGAGCTAAATCGAACCTCTGGCCCCCCTTCACATCGCTCCACCACCTATACAGGTTCAAACGGTCTAAAAGACTTTGGACATTCGCCTGATTTTAGCTATCATTTTAGCAAATTCGCTCTTACTGCAGAAAGTAAGGTTATGCGTCCTGTCCCTCCAAATGGAGTATGACAACCGGTGACGAAGTCCTGCTTTCTGTTGCATACGTCAGCATAGTGACCCTTGCAAGTCTGGGACTTTATACCAACGAGTTTTTACAACTACCCCTTTGGTAGGATGCAAGTCCACCATTGATTGAGGAAGGTGGGAAAAGAGTGATAATTATCAATGGTAAGATAAAAACCATTGTCCGTTGAACGGTGTCCATTGTAAGTTATCCAGTGCAGATCATTCATTGCAAGATAAAAGCACTGACTCACAGATATTACCGAGTTGCTACTGATCACAATAAAACAGGGATTTTATTTAGTTAGCCATGAAATTGTAGTTATTGGCTTTAACTCATTTGAGTTCGTTCAAATTATTCTTATAACAGAATTACATTGGAAGAGATGTATTTTATTTATACAGATTTGTTTATTTATTGTTTCAGAATATTACCAACGGACATTAGCCTTGAAGAGGCAAAACCCACAACTCCGTGTGCTCTTAGCTGTCGGTGGCTGGAAAATTGGATCTAAGCCTTTCCTTCAAATGATGCAGTCCCAATACACTATGAAAATATGGAGCCAGAATGTCGTCCGTTATTTGCGTAGGTGAGTCAATAAACTTTGTTTTTCTTGTCCTCAAATCCTGACACTTTTCGAGCGATTCGGCCAACTTATTTTCATCTAGCCATTCTTGATCTCCACGGGCAAGCGGGGATATCTGTTTTCATTGTTTCCCGCTTTAGAACCTCGCTTATCATACGGGTGGCAAAACGCGTACCTTTCTGTCATCTTGATTCATCTACCTACCTACCTATCTATCTATATAATTCAATTTGTTCTTATCTATCAGTATGCACATATCTATCTATCTATCCGTCCATCCATCTATCTATCTATTTACGCTGCCATCTTGAAGGATCCTTTTCCAAAGCAATCCGTTATTTGTAGTCAGCTCAGGCCAGCTCAGTGAATGAAGCTTCCACGGAACTTATTTTTATCGCTGGTTATCATCAGTCAGCAAGAAAAGAAGCTTGCAAAAGCTTCATCTCATAGCTCATCGAGATATTGACGCTACAAAATCTTACTAATCATTATGAAATGTGTGCAGAAATATCCCAACATTATTAGAACAAATCTTTCTATGTTCTGTGCTTATCATGGACGCTAGATCTATCTATCTACGTATCCATCCATCTATCAATCTCTCTCTCTCTCTCTCTCTCTCTCTCTCTCTATATATATATATATATATATATATATATATATATGTATATAACGAGAGAGACAGAAATGCACACGTATACGTATATATGCTCTTCTTTTCAGCGAACATACAACTTTGTATAAATTTTTTATGATATTTTGGCCTTGTTGGTCAACATTTTTTTCCAGGTGATCCATGGAAGTCATAAAATGTCTTCTAAAGAATTGGATTTTGGTTCTCGTTACTCTTAAGAAGAAATTTTGTCACGTCCATGTACCAGTTTGAAAAGAACCGTTGACCAGCAAAGCCTACTTATCATCAATGAAAATGAATGAATTAATGGGTTTGACGAAAAAAAGAGCAAAAATTCATTGAAACCAAAGATATGTTTACTTGTACAAGAACAAGACAAGACTGAAAAGATGCTCTGATCTGAAGAGAGTAGACAAGAAAGTAAAGGAAAACATTACGACAAAGATAAAAACAGAAAAAGTGATAAATTCTAATTAAAAGAATTTAACAACACCAAACGATTCGATTTAGCGTCCATAGCTATCCATTTTCTCTCTCTCTTCTTATTTTTTCTCCCCTCTCTCTCTTCCTGACTTTTTCTCTTTCTCTCTCCCTCTCTTTCTTTCCCTCTTCCTTTCTCCCTTTCCTTCGTTGATTAATGGCGTAGGAATATGATGTTTCTCTCACTTTTCCATTCTCTCTTTTATCCATCGTTTTTAACTTTTCACTTTTAGTCCTGACCGGGTTTAGTCTGGGTTTATCATTGTTGTTAGGCGAGCAAAATAAAGTCAATCAAGTAGGATTGTTGACAATATAGATAAGTCTAAGGCAAATAATGATATAGAAAGAAATAAGGCGAAAGAGATGAAATAGTAAAGAATTAAATAAATCAAGATAGAAAAGTAGATTGTACTAAATACATAATACATGAAACAAGAGAAAATTTCAATAATTTGAAATACATAGATCTATCATTATTATGAGAGACACAATTTGTTTTTATCTTATAATCCTCTCATCGTACAATTTATATTTTGGCTTCTTTGAAATTTCAATTTTCCAGGCATGGATTCGATGGTCTTGATATGGACTGGGAGTTCCCAGCTGTGAGAGGAAGCCCTCCAAGACACAAGCATGATTTTACAACAATGATGCAGGTAAGTAAAACACTACAGTCACTCTGATGATTTCTATTACACTGTGTAATACGATTTTTATTCCTTGGTAACGAATGTGATTTTCTAATCACTTTTGTGTACAATGTATTGAAAATAGCTGTTATTCCCTTCAAACTTCACCTTTATGACCAGGAAAGTGATATCCATTTGTAATTGTTTTTCTTACTTTGTGATTAAAAATGTGCAAATTTGACCGTTGTTCCTTTGAAAAGATGTGTATTTAAGAAGAAAAACACTATCCTGGTCGCAAAAGTTTGAAGAGAATAATCGACTTTTTCTATACTTTCTAAACGTAATCAATTAGAAAATAACACTCACTACCCAGAAACGATTAAAAAATGTATAGTGCTATTTGTAATGTCACAGTATTCATCTTCTTTGTGTTTCATGTTCCTACGAGAACGTGGGCAATCATGGCTCTCCGTGGCTTCCCTTTTCTTGTCGTTATCAGCTACTCCCTCTCATCTACGCCTTCTGATATCCCTTCTGCCACCTACCTGATCAAACCCTTCAAGTAGGCTACTTGCTGTCTACATCTGCCCCCTTGGCCTTCCATGCGCCCCGTGGGCGTCATGTTCTCCAACTCGTCCTTTTTCATCATGTGTCAAAAAAAAAGTTTCTTATTGTTAGCAACAGTTTCCTTATAGCTTTTACTCTGTTCGAAACGTCTTCATTTGTTCATGAAGCATTGGGGAGACTTGCTCACACTTGATCTCCGATGTGAGCCACCAGATACTCACCCAATCCGAAAAGTCTATTATGATGACAACGTACTGAGACTGTCTAGACCAAACCAATGCTGGGATCGATAAGAGTATCTATAAAGATGCTGGAGATACGACGATAACCTCCGGACACCTGGCATAGAATCGGATAGTGAGTCAAAGCTATGAAAGTAATTGTTCTGGATCAGACGATATTCTGTCACACAAAATATCCCGTTCTCAGGTCTTTAAAAACAGTGAAAATGGAAGTACTAGTCAGAACGATTCATTGCACATGAGGATCTTCAGAAAACGATCGATTGAAAAGTTAAGCCAATAAATTGCAGTAGCAATCTCATTAGATTCGTTACAGATGGAATTAACACGTTCATCGGCAAAGTGTTTTCGCGGACGCGTGTAGGCCAATAATAGAATAATTAAACTTCCCTAGAGACTAGATAGCATCTCAGAAAAGTAGGTATTAGTCATAGCAATGTTCGGAGGACAAGACGAAATAAAGATGCGACGTAGATACTTCGAATAACATTGGAACAAGAACCATAAGTTCAACGATGCGTCTACCGTCCGTGCTTGTAGTAGCAGGTAGAGGAGGGGGAAGGGACGAGGAGAGGAAAAACAAGTAGTTTCTTTTTGAGTGAACCAATCCCCAGACTTGTAAAATATTGCCAAATGGAAATATTCTGTGTGTATTATTTTTTTTTAAATCGTAAATGGCCATTTTTGCTTCTTTTAAATACGGGCCTCGTGCATTCTCTTATAGTATCATAGCTGCCGCTTGAAAAACAATTACTGGGATGGATATTTTTTTAATGACGACACACGTTTTAATGACACCATGCCTTCCTTACTCTTTGTCTTATTGAGTTGTGTGGTGACATCTGGAATCTTCTCAAATGTACCTGATATTTGACGAGATACAGTATTTTGAAAGTTACAAAAGTTTTCTATCTTGATGAATGTTTTCAAAATGAATCTCCGGTTTTCTGACCGAAGAAATGACCAAATGCCGTAAGTAACCTTGCATTCACGATAAGAACTTAGCAATGACGGAACAATAAAGAGAATGCAAATCAGGTCTAGGTAGTCACTCAATAGAAACCATCACGAGACCAACGCCTTTTGGCAAGATGCCGTATTGGGGTCGATCAATTTGGAAAAATTGGAAGAAAAGGTGAGCAATGAACAACTTACTCCTTTCACTTTTTGTTGGGCTGTGATCACAAAACAACAGTCTAATATTTGAAAAAAAAAAATACAACAAAAAACAAAAACAAGCGTGAATGCTTCCAGACACAAACTAAAAGATGAATTTATTATAAACTTACATGGGAAATTGAATACTTCTCTAAAAACCTATTTTGATGGGGAATTTTCAAGAAACAAAAAAATGTTTTTCTAAACATAATCAAGATTAAATGTATGTATGATACATACATAGCCAGCCTGCGAGCCAGACCAACTTAAAAACTGAATGTTGACAGTTTTGGTTGATAGTTTCTGAGAGAGAAAGGGAGACAGAGACAGACAGAGAGAGAGAGACAGAGACAGAGAGAGAGAGAGAGAGAGAGAGATCCCCTGATTTTTGTAATGCTAAGTGGCTATCACCATCTAGACTTCCGGGCAAGAAATGTTCGATTCAAATATGTCGACTTCAACTCATAAGAAAATCAAATGCAAAAGAAGAAAAAAGGAGCCTGGAGGCCATTAACAATTTTGAATGAAACAAAAATTGGTCTTATCTTCAAGATAACATTACATTGACACGTTGTGCAGACGTGAAATTGCGAGACTGTAACGAGATACGTATGGACAGACGCCTCGACAAAATTATATATCTTTCTCTTTTGTTGAGGAGTCGTCAAATGGTATCTGTGAAAAATAAATATTTTTTTCTGGGTGGGGGGAATATAAATAAAAGATATTTTAATTTCTCTGTCAGGGGAACACGTAACAAATTACACAATGATGATAATAATATTCCGTCCAGGCGAGAAGTCCGATCTTGATAATCATAGACAACTGAAGTAGGACCTGCCAGATCGCGGATGTGGCTGTGCTCGCGTACAGCAATGAAAAAAAAGAGAAAGAAAGCAGAAAATAGGAAAAAACAAGGCTGATCAGTCAGTCAATATAAACCGTCACATGACCAACATCTCTTGGCAGTACATCCTGTTGTGGGTGATCAATTCAAAAATAAGAAAGAAGGGTGATCATTGGATAAGTTACTCCTTAAGACTTTTGTTGATCATTAAAAAAGTCTAAATTCGGAAAAAAGCGTGAACGCCGAGCTTAAACTAGGGACCAATTTATCATAAACTTGCATTGCAAACTGAACCCCTACACTAAAAACTTATTAGAAGGCATTAAAAAAACAAAGCAAAAACGTTATTCTACACATAAGAATTAAATGTTTTAGCCCTCTAGCTCCATTGATGCAGCCTGTACGCGTGATACATACATATATAGTCAGTTAGCCAGACTAATTTGAAAACTGTATAAACCTATGTAGACAGTTTGGGTGGATGGTTTTAACATAAGATCCTACCTGAGAGTAACAAATAATTTGAAACGTGGGAGTTACGGTTGTGCCTGTGATAGTCGGAGCACTTGGAACAGTACCAATAAGACTAGAGTTAGGTATTCGAGGTAAGGTCTGCAAAGATACAAAGGAAAGAAAAATTCAAGAATATTTACAGTCAATCTCCAGCGATTAACGGCAGACATGTAATAATCATGAATCGCGATCAGTGTTTATTCTGAAAGGAGACGTTATAGAGACAGTGCTCACCCATTTCCTGTCTCTCCAACGTCCCAGTTTCCTTTATATCCCACCATCCCAACCCTAGACAACTTGGCCAAACATACCACCATCACTATTTGTAGGGTCCAGGAAGGCATAATATTGCCCCTGCGAATATTAACGGCAATTTTCCGTCTCTTTACATCAGTTCCGGTTTACGAAAGGCTTTTATAGGGATGTTCTACTTCAGATAGCCAGGGAACCTTTATAATTCGCCGTTTCCCATGACAGACCAGTTTGCGCAGTATAGCTTATTCATGTGTTCTGATATATATATATATATATATATATATATATATATATATATATATATCAACGCTCCCTTATTCAGGTTTGAGCACTCTTTAAGTGAGATAACTCGTTCATTATAATCTTATACAATGCTCTTCCAACTTAGGAACAGAGTACTCTGATGGATGGGGAACTCTGCGTGAATGAATGTATCACTTAGATTCAACCTTACTGACGGTCTAGTTCTGCGTGGGGCAGAGTAAGATGCCAGTCTCTGGGTCTGAAGCGAAGGTTTCGATCCTACTTCGTGTTACTGGATAGGATAATGGATAGTCTGTGGCCACACTGAAGAGTTGTAATAAAAACAAAACAGCTGTCAGTGGTTGACACAATCATTTGATTATATATATATATATATATATATATTCAGACTTCGCCCAATCCAGAACGTTCATGATATAATCTTTTGCTTTTTTACACGAACACCCGCACACACTCCTCTCAATCAGTAGGGAAACTGTTTTCTCTCGTTTTTAAAAAATTCCTTTCCCATCAGATTTTCAGTGGGGAGGGAGGCAATTTGCAACGTAAGTTTATGCTAAATAGGTCATTTGCTTGTGCTTGCATGTTTTTTGAAGATCCAGATATTTTTTAGTGACCGCTGCCCAACAAAAGGTGGGAAATTTCACTTATTAATTGATCACCCCTTTTTCCAAGTTTTTAATCCACACATCATTTATAGGTGGTGCAGATTCATAATTTCGCTCGGAACGCTAGTTCATATTTCAATTTCTAAGTGGACGATGAAAACTAAACAGGTATTCAGGTAATCTATGAACAATTTGAACACTTTTCAAGTCCTAAACCATTCATTCAAAAAGAAGGAAGGGATAGAATACTGTTTTTTTTTTCTCTTCCAGATTTTGCAGAATCACTTCAAGCTCGAGGCTCAACAAACTGGTCGAGAGAAGTTAATCCTGACTCTGGCAACGGGTTCCGGGTCGTACTATATCAGTCGCGCCTACGAAACCACTGAGATTGTCAAGTAAGATACACCCCCTCTCTCTCTCTCTCACTCACTCACACACAGATACTTAATATCCACATGTATAAAACGCAATGTGCACACGTGCACACACAACACAAACACACACACACACACACATATACATATATATATATATATACACAGTATATGTGGTATAAATCAGGCTAGCAGTATAACATAATATAATATATCAATAATATAAAGCCACTTTTGAAATGTAATAGATTTATTTCATGGAGTGCTCGATACATTCGCCTGATGAGGCCCAAAGAGGGCAGAAACATGAGCTAGTTTGTGTAGTGAATTCACATTCTACTATATATATATATATATATATATATATATATATATATATATATATGTGTATATATATATATATATGTGTGTGTGTGTGTGTGTGTGTGTGTGTGTGTGTGCGTGCGTGTGTGTGTGTGTGTCACTTTTCAATGACTGTACAGTGAGTACAGTACAATCCTACGTAGAAGTACCAGGGAGCGACTCTTTGGTGCTAGGCAGATCGCATATATCTTAGCGGGCCGGGGAGCAGCTCTTTAATCCTAGACAGAACACACAGATAATCTGATCCCAGGCAGAAGTACCGATCCACGCGTAGATAATCCCAGCACTTTTGACGGGTACTATACTAGTAATTCAATGATATTGTTGTTTTTAATATTGGACCCTATTTCAGTAACTGCTAACAGTTGATATCTACTGTGATTATTACATAAACTGATATGAACTCAAGTCTTACCGTGACTCTGTTCTACCGATTGAGCAAACAGCACTCTTCGTGAGGAGGAGTCAGAAATCGTGCATCTAAATTGCTCATCTCTCTACTCTGCTGTCATAGACATAAATATTTTCATATATATATGTTAGTGCTCCCGTCTGTTTTATGATGACTGCAGGTTGGAATGCCACAAGACGTCTATTCATTTACGTGGTCGGCTGTTCAACTTTCTACTCGACTAACACCGGTGCCAAACGAAATATGTTTCCTAGTAAAATGTATCTACAATTAGCACACTCTGTCTGACATAAATTGTCAAATCTAATGATATACATAATGTTGGCATGATGGGAACAAACATATATCGACATAAATATTTACGCCTACGATCGCAGAGTAGTGAGATGAGCAATTCAAGCAGGCTCTTTCGGACTCCTGTTTACCAAAAGTGTTGTTAGCTGAGTCGGTAGAGCAGAGTCACGTTTAGACTGCTTCTTGGTGTATGCAGCCTCGAGTACAGTGCAACTCCCATTTTCTTTAATATATATATATACATATATATATATATATATATATATATATATATGATCAATGTAATGATGTTGATTATAATTTATCCGACTGTTTAAGAGTGAAATGACAATTAATATGTAAAACACTTAGTATCCACTTAATTCAATTATTAATCATTAAACCCACTGCTAGACATGGATATGCTTATTTTGATTTGAATTCTAATTTCAGACACATTGATTACATGTTACTTATGACCTACAACTATCACGGCCTTTGGGAATATCAGACTGGTCACCATAGCCCCCTTTATGGATCTGCATCTGACCCTCCAGGAGAGCAAGCGCAGTTGAATCAGGTAATTTCATTTTTCACGCATATATATACAGAGAGAATACACCAATAAGTCTGCAGCCTGATTATTAGTTATAAGCTAAATTCTAATTTGAAATTTTTTTTGTTGGTTCGATATGTATAATAGGCGTAAGTGCATTGACTAGTAAGGAGACCATGCTTAAAAATAAATATCTGTTGCGTAATTTACCGATATATATACATCGGTAAATTGTGCAACATATTTATTTTGGTAAAATCTCCTTATATATATATATATATATATATATATATATATATATATATATATATATATTGGGACGGAACACCGAGTGGATTTGTGTCTTTACCGAGGGTTTTATTTTCCATCGTTTTTGCCATTCCATAAGACATCATCAGGTGTCATCCAAGCTGAAAGAAATTTACATTGAAATGAAATTTTCGACGCAATTATGATAGAATTCCTGCGTAAAATTCGACCGCCAGTTCATTTCCCCCCGGAGACATGGCAGACGCTATTACTTTCATCGTGGACATTGTTATGCATTCTTCACATCAGATGCTCTGCTTACAATTGTTGCCAATTTAGCGCTTTTTGCGCTGAATCTATCGTGTTCCTTGTTTTGGCAGAGCGAAAATTCAACGTTTGCACTTGTTTAGCAATTTTTATAGTCATTCGAGAATGGCCACAAAATGGCTAACAGTTTTTTTTAGGGTTTTTTTACGGTTTTTGACGCTTTAGCGTGGTCGATTTAACTCAAAATATTTTTTTAAGTTGGCAATACTGCTGCTTACAGCGTCGTTTTTACCTACGTTTCTTTTATAAAGAGTATGAGGTCTGTTAGGAAATTATCCAGCCATTTGATAACGGAAAAAACAAAACAATCATGGGCAATGACGCCTTTATCCACTTTAACGTATTCCCAAAAGGATGTCACACATTCATCCTAGCGTCCAATCCCCTATATAGGGGGATCTGGTGGAAGTTGACAGACCAGGGTGATGCGACGTATTGCCCCCCACCCCCAAGGCCTGCATGAGACCTGACAAATAGGTTGGCCCTGTCATTGTAAATGCAACTGTTACACAGAATAAAAGCTCTCTCAGTTGCATCTTACTGTCGACTGAATGGCCCTGCAGAATAGTGTATGTTGACGTAGAGACATTAAGACACTTTCTGATTGATTGCCAAAATTGCGAAACTGCTTATCGAGATATTCATAATGGCTGGATACTTTTCAAACTGGCGTCATATGTTGATATCTACCTACCATCTCCTCTTGCACCTCCAGTCGGTTACATGATTTATAATAGCTTCTTATCTTCCAGGATCCCTAAGGGTGTAGTAGTTCCCACTTCTGGAATCACTGGTTCAAAGCTATTGGTTTGTGACTCTGGAAATATTCGCTCTTGACTTGAATTAATTCTGGGGTCCAGATTTTTTTATTTGATCCTTTGTTACATAGGAAATGTCGTTTTTAAATAGTAACATGAACGGTGATATAAACAACAAAAAAGCGATCTATGTTTAATCAAACTATGGCCCATTTGAACCATTAACCTTTCTCTCAACAATACTCTAATTATTGCTATCCTTTCAAAAATGTGTTCAGGTTTAGGGGTTACGAATTCAGTAAAAACTATGTCTTCTCTCCATTTGGGCTCGTACTTTTCTCCTCATTGTGACACGACAGGTGTAAGCCAACAATTAATTACACATGCGGTGATCTTATCTGGCTGAGTTCCTTGGTGACTGACTGCATCACAAAATCAGAGCTGGTCTGTTGTTTCCTGTGAATTGAAATCTCATAATGCATGCAATTACACGCAATAAAGTTGTACAACTATCTCGTCCAAAAGGGGAAACATGACCATAGAGGCTTCTTAGCTATAATCAACAATTGCGTTCTAGGGCCACTAGTGCCTCCTCCTCTGCAGGGAGGGCGAAAATCTTTTGGGATGGTACTGGGTTTAACTACCTCAGAGAAATATCTAAACTCAGAATTCCTTACCTGACCGAGATTTGGTGTTTCCCCAGCCAACCAAATCCCCATGAAGGCCTTAGCAACAACAAGTAATACCCTCTGACTAATCACACCGCGGGTCAAATTCTAGGACAACCGGCAACTCCCCGGGTATTTGGCTACATTACAAACCCCACGAATCTTAAAGAAACCCAAATTATATCTTATCTTTTTCCATTCATCTTCTATCTCAACTCCCAAATTTTTTTTCTTGCCAAAAAAGGTCCCTTCACACTTTTTACCAAAAATAAAACTGATACTTGTAAAATCTGACTTACATTATTACAGCATAATAATAAAGGTAAAATTATAGATAACCCAAAAGAACGGCGAGGAGTCGGTTTCTATGTTGTTACACCTTTCTCCCGTTTCCTCACTTCTCCTTTTCTTCACCGCATCTCTCTGTTCTCTTCTGTTTCTCTAATCAAGTCATTCTGAACGTGAGGCCCAGGCCGCGCAGGGGAGCAATTTGAATATATTTAGAGGTAATTTAGAATTTGGTTGTGGAGACCGAAAAGCGTTATTTGGCTCCAAACTCATGTTAAGGCTTAATCAATGAATTCCTTATCTAGCTACAATTTAAGAGATCTCTCTGTGCGCTTGCGTGCATGTTTGTGAATATGTGTGTGTGTGTGTGTGTGTGTGTGTGTGTGTGTGTGTGTGTGTGTGTGTGTGTGTGTGTGTGTGTGTGTATTTATGCACTGCTATTACTCGACAACTGACTATCGTACGAAGGTGATATTCTCCACATATATTGGTCAGTACAGTGCAGTGTCTAGGTCGAAGTTTGTTTTATCAGCAGTTCTCGAGTATCTAATAAAAATGAAAGATTACAGATATCTGATTTTTTTATCTAAAATAATAAACCTAATTTAGATATAAAGTATAGTATCTAAATTGGACATAGATCTGAATTCAGATATACACCGAAGAGAAGTGACTGGAATACTTCGAAGCCGTAGTTTCGTACAACAGACCCCAAAATATTTTGCATGGCTACTATAGCAGGCTGCTCCACGCACCATAAAGTCCGATCCCTTCGAAACATGCACCTTTGGAACAGCTGGTCGTGCAGATAACTACTTAGAGAATGGACTAGGTGATCCAAGTTGAAACTCCGACAGTTTGTGCTCACTTCGGACAAATGCCCTTGGAAAAAGCATGAATCCATCCCATCTCAGCTATAGGTTAAATAGTGCATGGAAAAGTGAGTGACACTACTTCAAGTGCTTTCAGCCTCTAAGTTTATTTTGCGTACCGAACAGGCCGAGTGAAGTGATATATGGAGTATAAGCAACAACGACTGAAGCCGTAGGCTGCTGCTGATGATATATTACTTTTTTAGGTTAATTCTTGGGATAAAAAATACAATGTACAAGTAAAAAAGAAGGAAGAAAGGAAGGAAAGAAGGAAGGGGAGAAGGAAGGGGAGGAAGAAATAAAGCAGACAATACGCTGTTTATAACTAATGTATACACTTCATATAAATATGTTCATAATTTTCCTTCATTTCCAAATAAATTATATCGCTTTTCGGGCGATGTTTCCTTTTTTATTTATGATGCAATGATTGTTCCTTTTTGTTTCGGATGTTTCAACGAAGTTGAACTTGAAAAATCAATTGGAAACAAATAGTTTTATTACAGAAACAAATGTTGTCAAATGCTGTCAAAATTGTTTAAACAATGTCGAAGGTTTTGAACAGAGTCTATTCTTTTTTTTGTTTCTTTCTTTAATCAATCGGGAGCAAATGGTTTTATTACAGAAACAGATATTAAACAAATGCTATCAAAAAACTGTGCAAACAACGTCGTAGGTTTTGAACAAGGTATGTTCTTTTTCTCGTTATAGTTTGGGGAACGTCATCGTTTTTGAACAGACAAGGATTAGGCATGAAGCAAAAATGTTCAAGAAACACTGCCCCAATATTCCTGCTCTCTCTCTCTCTCTTACTTTTTAAAACTATTCACTATCCTTTCTATCTCTACCGTTTTTCTCTTCTTTCTCAAACTCTCTCTATTTTCCCTTCTCTTCTTCAATAACATAACTAATTTCCTCCCTTACAGTAATCTTTATTAACTTTTTCATTCCTAAATGAAGCCTGTCCGTTTCTTTTGTGTCACATCATCTGATATAATCAGTCATTTCGAGGATCACACCGTCAATTCAGGTGATGGCTGGCCGTTTTCCCTGAGGGTACCACCCCTTCTATTACGTTCGACAATGCTTCGAGACACGTTCAACTTGGTCTTTGCAATCTTCCAGGATTTAGACACGAGCCCCCAGGCATTGATATCTTGCCATCTTCTCTCAGTTGACAGTTGGGAAATCTTGCATCTGTTGAAAAGAACAATGCAAGGGCAAAAGTAGTAAGCCCAGCCTGCTGCAAGGTCAAATTCAACACCTCCCTCTACCCCGGCTAAAACTGATTACAGCAAGTCTTGTATTGTATGCATAATGAATAAATTAATAGAGGTAGAAGACTGATTAGTTAAGCTCTGTTGGTAAGAGAACAGCCTACCAATCACTTATTCACGATTTTGAATCTCAATAAAGAAATTTTAATTTCATATAAACTTGACATGATAGACAAAACAGTGAAGATTTTACTCACTGAAATTAGGCGAGTATGTTTTGTCATGTGAGAAAATAAAGATAATCGCAAACTCGGACTACTTCTCGACAAAGTTCGGTAGGCCGGTGTTCAATCCACGACTGAGTCTTACTAGAGGAAAAACCGTACTCAATGCCTCTCCGCTAAGCACTTAGCACAAGGACAAGTTTTGATGGATCCAGACTCATCATTTTGATGCAGTAGTTGCAAGCATATGTCAGCACTTCCCTTTAGATATGATTAATCGGGAAATATCACTTATTACCAAGGAACAGAAAAGTTTTGAAAAAAAAACAAACAAAAAAAAAACCGTATAGTGTTACGCGCATCTTTTTTTCCGGGGGCAATTTATAATTTCTCCCATTGTTTATGCCTCCCCTGGGAAAAGGTCGGTGACACCTTTTAAAGACCCAGAAAGATTTCGCCTTGAACACATACAACATCAAGTAAAACACATACACCATTTTCTCTCTCTGGGAAAAGTAAAACTCACGAATGTATTAAATCTAAAAGCTTTGAACATGCAACCCTTTACTCACATCATTGACTCCTCTTTCAGGTCTATTTACGATAATTCAAGAAACTGTTTCACTTTTTCAAAAACAAGGAGACAATACCTTTTTCCCCCCTTTCTGATAAAAATCCAGTTGATATCACGCCAGGTTTGGTTATAGTTCTATTGAGATTCGACTAAAAGCTATATGTATTGATTGAAAAAAAAAGACTATAAAATTAAGACAAGAGACAATTGGAGATATTTTTTTGTGTAGATAAGAAGACTGAAATCTTAGAAAGCTCGGTTAATGCGCATGCGTTATCAATGAAGTTTTCCTTTTAAACAATACTAGTCCATAACCTGTCGTGAAAAATCGTTGTTTCAGGAGAAATCTTAGAAGTGTTCATCCCTAACCCAGCAACACTTTCATAGTATATCGTTGATTCGTATGGCCAATGTGTTTTAATCAATCAGTGGTACCTCTCTTAGCGAAAACAGTCCGTCGAACAAAACGTCTCATTAAATGAAAATTCGTTGAGTTGATATTTTAACCAATGGGATTTCAGTAATATGTTCAAATAAAAATATCAGACACCTAAAACATTAACAATAACCTTGTCAATAATTTATAATATAGTAATTACTTTCTAAATAATGTGTGAATACATGTAAACATGTAAATAATGTAATAAATAAATAATCTTATAATTCTCTGACTAAAAAGCGCCTACATATCAGATATTAATCTGAATAATTATGAATAGAATCTAGACTACTGTTGATGATTTTATGAAATTTCATTGTTTTTTTTTGTTTTGTTTATTGCAAACTGAGAATATTTTGCAAAGAGTTTTTTTTGGGTGGGGGGAGTAATTGGACCATTCTCTCGAGTGAAATTTTGTTATAAGAGTTCTTCACAAATAAGAGGCATCACTGTATGCGTTTTACGCTATCTACTTATATATTAACCAAATATTTCTTTGTGGATGACATTTCATGTTAGTTCCCTCTCTCCATCCTCAGTATTACACATTCCTTCCGTTCTGGTTGTAAATTTCAAAATTGAGTAGACTTGCAGTTGAACAATTACATACCCAAAGCGTCGCTCAGCTAGTTGACGGATTATTTTCTGACATACACTCCCTTTCCGTCCCATGTAGCATTTGATACAACTCCCTCACTAATTGCATTGAAGCTAGGATAGTTTGGTTCGTCTTTTAACAAGTATTTCATCAGTATTATCATCATCGTTACCACCACCACCACCACCATCATCATCATCATCATCATCATCAGTCTTTTAACGTACGTCGTTGGACATAGACCTTCCCCAGGATTCGCCACAATTCTCTATCATGGGCGTCGCAGAACCAGTATTTCCTGAATCTGTCTATTTCTGCCATCCCAAAGTGATTCTTCGCTTGATTTTCTCGTCTTTTGAGGGTCTCATGGAGATACGTTGCTTCTTCTATCTTGACAGTTACGTTCTTATTCTCAACAAGATCATTGCACATGATTTTCGTTTTACTGAAGTTCATGAGTAGGCCGACTTTTTTGCTTTCTTTGTTTAGATCATCTAAAATTAGTTGGAGGTCGTGTAGGGTCTCTGTGAAAAAGACGATGTCGTCTGCAAATCTTAGGTTGCTCAAGTATTCGCCATCTATTTTGATTCCTCTATTTTCCCAGTCCATGTTCCGGAAGATCATCTCAAGGCAGGCTGTAAAGAGTCTGGGTGAGCTGGTATCACCTTGTCTTACTCCTTTTTGGAGCTGAAACGGTTCAGATTCTTTATGTAGCCTAATGAATGAGTTGCTATGGTTTTATATGTTGCAGTACTTTAACGTATACAGGGTCTACACTTTGTAGGGTGATGGCCTTCATGACCATGGGAATCTCAACAGAGTTGAATGCCTTCTTGAAGTCTATAAATATAACAGCGATTTTGTATTCTGCTTTCTTCTCTTTCAGCTGATTTATTGAATGAAGATGGTCCATGGTCGAGTAATTCCATCTAAACCCAACCTGTTCTCGCGGTTGATTCTCTTCTAGTGTTTTAGTAATCCGGTTGGTGATGGTTTTTGTGAAAAGTTTATGTATGCAGTTGAGCAGGCTTATAGGTCTGTAGTTGTTGAGATCTTTGGGACTACCTTTTTTATCTAGAAGCATTATAATAGCAGTGTTCCAGTCTTTCGGGACTTTACTCTGTTTTAGACACAAGTTGAATAGAATAGCTAGCTTTCTGTTGACTCTTTTACCAGCCTTTTTTAGTAGATCGATGGTGATGTTACCTGTTCCAGGGGCTTTTCCTTTTTTGTTTATTTGATGGCTTGCTTTACTTCCCATGCAAGTATTTCATTGGGTAGCAAATAACTTGCTCATACTAAAACTTAATCATTTTTCTTTGAAACTAAAATTCTAACAGTTCGTTTTCAACTTCATAGCACAAGAAAAGATTTTCAAAATACCAAAAACTGACAGATTCCTATTTCATCATCAGTCTTTTAACGTCCGTTATTAGACATAGACCTTCCCCTGGGTTCGTCACATTTCTATATCATGGGTGTTGCGGAGCCAGTATTCTCTGAATCTGTCTTGTTCATCTCTCTATCTTATTTTTTTTCAGCCTCGGTTTCGCATGTGCTCTTTGGGGATCCATGTTGTGAGTCGTGATGTCCATCGGTTGTATTTTATTCTCGCAATATGACCAGCCCATTGCCATTTGAGTTTTCAAATGGATTCTATGATGTCTCTGACCCTCGTTTTCTTCCTTATATACTGTGCTGTCTTGTGATCCCTCCATGTGAGGATGAGCATGATTCTCTCATGTGCACGCTGCATGCTTCTCCGTTTGCTATGAGGAAAAAAAAAAGAAAAAAATCGCCAAAATTCGGATAAGAGAAGAAAAAAAAATTGATATGATTTTCAGCTTTATCTCCTTGTCCGAATCTCATCACCCCCACCAAAAACTTTTTTTTCTCTTCTTGAAAGTGGGGCCAATACATTCGTGCCCCGTTCTTAACACCGAATGAACGGAGGTGTGAAACTTTACAATTGGAATCGTATTAATTTTATCAATACATTGTGGTTACCGAAGATAACAGCAATTCTATTTTTCTTTCATAAATTCTCTTATTGCTTTTTATTTGTGCACGGTTTTTCAACATCGAGAGGACGATAGTATGAAACTTTACATTTGCGAAAACCTTTCATTGTGCCGAAAATTGGGATCGCAAATGTGATTTAACATCAAATATTTTCCTTTTCATCCATCCTTAGTCGAATCCATCAATGTTTAAAACTAAGAACACAAAATGAAAGAAGTTGAGTTTTAAAAATATCCCAAATAATAAAAGTATACAATATCGTGGGGGACATTATCTTCAAAACTTTTATATGATTAACTTTCCTAGGGAAAAATCATAACCAGTTGACGATTGCAAACAAGCCCCAATTTTAACGACATTTTCTTTCTCAATAAACACAAAAATTGATTTGATAAAAGACATGATTTTTTTTTTTTTTGCACCGGTTGAACTTTTAAGAAAATCAACGAAATGAATTATTCATATTTATCATGTTCAAACGTGAGAAAATCGAATCAAAAAAAAAAAATGATACTCCGTGGAAACGGTGATATCTACTTCAGTTTGTGAGGCACTAAGGCTAATTTGAACCCTCCTCACCGATTGTACTTTTAATCGAAAATTTTATAATTAATTTATTATTGTTTTTTCGGTGGAATGAAATATATTCTATCCCATTTAAATGTCTGTGGTGTTATATTTAGAATGACACTCTCGTGTTTATTCTTCAAAAAATCTAGCGCGACCGAAATTATCATTTTGTATACAGCTGCAATCAAGTTTATAAAATGAATTCACCTTTTTTTTTACAATTTTATCTGTATTCTTCTTATTAACAAAATGCTGGGTGGGGTCCTGGCGTTTTTCTACCTATGATATCAGTTGGATTTTGTTCTGTTTGCATGGGTATTTTTTGTATTTTTAGATCTGTGTATGAGATGCGCATCGATTTGCAACGGACACCTCCTTCTTATAGTGTCGAATATTCCTCGACCAATGCACAAGCAATGTTTCGTTTCACTTGTTCGCATGAGTCCTCATAAATGGGGCAGACACAGCTGTTATTATTTATTAAAAAAATAGGATAAAGGTATCTTGTCAAAATGAGTGTGACAGACACGGCTCTTCCTACGATTGGTACTCTTCCAAGCTGCTGCTGTCCACTGATGATTACTTGTGACAACTGGCAACGATAGGCTCGGATGAAGGCTGCTACTGATACTATAAGTGTATTAGACACGTATCTTATTATGATATTTTCACTCTATTAAGCCAAACTTAAAAGCCAGGATTCACGCGTTAATATGTGTTTATATATGTATGTATTCATATGTGAATGCGCGAGTTCGCCGACATGAAAAAAAAACAAAAAAACAACTCACACATACATCGTCCAGTCATCCTATATTATATATACATATATATAGATGTGCGACCCGGGTTTAAACTCCAGTCGGGCTGTTTATGTTCACTTCGCACTAACACCCTTGGGAAAGACGTGAATCCACCTTTCCTCACAACAGCTATTGGTGAAATAGCAGGGCAGATTGGGCTCCTGGGAAAACAACCAGTAAAGAAAAAAAACAACTCTGACTCCAGGCAACAGATTTCCTTCAAGACGCTTTGACGTTCAATTTAACGCCCTTCCGGCAGCTTCTACAGCTAAGCTGATGCTGGATGTATCACCCTCTGCTTTCCTGCGGGACATTCTGACGACTGGGCGTCTTAGGATCTTCATATACCTCACCAAGGCATGTGCACTGGAAGGGACGGTTTATTATCTGAAAAGAAAGAAAAGATATCTTATATATATAGTACAAATCAGGGATGCAATATTACATAATTAATATAATGCAATATCCACTTTGTGATGGGTTTATTCAATAGAGTGCTCAATACATTCAATTTTATATATTACATTGGTTTAGGGTAGAGCTGTAGATATAGTATATTGAGGATTCACTACATGTTTATGTTTCTGTCCTATCTGGGCTTCTTCAGGCGAATGATTAGGTATATTCCTCTTTGGGAAATCTTTTGTGGGTGTGTCTAGGTGGGAGGAGTTTTTTTTTTGTTTTATTTGATTCGTTCGTTGATTTGTTGTATTTGATTTTTAGTTTGTGTATTTCTGCTGGTGGTTATAAATAACCAGCCAGGGGTATGGTATGAGTGTTTACATTATCAATAAGTGGTTGTTGTTGTGTGTTCTCTTTGGGGGTGTTTTATGCTTAATTAGATATCTCAGATTTATTTCCCCATGCTTGGATCCCTTTTATATGATCCTAGTGGGTTGTATGATTATCTTGGGTTTGGTTTACTTCCTCATGTCTAAGGTAATTATATTGATTGGGCTGTTCTTTGAGAGGTTTTTGTGAATAAAATATCTATGTTAGATATTAGTAGGATATTTATATGGGGGTTATTAAGTAATGTTTGTTAATAGAAATTTTGGGCGGTGCCGGCATTTCAATGCTATTTCATTTTTTTCTGTTTGATAAAAAACACTTGCCCAGAGCAACCCACTGTGTAAAATATTTAGCAAGAACAATCAGAAAATTAGCTTTGGTTGTACGGAAACTTTTGATAAACTCCTCACAAAACGCAACAATAGAGTAATTAGAATTGATATTTACAGAGAAAGCATAAACTACACGACAATTGTGCTAACAAAAATAGAATCCCTCTGTAAACCAAATGTCTCGAATCAAATCTAGATTACTTTTTGAACAAAAGAGTTCGTAACTACTTTCCGAAAACGAAAATGCATAATTACTTTCCAACCACGAAAACACACAATTAGTTCTCGAATACAAAATATGTAATTTTATTTTTAAACACGAAAATAAGTAATTACTTTGTGAATATGAGAATCTGCAATTACTTTCCAAACACGAAAATATGTAATTTCTTTCCGAACCCAAAAATACGTCATTACTTTCCGAACACAAAAGTACGTAATTAATTTTTTAACACAAAAATACGTCATTACTTTCCGAAGACAAGAATACGACATTACATTCCGAATGCGAAAACATGAAATTACTTTCCGAACGCAAAAATACGTAATTACTTTCCGAACACAAAAATACGTCATTACTTTCCGGATCCGAAAGTACGTAATTACTTTCCGAACACGAGAATGTTTAATTACTTTCCGAACACGAAAATACGTAATTATTTTCCGAACACGGAAATACGTAATTACTTTCCAAACACGGAAACAAGAAATTACTTCTGGAGCACCCCAAGGGTAATCCTATAGATAAGAGGCAAATATCAGGTACTTATGTATACTTTCTATTATATAGTGTCAAACATCATTTTGACAACTTTTCAATAGTTTTAAGTATTCGAATCATTCGTTCCATGAAATTTTACCTCTGAAATCATAATAAACCAATATTTGAATATGTATATATATATGTATATTTTTTAAATGGTACAAAGTAGGGGAGGTAGTCCCAATTGCAATTGGTGAAGTTTCACATACTAGTTTGATTTTGAAAAAAACGGTGCCCAAATAAAAAAAAAGAATGAGAATTAATGATTTAATGTTATTGTTAATGAATTAATGTTATTGCTTTGAATGAATCAAACTATTGAATAGTTTTTATTTGTTGGCAGTTTTAACATCGAGTGAGCAAGAGTGAAAATTTCCAATCGGAACCACCTTCCCTACGCCGTGCCCAAAATTCAAAATAAAAATTAAAGTAAAATTCATATTGTAAAATGGGGGATGAAAAACCGGCTAGTCTATTAATTTTAGGTTATAAAAATAATCAAAAATTTGAATAAATAAAACTTGTTATACTTTATATCAAGTAGAGCCGTCCAAATTGCAGCTTTTGAACGTTGGGGGTGAGGTCATATGCCGAAACTGTGATAGATAGTTATGTGGCTGCATACCTTTTTTCTTATATGTATGTGCTAAGCGGTGTCAGTAAACCTTTTCATGATCCTCGTTATTTTTCTATATTCTTTTTTTTACAGTTTTTCTGAATAGAAAATCAGACATTTGATAGAGTTGTTCCACGAAGCAGAAAAAGGTTCCATTTCATTTGAGAAATCCACTTAATTAAATTCACTGGCAATTGTTTTCGCGATAGAATTATTTCTGCTTCGTAATTATTATCTTTCTCACCAAAACCGAAAGATTACTAAGATAAAATGACATATTCATTTTCAGATTTAATGCCAGATTCATTGTGAGGTTTACACCTAAGATGGTTTTAAAAAAAACACAAATAAAAATATTTCTTAATCATGCCATCGAAATAGCTATTTCTGACATCTAAACGCAAGCCAAAACGTCTAAACACGGATCAACACCACCTAGACACCATCTAAACCGTTAATTTCAATTGCTTCTCCTTAATGACCCCCCTTTCTGTCGTCTGCTTTTTTTGTAACAGAATTTGACGCTGTTATTATACTTTTGTGATATTGGAGCTCGTTGCTTCGCCCCAAATCAAAGATAATTTACGCAGTTCAAAGAAGAAAAACTTGCAAATTTACACCCTGTATCTGGGATTACCTACTTTCATAACTAATGATCAAGATGATATTTCGTTCCAGGTTTGGTCAATTAACTTCTGGTTGAACCAAGGAATGCCTCGTGAGAGACTTATAGTTGGAATTGCAACTTACGGTATGAGTTTCACCCTGGCGAATCCATCAGTCAACGGATTACGAGCTCCGACCGTTCAGTCCAATCAATCAGTGGACCGTGGAGGCCGTCCAGGACCGCTGACAAACGAAGCAGGAATACTTTCTTTCTATGAGGTACGTGGTTCTTAATTTTTAGATACCTGCAAACAAAACTGTCGAGCGTGAACACTGCCGGACGCAAATTAAGGGATCAATTTCGCAAAAACTTACATTGGAAATTGACCCCCCCACACACACACACTTGAAAGTTTTTTTTTCAGGAAGGAGGTTTTAAATAGACAAGAAAACGTTTTTCCGAACATGATAAAAAGTAAACGTTTTAATTTTCAATCGTCAAGGTTCTTTGTTACAGCCTGTACGCGTGATACATACATACATAATACACGTAGCCAGCCAGCCAGACCACCTTGAAAACTGAAGAGGATTAAGGCCGAGAAGAGTGGAGAAAAAAAGAATTATTGTAAATATAAAAAGGGAAGAAAAAGTGATAAATTCTCATTGAAAGATTCTTTTTAGCGACACAGGGTACTTTGATCAATCGTACATAGTTTTCCATTTTCTCTTCATTTCTCTTCCTCTTCCTCTCTTCCTCTTTTTCTTCCTTTCTTTGTTTATCTCTCTTTCTCTCTTTCATTCCCTTTTTCCCTTCTTCCTTTATTTTGTTGATTGATGACGTAAGAATAAACTCAATCTCTCTCTTTATTTTCCCTTCTCTCTTTTTGAAATATTTTCATTTTTTTTTGTCTGAACAGGAAGTCTGAACTTGTCATTGTTGTTAGGTTAGGAAAATAAATTCAACTTGGTAGCAACTTAACTATAAGAAAAAAAGTAAGGTAAACAGAAAATACCGCTTATTTCTCATCCTTTCTCCCTTCATTCTTCCAGATTTGTACTTTTCTCAAGGGAGGTAACCCCTGGCAAAAAGTATGGCTGAATGATATGAAAGTACCATACGCTCACGGAGGTGATCAATGGGTTGGCTATGATGACGTCACCAGCGTTTCCTACAAGGTAAGCCATTGTCTCTAAAACGAAGAGAGCAGAGTGTGTATGCATCATCATTCTCCGCTCATAGCCTCGTCGAGGGTGTCGCTAGGTTAGGGACACGGGCAATTGTTAGTAAAACCCACTCCTGGCTTGCCAGGCCTGTTGAAGGTCCGTTCTCTTTACGGCACCATATATTCCCAAATGATGACCAATCTAGCGCTGGTCAAGCTTAACGTAGCTTAACTTCGGTGATTTTACAAAGAGCGGTTTATCCAGTAATTTCTTTGTCTCGGGGAGAGATTTTCCAGTCAGAGTCCTTGTGCTGAGTTCTTTCCAGGGAGGTGTTGAGTACCATTTTAAAATTGTTTGGTATGAGTTGGCGATGGATTGAACCATGGCCGACGGGAATGGAAGCGAGCAATCTACCACTGGGCCACGTCGTTTTGTACAATAGCAGAGTACAGTCAAATAATAAACAATACAACATTAATATGTAATTTATCCATATAAAAGCTATACATGCAAATCAGTATGCTTAATCATACAATTGTACGGCTGTATGTATTACTGTTTTGTACGATTCCTCTTAAAACCTAAAGGATTGGTCCATGTGAAATAGATTAACACTGCTAAAAAACAATTAAAGAGTTTTCACTTTCAAAATAAGTCATTTACTAAGCTTTACTTAGTTCTGACACATGGTATAGGTCACCCAGTGAGGATAAAACTCACAAGTAATGATCAACAAAACTTGCTTACTAACTAACAGCGAAGTGTCCCACTCGAAATAACAATATCGCAATATCCATATATATATATATATATATATATATATATATATATATATATATATATATATATATATATATATAATTATCTTCTTATGTATTTCAAATAATCACAGGCTATGCGTTTTTTTATGTTATGTACATACTTTTGCCATTGTGGGTAATATGAATTTTGTCACTTTTGGTCATCCGTACTTCAGTCGTCCAATAGGACCTTCGTAAATGTAAGCGGGCTTTCATAACACATGGATAAAGGAAAGCCGACTCAATTCCCGGTTGACCTTTGAACTGAATTGGCAGGTAATTGACTATTTTTCATTATATTCCAAGTGAAATACCTTTTGCAAAGTCCAGTCAAGTAATTGTTAACTTGAATAATTTTCGTCGAATTCTATTTCTACAACGGCTACTTTATTTTTGGAAGATTTTTAATTACCGATTTTTTAATTACTAAGCTTAGCTTTGAGCATCCAGTTTCAATCGATCCCCGTGACACCAGCTTGCTAGCCACTGTTCTACGACGAGGACAGTTTTTAAGTGACAGAAGAATATACCGGCGGAAATTTTATGGGAAA
>OY735215.1:52221393-52316393 GCA_963457665.1 Thysanoteuthis rhombus
CATTATGATAAGGAATGGAAGGGACAAATAGCAAACCCAAACAACCTTCACGTGTGATAGCCCAGGGGCTACAATACGTGATGACGGGTCATTAGATCGACAGTTCAAATCCCGATGCCAAATAAATGAACTGAATTACCCGTGAAAACTGTCAGGAAATTGATATACATTTTTATGTATTTTTTCAGATACATTCACAAATAAATCAATATATATATATATATATATATATATATATATATATATATATATATATATATATATATATATATATATATATATATATATATATATATATATATATATATATACTCAGTGACTCCGAGTTTCTTGCCGGTGAGACTTACTATGTATATCTATTTTCATTTCATCAATCATAGATAACTCAAGTATATATATATATATATATATATGTGTGTGTGTGTGTGTGTATATATATGGGTGTGTGTGTGTGTGTGCGTGTGTGTATAATTGAGAATATGATATAATTTACTCATATGTATATGAGTAAATTATATGCTTTTTAGTAGGAAAAGTTTAATGTAGATTTGAGGGTGGACCAGGGTGAAGGATATTAGAGAAATAATTGAGTGACAAACATGAAATTGGAATTTAGATCTGACAAGAATAAAATGACAACAGATTTAACTGATTAATGTCCATGGGACCGTGAACACAGTAGGAAAAGACCTAACATAATTGCAGTTATCATAAATGTAACGGCTGATGATGATATACGTACTTAAATTTTGAAATTCAACTGATCATAATCGAAAATACTTCTTTATTCAAAAATGTGCTCGATAAGAAATTTTGAAAAAAAAGAAAGTTTTTTGATTATTCAAATTAAATCATTTCAGTAACTTAGAATAAAAAATGCTCAATATATTAATCATATAATATAAGGCAATATACTAAATCTCTCTCCAAAATCTTTTTTATGTATATATATATATGAATGAAATATACATCTATGAAATATACATATACGTACATGAAATCTTTCTCTCTCTTCATATATATATATATATATATATATATATATATATATATATATATATATATATATACATATATATATATATAGCAAAAACCACTTGTCGTAGAACAGTGAATGAGCTGAGTCAGATGATGGCTTAGTCAAATGAATATATTGAATACACAGCATTTCAATGTAGACAATTCTTTTAGTCGGAAAGTGCACGCAAGTTGTATCTCAATTTTTATATGATTCATTTAAAATGGCGTTTCCATCTTTTTATCATAGTGTTTCGGCTGATGTACCTTCCAGCCTTCCTCATCTTTCGGTTACACCTAATAACTGCAGGCTGCGGGGAACGATTTATATCTTGATGTATAAGTCATCAGTTCCTTCAACTTAGTCCATCTCGGGTCGTTGTGTCATGCGTTCAATTCCTAGGTAAAACAGAAAGAGAGAGCACCGGCTCAGTTACGCGGTGCAGGTTGGGGTTAATATAGCGTCTAAGGATAGCAGTCACGCGTTCAAATCGCTCGGGATGAGGTTAATGACAGAAAGCTAAAGAATGAGAACAATATACATTTATGGACGAAATTATTTATTAGAATTCGTCAATTACAACTGTCACCAAAAAATAAGTTCTGTATGTACCATGCATACACACCGCTCGAATGGAGCTACTAGGCTGAAAATTTAAACATTCACACCTCATAACGCATGCGAAAAAAGGGGCTTTCATTTTTTGAACCCCCCCCCCTGTACTAAATTACTTTCCAATGAGAATTCCATCTCCAATGTACGTTTATGCTAAATTAGTCCTTGGTTTATGCCCAGTTGCGTTTTTCGTGATCGAACAAAAGACATGAGAAATAACATGTTCATTGATCACCCTTTTCCACAATGTTTTAAATGATCATTCCAACAGAGAATGCTGCCAACAGATGTTGGTCATATGACAGTTTCTATTGAGTGACTACTCAGACCTTTATTTATTTTGTATTAAACTTGAAACAATTGAAGAGTTCGGACGTATACTTTTTGACCTTGAGCTTTATTGCCATTAGATTGCATAAAGTGGGTTTGTGTCATAATCTTCGATTATCAAGGAAGGAAATTAATTGTCCACTTCGATGTTTATTGAGATGTCATAATTTAAATAAGAAGGGTTCTTACGTGAAAACACATTTACATTATATATTTTTCATGCAAGGTAACCTTTTCATAGATAAACTCAATAACCAAGGAGTAAATACCGAAAGTTTTAATTAAATTGAATCAGAATTAGAACATTTTGAGTTTTTTCCCCTTTGCTAGAGTTTTCTACCCTGATAGTGTGACAGACGGACTTGTTACTCGTTATATTATCAGAGTTGAAAACAGGACACCTACGACAGTTTTAAATGCAGCCAAATAAAAAGAATGGTTGCCATCTCTCTAATTAATGATTTTCGATCGATTGTCAAAACAAGGCAGCCATGATGAAACCAGTTCTAATACTGACTTCGACGCCTGCCGTACATTAATCACGACATTACGTTGCGAAATTCGGCCATCTTTTTTAATCATTTTATTTTGGCTATTTCTGTCTGCTCTCTCTCTCTCTCTCCCTCTCTCTCTCTCTCTCTCTCTCTTCTCAGTTTGTGCAACGAATTGTTATTCGTTTTTTGTAATCATAACTGCCGAATGGATTGGTTGGAAAAGTGGATTACGATAACAGACGATGAATCCCAATTAGAAAAGCAAATACACCGAAGCTCCCGACCCCCGAAAAAAAACTAAACTCATGACTAACAGTTTTTAAAAATATCAAACAAAACTGACACCCAAAACTGTCAAAATAAGTCTCTTCAATTTCCCACTTGGTCCAGTTGGTCATCTATGTATGTTAGCATCGTGCGTATCAAAGGAGCTTGAGGGCTGAGATTTCCAACATTTACTCCTCATCATTTTTTTTTTTAAATTCCCTTCATAAATTGATCCCTTTAGTTAGAGGGGACAGGAAAAGTAACTTAATCACCTATTTTTCAATTTTCTTAATTGATCAGCCTCAACTCAGCATGCTGCCAAAAGATACTAGTCACATGACCTTTTCTGTTGAGTGACCAACTAGACCTGTTGTTTATTCTGGGTGACTAGATTGTGACTAGATTAAACCAAAAATAAATAATTCAAATTCATTTTGTATTATTATGTATCAAAGGGTTGTTCTGTACTTTACGTAACCGCTCAAATAAAGATACTTTTTTGAGTCGCACTTGAACAATCCTACGAGAATGGGTTTTTCACTGGACGGGGTGCTAGCCTGACGCCAATGATGGACTGTCTTACTGAACTGAAAGGCTCCAACTGCCGTGCTATTTAGCTATATATTGAGGGAAAAGTAGATTCATGCTTTTCCCGAGGGCATTAGAGCGAAAGTGAACGAAAACTGTCCCATACGTACTTTGAACTCGTTCTGCTGATTCCACTCACCTTGCTGTTCATTGTTAAGCCACCTGCACCTCCAATATTATGTTGAGAATCTTCGCAATCGAGATGAAATATTGAACCTCTTGATTGTCTACCATGGGACCGTTCTAATATATGACGAAACCTGAATAGGCGGAAAAGAGATTTGGCTAAGGAAGAGTCGACCTAACAGACAATCCTCTGTGGAGTATGACGACCGATGACGGAGTTCCGGTTTATGTCGCCAGCTTAGCTTAGTGATCCTTACAAGTTCCAATTCTGATTCAGACTAGTAATTTATTCCAACAAGCTTCCAGGATCAACCGCCTAGCAGAATTCAAGGTCCACCGAAACAGCCGACGGTACCATCTTCTGAAAAGAAATGTATTTGAAAAATCCTCAAGCGCGACGAAATATCAAACTTCTTGACTGTCTATCATGGAACCTTGCTGATTTTGTGGCAAAACCTGAACTGTCAAAAGAGTGGGATGGCCAGAAGGAAAGAGCTGACTGTACCATCGCTTGAATTAAAATGCAGCTAGTTCTATGAAGATTTCAGATTAACGAAAACATTTCTTTCTTGCTCTGAGCGATCTGCATCCCATGAATAAAGTTACGAGAACATATAATTTTTTCCCTGACTATTAAGGAATACCCTGGCATGTGAGGTTTTGATTAGTGTGGATTTTGATGTAGTACCATTAAGGTATTGCTGTACAAGTTAATGTATTTCAGTATAAGCTGAACAGTAAAACACATCAAATTATGATAAGATCTTGAACAGTACAGAAAATTTTGCAACGAATTAACCGCACTATAGAAGATATACCTATTTTCGCTAAACTTGGCTTAGTATGACATAAGACCAGAGGCAGGATGGATCGGAAGATTATGTTGATGCTTTTGCATGCTTTAATGAAATATAGGAACCAGCGGCTGACTGTCTGCTGTTCAAACGACCAACTTGGACCTGCAAGTACTTTCTTATAATCTTGTAACGCTTCTTTCATTTCTGTTCCACGTTATTGTGTCACTATTACGAGCAACAAACAAATGCCTGGGTATTTTTAATTATTCTCGTAGAATATCGATTTGTGACAGTCAAAACAATACGCCAGACACCCAGGGACGAAAGTTATTCTTTTCAACATCATTCCGACCCCAATTTATATTTTATGTTAGAGAATCCTCCAATACAACTAAATTGGTTTCTGTGATTCTTGTGGAAAGCGATGCTTGAACTATCTTTGATTCGAAAGCCGTTGACAGTGTAGCGGTTTTCTTATCTACACAGTCTTACTACCCAACAAGCAGCATCGACAAGAACTCCTGACGAAGACCTTACCCAGATGATCTATCTGCAAGACGAACGACATGCAAAATAATCTTGAATAACTTTTATCCTAATCTGATCGCTATCAAAGTTTTTTTTTATCTTAACAACATACCCAAGAATTGTATTATCATACCATTCTGTCTGTAAGGGATATTGAAACAATAATGTAAGATTTATTTCAATGCAGTGTAAATACTAAAAGTATATATGAGAATTAAGCAGAAGGCAGAGGTGACATTTTAATATGTTGTAGCTTGGACATCGAGCTTTCCAAAATTGTGTAGTAAGCTAATATCAGACGATGATCAAAGTATACATAAATAATTAAATGAACAAATGAAATTTAAAAAATTAGTTTCAACACACTGTTTATTCAAAGCTTTATTTCTAAGATACGACACGTTAAAATTTCAACTACTTAAATCTATTTCAAGGGGTTGAGAAGAAGAAACAAAGCTTAATTCATAAAAGAAATGTTAGTGACTGACAGTTATTATTGCTTCCGCTAAATTTTCAGCAGTTAATCAGTTTAGCGTTTTAATTGGCTAGGCCAACCACTGGAATTGAACAGAGGCCAAATCTTCCATAGTACACTTATTAAACAAATCAGTGAAGACATACATTTAATGCAATGATTCCATGTTCAGTGACTCAGAAAATATTTAAGATTCAAATGAAAGAATTAAGCAGTTGTGGAATCATTAGAGTGAATGAAAAGTCTAGGGTTTGTCCTCATTTCCCTTAACGACCTGCTTTCAGTCATTTAAAAAAAACTATAGCCCCCCGCCCCCCAGCTCAACTTTTGCTCCCTCGGGGTTGATATTGCCCCCATTGACGATTACTGCTCTATATTATCGAATGCATTTAGCTAAATAAATTCTCACATTGGGTAGCTTGGTTGAACATCATCTGAAAGGAACATTGTTTGCCATTACGTAATGCCTTATCTTGGCTTAGCCTAGTAAATTCCATAATGAATTGTTCTCAGTGGGTATTAGAAGCTCTTGTACGAGTGCGTGCTTGCCTAATGGATACGAAAACGTAAACGAAGATTAATAATTAAAACGAGCCTGGCTGCTGCAGGGTCGATCTTAACTGTAACTTCTATTCCAACTGAAGTATGATTACTGCAACCTTAGCATTGTAAATATAAAAAATAAATTAGTATATATATAAGACTTGTTAGATTTGCTCAGACTGTTAGACAGCCGTCTACCAATCATTTCCACATGATTTCATATAGGGGAAACGTTAATTGTATGAAGGTAGAGATTTATTAGAACGAAATAAGCCCCCACACATTTCTAAAATAAATTTTCGTCGATATGTAAGACTTGGTTCATTTGGTAGCAAAGCCATCCACTAATCAGGTAGTCGGGATTTCAAATCGCGATAAGGGGAGGATGATTGAACATACCTATTAAGTTTAATGTGACAGTGCTGACAAACAGTGAAAGTTCGGTGAGGGCTGTTCTTGTTACGGTAGAAAACAAAGTCAACTCCAGACTTGGGCTGGGGTTCGACAACAATGTTTTTTATACATATTTTTTAGTTCACTGAGTGGGAGTAGCTTTCCCGCTTTTTTTTTTCTAAAAAGAAAACTCCATTTGTACGTGACATTTATCGTTCCACCCCCTCAGCTCATCTTTCGCCTACTTGGGGCGACATCTCCCCCGTTTAGAATGTCTGTATTTATTTAATAAAGCCATTGGAAATCTAAAACCAATAAAATATTTTCGAAAACTGAGATGGATACAATAATAATAGGAACAGGTCAGGTTGGTCACTTAATCGAAACTATCACATAACCAACGTCTTTAGGCAGCATGCTATATTGGGGGTGATCAATCAATGGATAAGTTAGTTCTCTTGCTTTTTGTTGGGTACTGATCACTAAAAAGTCATAATTTTCAGAAAACAAACGTGTATGCTGCTGGGTGCGAACTAAGAGATCAATTTTACACTTACTTTAAAAATTGAACCCCATCCCCCACTAAAACCTATTGGGGGTGTTAAAAAACAAAACAAAAGGGCCGTTTTTTTCTAGACATAGTAAAAAAAATAAGTGTTAAAGATTTCAGTCTTCTAGCTCTATTGGTGCAGCCTATACGCGTGATACCTACGTAACCAGCCAGCCAGCCAGATCAACTTGAAAAACTGAGAAAACCTATTTTGATAGCGTTAGTGACAGTTTTGGTTGACGGTCTCTAACTTCAATTTGCTAAAGCTGATGTCGAGAATATTCGATTAAGCTTCTTTTTTTTTTCAAATAAAAAAAACTTTTTAAGATTAGAGACTTTTTTATAGATGTATTTTGAAACTTGGATAGAAAATATTAGAAACATTCAATTGGATTAATATTTTTGGAATGATTATTTTTCAATTGGCAAAAAAATCAATCATGTAAATTTCTCTCAAGACGAAGTAAAAGGAGTCCCCGAGTTATGAACGTCCGACATACGAACAACTTGTACTTACTAGAGAAATGTTTTGAAGAAGTTTTTAAAAAATTACGTCTCAGATGGCAGTTCCAAATCAAAACATTGCGTAAAATTTAAGAACTTATGTCGGTCCAAGTAACTCTTCTGCCCCCCAGTATTCAAATAAAAATGTATTTCGATTGTTTCGTGAACGCACACATCCTCTTTGGTCACATTATTTTCAGTGCTGTGGTAATAACATCGGAAAACTTGGTGAATGCTTTTCAAGGCTTTCGAAACCACCAAGAGCAAGCAAGTTCAGTTTTGTCGTCACACAAAACAAACCACATTTAGTAAAAAGAAACAGTGAATAGTGCCTCTGTTAATTGAAGCTACCGACTCTTGGCTATAGGCAAGCAATATAGTATATAAGATCATGAACGGAAAGTATGACAAGAGACTTGGTTGCTTCATCAAAAAGTGGGAAGAACATACATAGAGAACGAGAAACAGGGCTATCAACCAGGAAATGTACCAACAAGGAGCCAGGCTCAATATACGAAAATATAGTTTCAATGTCCACATAGCGCTGATACGGGACAGTCTACCCGATGAAATAGTGTGTTCTGAAAATGTAAATTCTCTCAAGAACTGACTTAATAAATCTAAAGACGTTAGTCATTTGACGACTTACATCGAGTGATTAACCGTATCTATCTCTCTACCTATCTGTCTATCCATCCCTCTCTCTCTCCCTCCCCCCTCTGTCTCTCTCTCTATATGTATGTATTGAGTGACTAAGTAATATATCTATAGATAAATGGGCCTGGTTTCTCACAGGAGAAACCATTGAGTGACCAACGTCTTTTGGTAGCATGACATGTTGGAGGTTATCAATTAAAAACTTGGAAAAAGAGATGATGAATAAATGAATTGCTTCTCTCACCTTTTGTTGGGCAATGATCACTTAGAAAGTCTGCATTAAAAAAAACGTACGGAAACAAACTAAGTAATCAATTTAGCATACGTGATCTTATAATTTAAAAAAAAGGTTTTCTTAACATGGTAAGGAATGAATTTTGAAAAGTTCACCTTTCTAGTTCCTTTGGCGCGGTCTGCACGCGTGATACATACATACATCCAGCAGGACAGACTTGAAAACTGAAGTAATCTATATTGACTGTTATGGCGACAGTTTTGGTTGATGGTTTCCGATAGATAGATAGATAGATAGATAGATAGATAGATAGATAGATAGATAGATAGATAGATAGGAGCATAGTGGCATATATGCCGGCAGATTGACATAGCTTGATAAATATTGAGTGGGGTAGAGAGTTTGAGAGATATACAAGCAGAGTGATAGAGATAGATAAATAGATAGAAACTGATAGATTGGCAGATTTAGATAGATAGATAGATAGTTCATCATCAGTCTTTTATCGTTTGTTGTCTTCCCCAGGATTCGCCGAATCTCTTCATTGTGGGCGTTGCCGAGCCAATACTTTCTGAACTAGTCTCGTCATCTTATATTCTGCCAGCCTCGGTTTCGCATTTGATCTTTGAGAATCCAGGTTGTGAGTCGTGTTGTCAATTGATCGTCTACCATTCTTGAAATATGATTCTATGATGTCTTGGACACCTGTTTTCTCCGTGATATATCGTGCTGTCTTGTGACCCTCCAGCCTAATTCTTTCGTGTGCAAGTTGCGTGCTTCTCCGTTTGAAAGTCAGTCTCTTGGTTATTTTCAATAGGTGGCTATCCGGGGTATGCATTGGTTGTATACCCTTCTTTTGAAGACTAAGAAGTTTTTCTTGTTCTTGAAAGTTAAACTTACTTTACCGGAGATTTGCCACCCTAGAATGATTCTTCGTTTGTCTTCTTCTTATTTTGAGGATTCCATGGAGATTCGTTATCCTAAGTAGACGTAATGGTCTACTTTCTCCAGTTTTGTGTTTTCAATTTTGATTGTTGTTTGTTTATTTCCGACTTGATCGATTGGAATAAATATAAAGATGTGGATAGACTTAGATGGATAAATAGATAGATAAAAACGGACTGAGATGAACAGATGACTATATATTTAGGTAAGTGTTCATATGTTAATGTAAATGTATGTGCCTAACTTCTCAAAACCTGTTCATGTATTAAATGAAGACATGAATACAATGCCTACTTATTCGTAATTTTAAAAAAAGCGTACATTTGAACACTGTAAATAATCTATTTGATATATTTTTCCTTCTTTTCTTTTTCTAGTTGATTGCAACTACCGCTTGGATGGTATCTATTACGTTCCTGGCGACTGCAAGGTCTTCATTATTTGCCTCAAGTCTCAGGCCTTTGCCCTGACCTGTCCAGTCAACACTCGATTCGACAGAGAACTCAAACTCTGTAACTACAAGGACATGGTTCCAAACTGTGCCTAAATGACCAACTTGACCTCACGTGCACAACAAAAACAAAAGTAAACCGCCGAAAAACTCTGGACTTCTTGATCAGTTGAACTCTTGGGTCAAACCTAGCTTGAACCAATGATTTATTTGTTGTCTTCAAATCTGATGTAACAAAACGAAATCAGATCATAGTTGAATCAGCCAACCATAAACATTGTGGGTGATACTACAGTTCAGCCTTGCATCCGTTTAATCTCACGTCTAAACTACGCATTTCTGGGGGTCGGAATATTTTTTGTGCCCAACTAAATCATAAAAGGATAGAATTTCAAGTGGTTTTACAAACAAAGAAGTAGTTTAATTTATATATATTATTCCATTTATTATTACCGTAATGCTTCAAGATGGGAACCCAGAAATCCCCAGTTCTGATACACCCACGTACATTAACATGGAATAAATGAAATAATCTTTATAAATTGAATCACTTTTTTTCCACTGTCACTTGACTTTATTGTTTCTAGTGTAGGACAAAATATATTAATGCGCTCAAAAAGTAATTGCGTATTTCACTGCTATATATTATAAGCCCACCAACTAAGACAAGACCAGAATCAAATGATACAAAACTGTGTCTGGATTTAGTTTATAATGTCTTCCATCAAGTAGTGTGTTGTTTATAACGTATCGCAATTTTAATCCTCAGGAGAATAGAGACTTTGAAGAGCACCATATTCACCATTGCTTACGACTCAAAAGGGCAGTACTGTAACGCAGGCAATGAGAAACATATGTGAAGTGTTTCCTGGTGCAGTGGAGGCTCGTAAATATCAGCTGTGATTTAGAAGGTTAAAAAATGGCGATTGTGATTTAGAAATACGTAATTACTCTCCAAACGCAAAAATACGTAATTACTCTCCAAATGCGAAAATACGTAATTACTTTTCGAACATGAAAATATGTGATTAATTTTTGAGCACCCAAATATTTAGACTCCTAGTAACGCGTAGTCCCGATGCAAGGCTGAACAGTAATATTATCAAATTTTGAATCGGTTCGAACTATTCCATTTCTACCTTTCATTCATAACTCTCTTTTGTATTTTGACATTTTGTAACATTTTCTATCCAACCCCAAGCCATTTTATTATTAGATGTACCATCATAGATCAACTCATGTTAATGAAGACCACAGATAACTCTTACGCGATGGCAAGAAGAACAGCGCCACCTATATCTGTTTGTAGTATCGACGTTTAAAATG
The DNA here is from genome assembly GCA_963457665.1 of Thysanoteuthis rhombus. Lineage (NCBI taxonomy): Eukaryota > Metazoa > Mollusca > Cephalopoda > Oegopsida > Thysanoteuthidae > Thysanoteuthis > Thysanoteuthis major. Next base: position 52,232,236 of record OY735215.1, read on the forward strand.
TACGTCTTTACCCATCTGTAATCCCACACCAAACGAAGCCATCGTAACTAACCAGTGTCACACTTTGTGACCACTTAGTTCTATAACTAGATTGTGAAATAAAATTTGGTATTCTTCATATTTTGATCTTCTTTACAATTACGAATGGAACATATAAGGATATATCTACGGTACTTTTGTTTTGTTTTTTACAGACCTTCATTCCAAACTTATTCCATTTATACATCTAAAGACTATCTATGGCTCAACTATATTATCAATATTGATAAATAGTGCTGATGGTTGGATTTTCCTCTACCTAGCGTTTGAAACCATCATTAGGGACACTTGATGGTAGTCCGCTTTGGGGGTTTAATTCAAGGGACAAGTCACTATCCTTAGAACTTTTGAACCAATTTTAGGCAGATATTGTTTCATTTCTTTTCACTTCCCAAATTCTGCAAGCAGCTTCAGCGGCTTCGCGGCCCAGTTTGAGATGATGCCTCAAATTTGCTAGAATCTCAATACACCATTATAGCATATGAAACAAAAAGTAAAGCTGATTAGTATTGATAATGACATATATATATATGTATGTATGTATATATATATATATATGTATATATATATATATATATACATACATACATACATACATACATACATATAATGTATATGTATGTATGTATGTATGTATGTATATATATATATATATATATATATTTATATGTATGTATGTATATATATATATATATATATATGTATATATATATATATATATATATATATATATATATATATATATATATATATATATATATATATATATATAGTTGAGTCATAGATAGTTTTTAGATGTGTACATGGAATGATCTTAGGTGTGAAGGTCAAGGCCAATTTTCAAGACATGCAGGCTTCTCCCCATTGAGATCAGTGCAATCCAATCTGCAATCATCTATTTGTCTTTGTGATGGATTGAACTAAACCTGGTAAAAATCTATTTCGACAGATTCATTTTAGGTAATATGGATCAACTCAACACAATGACATTGTTCAGAATGGAGAAAAGAGCTACACATTAAATCAAGGCGCACTTATCCAGATCCACGCCTATGATTATTATCAATGTGCGATTATGTCATCAGTGACGTCTGTTAACGTGATTTTGTAGGAATATCATTTATTGCTACGTTAAACTTATGAATTTATGTAGTATCTGAAATTTTGCAGGAACTTGTTCAGAAAAGAATAGACCATGAAATTTTTTTTTAAATCTTTAAAAATAAACGCAAGCTTATCGATCGCATATGAGCAAAACAGTTTGAAATATTTCGTTTTCCTTTTTCTAACGGAGAATCCTGTCTGCTCCCGCTGTCATTTTGGAAAACGTCTTGCTACAAGTGGCAGCCATAGACAACGCCACGTCGAACTTAATGAATTGTATCTTTACTTAATTTTGCCTTAGTTAATTCGATGTTCACGAAATATGGAACATAAACGAGAAAATGTTGGACAACATTTTTAATGTTTCATACGTACAATCCAATTGCAAAATTAATCGCTATCGTCATTTTTCGACAGCAAAGGTAAACTAGCTATGATATAAAGCAGCTAGTTCCACTACGAGGCAGAAACAGACGCTAAGTCTCTTAGCGAAGTCAGAGATGGTTACTTATTTGACTCAGTGTCAGAAGAATTTCATCATTGGATTGAATTATTAGATTTTGACTCGTATTTTTCCATTTTAATTTAATTGCTTTTTATTGCAAATACTAGTTTATGTTAGAAGTAGTGATATTATCTAGGTTTATTTTTTATTTGATGAAGCATCGTCAACCATTATTAATTTTAACTAATATTTCTCCCGTCTTGATATCAAGATTGACAATTCTCTATCTTTAAAAAAGTAAATCAAGATAAATACTATAATTACTAATGTGACTAGTGTTCGTAAAATCAATAGCAAATATGAACGGTCGGGAAATTAGAAGATGGGATCAAGAGTTGGATTTTTGCCAGCCATAAACACTCTAGTAGCTCAGCCGGTAGAGCAGTTGCCGTACACAGGCAAGCTTCCCGTGTTAAAAGGGGTGCAAGTTCGAGTCTCGTCCGGAGATTATTCGTTCTGTGCTGTTCATTCACCGCCGTTGACTAACGATATGAGTAGTTGATGAAATTAAGATGAAAGAAATGTAAATATCATCGTTCTCCACTTATACTTTCGTTGAGGGTGTTGCTATGTTAGGTGCACACGTACAATAGTCGGTAAGACCTACTTCTGGCTTGCCAAGACTATCGAAACTTCGTACTGCTTACGGCACCTGGTGTTCCCCCAATAGTCACCAATCTAGGTACAGACTGGGGGTCGACGTTGCTTGACTGCAGTGATCTTACGAGAACCGGTGTACCCAACGTGATTCGGGCGTAATTCTTTGGTTTTGGGGAGAACTTCCCCGGTCCTAGTCTTTGTGCTGAGTACTTATTGGACAAGCATCAGGTATCATTTTTTGGAAAAAAAAACGGCTTCAATATATATATTGATTGAACCACGGCCACAGTGATCAGTGATGGGAGAAATACTTTTCAAAAATTAATAATGGCTCAGGGTGCTTCATCTACTGAAAATAAATCAAGATATCCGTCCCTTGGATAAATGGATCACCGTAGCCTACACATGTACAATAACAAATTATCTAAAAATTATCTATAATTATCTTAAAAACTGGATCTTGAGCTTAAATTGAAGTTTATCTAGAATTATCTGGAAAAACCTAGATCTTTAACTAAAACTATCCAAAAGATTATTTCAAATTACCTAAAAAATAGATTTTAAAATACGAGCACAAGATGTGGGCATTTTTGGTCCCAAAATGGCCACAGAGACTCAAGAAAGCACTTGAAAAGAAAAGAAAAAAAGTTTTTTCGATGGTGCTTAGTGGTGCACTTGTATGAATTTCCAAGGTTGTAGTCCCGAAGATGTAGCCTGGAGCGTCCAGAAACACACACCAAACACAGACGCATGGACGCTTAAAGAAGAAGGGGTAACGTATCTGGTTGGTCGGGCAGGCCATTTGTTGTGCTAAGGGGATTCGATGATATTACTAAATGATCATTATCCCGAATCTACACTCAATGATTCTTAATCTCATTACTTTCGTAATTAATTTTCATTTTAGTTTGAAATCTGACAAAGAATGAAAACAATCTATTCGAAACGGTTTGTTCATCCTGATACCTTTTCCGGTGAGGGTTAAAAATTAGAGCAGACGAATTACAAAATAAAGCGAGCAAATTTTAGGATAAGGTGTGCAAATTGAAAACAACTGCAAGAAAACTGAATCGATGAACATGAATAATCAGATAATTATTGATACTGCTTTAATAGCTGCAATTGTTAATTTTTTGAATTGAATTAAGTGAAACTTGACCCTTTTATGGCTCGACTCCACCAAAAGCTAATGCCAATAATTTTATCAATTTTGCTCAAAAGTTTCTAAATCTGCAACGACTGAAGCAATAAATGTAAGTATTTGATTATTTGATTAATTTACTCGTTTCATTTTAGAATTTGCTCGCTGTATTTTTTAATTCGCTCACCATCATCAGCCTTCCACAAATCTTCCCCGATTTTCGCCTGACCTCTCTATCTCATGGGTGTAGCAGAACCAGTACTTTCTTAATTTTTCTAATTCGTCATGCCATCTTATATTTTGTCGGCCACCGTTTTGCATATGATCTCTGATGATCCATATCGTGAGCAGTGATATCCATCGGTTGTCTGCTATTCTTGCAACATGACCAGCCCATTGCCATCTGAGTATTCTATAGACTCAATGATATCCGTAACTCTTGTTTTTCCTCGAATATACAATGCTGTCTTGTGATCTCACAATATGATGTTGAGTATGCTTTTCTCCTGTACACGTTGGAGGGTTCCCAGTTCGAAGGTCGATCTTTTGTTCAGTTTCCATGTTTCAGCTCCTCAGGTGACCATCGAACGGATACATTGGTTGTTGACAATTCTCTTCAAGACTAATAGGATTTCCTTACTGCAATTATTTAACTCTTTTTAGTATCCGTACCAGTGAAAGTGGGTCACAAGTTTGCGTATGTGAGAATTACTTGTTGATAACACGTGTTTAGTTATCCTTGCTTTGACGAGTCTAAAATACGGTAGAATACGGTTAGCAAAAGAATGGATGCTTCCAGTTAAGTTTAACAATAAAAATGTAAACAAGTATCAAACTTTCAATCAAATCCTAACGTTGATAGAGGACCAATACTTTTTTAGAACCATCCGGACTTCTTTGTCTTTTTCTTTTGTCAGAAAATCAACAGAAATTAAATCAAATCATTTCTTCTTTGACTTAAAATAAAATAATTTTTCTTTCTATACACTGTCGTTTCAATTAACTTTTTAAGTGCCTCCATGTGACACTAGGGGGCCAGGAGTCCCCCGTGTCCTGAAAATTACAAAAATTACTATGGTTATTACCAGTAATTACTATTGTTATTACAAAAGGAGTTATCTGTGTTAAAGGGGATAATGTGTTTTTCGAGATGTCATAGGAAGTTGGGTCACCTGTGCTTTTTCTATCTGGTGTCATCTGTCAAGGCCTGGGTTGCAAAAACAAATGCTTTTGGGAAAAAGGTTTTGTTCCCAATTCGATGACCATGTCATGGGAAGTTGAGTTATCTGTACTTTTTCAATCTAGTGTCATCTGTCAAATACTGCCAGATATAAGGGTCAGTGTTTGGTGTCTAGAGAGAGAGAGTAAAAGCTTATGAAAGAAAAGTTATTTGCAGAGTCTTTGGGAGAGGGGGAGACTAATTTATGATATTGAACAGACCTGCGTCGCGAGATGAATGAGGGTCAATGTTTTGGTTTTTTCCGGAAAGGTCGAGATGGCAGGAGAGGGAGAGATAAGGGAAGTTGGTTACAAGAGATACAGTGTCGATACCAAGTGCTTAAATAAGGGAATTTTCGTAACTAGCAGTCAGAGTAAAATTTGGGCTTGGAGAAGGACTCGTGCCAGCTCTCTCTCTCGTGTCAGCTGTCCGCCCTTAGTGACCGTCAACCGCTGCTACCATTCAGTAGCCTACCGTTCGTGATATGAGTGACCAGTCGTCATTTTGACTTAGATAATAATCTGCCTCCTCTCTTTTCAACTGCGAATAGGCATTTCCCGTCTCCAGAGATATTGATAATCAATATTCTATATAAAACATATAAACGAAATTCCGTTTTGTTGCCTTCTTTTACTAACCCAGAACCACGGCTGGGCTTGGTATAGTTTGTGGGACCACACCCCAACAGGAAAACCCCCACATCCATATATTTTCTGAAATTTTGTTGCCTTTTCTTTCTCGTTACATTGTATGATAGAAGTTGGACGGGAGAAACTATTGAATAGCTAACCGTATTAAACTGTTTTTTAGCCTCGACAAAACAATGATTACTCACATGTATAATCATCATCATCGTCAGCAGTCTCTTAACGTCCGTCATTGGAAATAGACCTTCCCCAGGATTCGCCACATTTCCCTGTCGTTGGCGTCGCTGAGCCAATACTTTCTGAATTTGTGTAGTTCATTTCTCCATCTTGTATTCTGCCGGCCTAGGTTTCGCATGTTGTGAGTCGTGATGTCCATCTGTTGTTTGCCATTTTCGCAACATTACCGGCCCCTTGCCATTTAAGTGTTCTAGTAAATTCTGTGATGTCTTGGACTCCTGTTTTCTTCTTTATATATCATGCTGTCGCGTGATCTCTCCAAGTGAAGTTGAGCGTGATTCTTTCAGGTGTACGTTGCATGTTTTGCAGGTGAGTCTTTTGGTTGGGTTCCATGTCTCAGCTCTATAGGCGACGACTATCGGGAGGATGCATTGGTCGTATACTCTTCTTTTTAGGATTAATGGGATCTTTTTGTTTTTCAAGGTTGAGCTTTCTTTGCCGAAAGCTTGCCATTCTAGAGTAATTCTTCGCTTGATTTCTTCTCTTTGAGGGTGAGAAAAGACTTCAGATTAGCGGAATCCTTTTTGAAATAAAGAATCCAGAGCTGGATAACATCTCTTTCAATCAGGACACTCACGATTTTTCAATTTACTTAACAACCGATTGATTCATTCTGCCCCGAGAAGAACTTCACTCAAGCGTTGTCTTGTGCTTGACGTCATCGCAGCGAACATACCCCCTGACGCCGAAATTTAAAAATTTAAATTAGGAAAAACAAAAACAAAATGTATCATCATTTATAATCACAGTTTTTGTCCCTAAGCATTAAGATCTTGGATTTTGATGATGGCTAAACGAACGGCCGAGAGCAATCGATTAAAAAGCGTTTGAATAGTTCTTACATATACTAACAGCTGAATTACGCTCAGTCGTACGGAAACAGGAAAGGTCAAGTAAAAATAATTGAAATACAATGTTTGTCCGTAGCGTTCAATCAACTAATCATTAATGCATGATTGCTGCCTAATTACATACATAGAGTGAAACTACTGAATCAACATAGTCGCCCAATTGGCCCGCCCGACCAACTAGCCAAGTTGGCTACAGGTTCTTACTTTTGCTCATCTGTGTATTTTTGTGTGTGTGTCTATTTGCTCCTGGTCTTATTCTTGAGACTAAAACCTTGAAAGTAGCTCTTGAGGGGTCTCTAAAGTCATTTTAGACCAACAATGCCCAACGGTTTTAGAGAATTAGTTCTGGTACTCGTACAGGCTACGGTCATTCTGAAAAAGCCGGACATTGTTTCCAAATATGGCAGCAATTAAGATTTGTATATCTTCCGGCTGAATAGAGATAGCTTGAAAATGGAGAGTTTGTAAGGAGACGAGAAAAATGGTCGAAAGAAAGTTTAATATTACAATATCATACCTGCAGACCATAGAGTAAAGAGTAAAGAGAGTGAAAAACTGGGAAAATACCAGAATCTGGCAAGGTAACTGAAGAAGATGTGGAACATGAAAGTCAAGGTTGTACCAGTAATAATAGGTGCATTCAGAACTGTCCTAAAGACACTGGGGGTGAGACTGGAGGAACTCGAGATAAAAGGAAGACTGTACAGATCACAGCAGTGATCGGAACTGCATGGATACTGAGGAAAGTGCTAGAAATATAAGATCTACGACCTTAACTGTTAGCAGTGGCTAGGGGTTGGAGAGAAAAAAAACAAAAAAAAATCCCTCCCAAATGGTAGCAGAGATGTGAACCGCAGCACTAGTGTAATAAGCTAAGGAAAGATTAGATGTGGGCCGAAGACCTGAGGAGACTTGCCGTCACTCAGCCTTCAGCGACGACCACCGGACAACTAGAGTGAAACTGTAAACCACAGTATTGCTGTGGACTATGAGAGTGTGGAGAGGAGGGCTGGAGACTTGAGCACTCAACCTCCAGCGGTAACCACTTTGCAACTGGTGTGAAATTATTATTATTATTATTATTATTATTATTATTATTATTATTAATAATAATAATAATAATAATAATAATAATAATAATAATAATAATAAGCAAACAAATGGGATTAAACCATGTGGAAAAGTGGTATCAGCACAAGTCAGAGGCAGTTTTGGAGAATGACAACCACAAACTACTCTGGGACTTTGACATCCAAACTGACCACCTCATCCAGGCAAGAAGACCGGACTTAGTAATAGTAGACAAAAAAAGGAAGGCCTGCCAAATAGTAGACGTTGCTGTGCCTGCAGACCATTGAGTAAAAAAGAAGGAGGGTGAAAAACGGGAAAAATACCAGGACCTAGCAAGAGAGTTAAGGAAGATGTTGAACATAAAAACCAGGGTAGTACCGGTCATAGTGGGCGCACTAGGAACTGTCCCCAAAACGCTGAGGGTGAGACTGGAGGAGATCGGGATTAGGGGGAAGATAGAGACCGTACAGACCACAGCACTACTGGGAACTGCACGGATACTGAGGAAGGTGCTAGAGATATAAGTACTGCAACGAATCGTAGCTCTGTCACGATATGCGAAAGAGAGAGGAGACGTTAGCTGAAGACCTGAGGAGACTTATTGTCACTCAGCCTTCAGCGATAACCACTGGGCAACCGGTGTGAAACTGTAAATTGCAGAATGACTGTGACCTACAAGTACTAGGAGAGGAGGGCTGGAGACTTGAGGAGACTTGCTGTTACTCAAACTCCAGCGGTTACCACCAGGCAACTGGTGTGAGATTCCAAAATAATAATAATAATAATAATAATAATAATAATAATAATAATAATAATAATAATAATAATAATGATAATAATAATCTAACCATATAATGGGCTTATATGCAAATTTTTCTGTTTATTTGTTTATATTTCTGTTTGCACTCAAATGGGTTGATCTCATTAGTTGATATACGACATAATGAAAATTACGTCATATAAACTCTCAAGACTTCATGTCTGATCATCACTCATTAAATCAGCTTGAGATAATTTGAGACTTGAAAAAAACCCTCCAAATTGAAGTACTTAAATTATAGAAAATCAATTACCCAATAAAATAGCTTTAGGTTCCTCGGTGCCAATCTATACATAAACAAGCCCGTCATTTCTTCTTCTTCTTCTTCTTCTTCTTCTTCTTCTTCTTCTTCTTCTTCTTCTTCTTCTTCTTCTTCTTCTTATTCTTATTCTTATTATTCTTATTATTATTATTATTAGAAAAAGAGGAAGAAGAAGAAAAAGAAGTCGAAGAAGAAGATGAGGAAGCCCAAACAGGACAGTAACATAAACGTGTTTGTGAAACGAATCCTTTCTTCATTTGATTTTAAGCCCTACTCTAAATCAACTTAATGTTTAATGTTGAATGCATCGAGCACTTTATGAAATAAACCCCTCACACATCGGATATTGTATTATATTATATTGTATTACCGATTTGTATATATATATATATATATATATATATATATATATATATATATGTGTGTGTGTGTATATATATATATGTGTGTATATATATATATATATATATATATATATATATATATATATATATATATATATATATATATATATCCAGCGTCCCTGTTTCCCAAAATAACACACTACATCTCTAAAACTACACACTTTATACATACATTCATTCAGCTGAAGCATCTTATTCAAATACCGTAACAAATCATGATAACCCTAATATAAATGTGAAACATCAACGATTCTGAAGAAAGTGAATATCTCATACAAAAATTCAGTGCGAATCTAACAGATATTCGACTTTGAATTAATTCGAACAATCAGACGTTTTAACTAATGAAACCGCAATAAGACATCGTGCAACTTTCTGTTATTACGACCGGAGTCCCAATAGCCATTGGCATTCAACTCTATTCCATACCTACCCACACAAACAAACACTTGAAAACCTTTGAATATCCGTCAAATGAAACCAAACTGGAATAGAATCTGTATCTGTCCCTCCCCCACATATCAACACCAAGTGACTCTACAATGACCTCTTTTGAAATCATAGAATTGCGTGAAAAGACAAAGTGTTGAAATAAGAGATGTCTAGCTGATAAAAGACGAGTCGGGTGGGAGCGCCACTGACAGATGAAAGATGAGATGTCTACTAAAAGAGGAAAAAAATAATAGAAATTGGATTCACTATGACCGATCCTTTCATTCACTGTTTCTCTTGCCAAACTGTCGGAACTAGTTAGGAAATATACGTGAAAATGAAATAAAATCATTTTTCACATTAACTCCTGTCAGTGCATCTTCCATATTTTCACACACATACACACAAACGCAAATATATCTATTTATATATAATTACAAATTGTTTTATATTCAAACTCTTTTTTTTTTAATGATTTCCCGTTATTATACGGTGAATGTATCATTTGACTTGACAACATGAATAGATTAAACAATAAAAGAAAATGGGGCTGCCACAGGAATCGAATCTGCGACCAATGGGGTATCCGCTTCAATGTAATGTTGCTCCTTACCACTGTGCTGAATAGCCGATAATGCAAAGGCCCAAAAATCTGTTTCAACTCCAAAGCCTCATCTTGCTTACTCACGGCCTATATCTGCTCTATTTGTTTCTTTCAATGCGGCAATTGAGCAGATATTGACCTCATAATAACTGAAGATCATTTCAAAAAAGAGTTTCTGTATAAAATAACGCAATTTATAATCATTTTGTCGAATCATATATCCATTTCCTAATAATACACACACACACACACACCTCGAGGATGGATTTCAAAAACTAATTTGCTAAAGATATTACCTGGGGTCACATCTATTCCCACAGAGAGTTTCATGGGTTGATGTCGGTATTTGATTTAATTAGAAGCTAGAAATCAAGTCTATTCTGGCCTGAAACCATCAAAACAAACTGAAACATTGGTGTGTCTATCAGGACAATTTGTGTAAGACCTCTCAAGTCTTTCACGAAATGTACCCTCGTCTGACAGGGAGCCGAACAAACGGACGGATGGATATTGACGAATTATAATAAGATGAACAACATAAGTTGTTAGCAGTGTTCAATAGTTAAACGTTCTGTAAGTAGTGTTCTTGTAATTTTGAAAACTACGAATCATATATGCATAAAGAAATGAACAGGTTAAATGTTCGTGTATGAACAGCAAAACATTGACAGCGTTGAATTGAATATTCACGTTGTAATTTAGAAGTCCATTCTGGTGAAAAGACGTTTTTGTCATTCATAAATGGCCTGCAAACCTTTCAGCGCTAGGGCCACATCGTATATCATACACATTCTCATGGGTCAAAGAAAAAATCAATTTTATGAATGAATGAATAAAATTTAGATAAATGAATAGGAGAAATGTAAAAATTACAAACTAACGATGCCACGCTAACACTGAGAAATAATAAGAATGAAATCTAAAAAGCTGCAATAATAAGATGGAGTAAAACCAGTATTGAAATAATTATAGTGAAAATTATTCAAGTAAAAATAATTCACAAAATAATCCCAGAGATATTACGTATCACACCTGAGGAAAGCCGTAAAATGAATCATCTGGAGCAAGATGGGAAGAAGAGATTAGATTGTACAAGCAGAAATTGGTAAGTGAAGTTGAGTTGAATCGAAAGAAGTGTTTTGGGTTTTAGAGTAAAACGAAGTTTCTGTTCCTTCAGGCGCTTACGTCTTGAATCTCATTGAATTTTATAAGAATCTAGAATCAAGTCTTTTCTGATCTGAAACCATCAAGACAAGGTGAAACATTGGTGTGTCTATCAGGACAATTTGTGGAAGACCTTCCAAGTCTTTCACGAAATTTACCCTCGTCTGAGAGGAAGCCGAACAAATATTGCGTCTATCTCCCAACATACACACACACACACACACACACACAAACACAAACACATACACACACACAAACACATACACACACACAAACACACACACACACGCACATATACATATATATATTACCTGCTCTCAGAATTAAACTCAGTTGTTATTAATACTAAATCTAAAATAGTATTCTTTTTTGAAAACTCTACCGCCACGTGACCTTTTCAGGAGTAGTAGACGGTCTGACGATTGCACCACTGGCATGAAACTCTGAGTCATCGAGAAGAACTGAATTTTCTATGTACTCCCATTTACATATGATCCATTCCAGATATCGAGCACTCTTCATTCATAGTAACGTAATCCTTGGAATATATATATATATATATATATATATATATATATAAGGTCCGTCCGGAAAGTATCCAGCCAATTATTATATCTCGAGAAACGGTGATGCAACAGTCATAGGAGGCCTTGCTGCGCATTCTTTCTCCAATGGAGGTAATGAGACGCCATTGGATGAGATTGTTTACTGTGAGACCGCCTCATTTGCAATGATTGCGCACGATCATACTTCACGTCTCGTGAAGGGTTTTCTTCTTGCACAACATCACATCTCGATAGTCTGTCATTCCCCAAATCACCATCAACAGATTTGGCTCCTTGCAATATCTGGCTTTTTCCAAAAGAATTTCAATCGAAGACGAAGTTGTGAGGCAGATAACGGCGATCCCGAAAGTAGACTTTGCAGCCTGTTCTTAAAATTGGAAATTTCGTTGGGATGATGAGAATACTTTGAAGGGGATTAAGGCATCATTGGCCTAGCGTGATTTTTTTTTCGTTTATCAATATCAAATGACATGATACTTTCTGGACATATAAAAATAAAATCGATGACATGACACAGGGATTATATAAGCTATCTTGCTTCCACAGGGAAATGTTAAATACTTGGCGGAAGTATTCAAAATATAGTAATATTTAAAGTCGCCATCACAGTCAATAATTGAATAAACGTGGCTTCAAAATTTTAAAGTCATGTAAAAAAAATCCCCCGAAGAATGAATTCTATTTATGACATCACAGGTGTTTTCCACTGGAAAACACCTGAAAAAGAGTAAAAATAAAGATTTACATTCTACAGGATCTGGATGTTATTGATAAACCCGTCAGAATGAACCTCAAAAAAGTGTTTTTCTAAAAAAAGTAAAAACATTTTCGGAAGGGGTCGAGAGGGGCACTGATGCATATTTTCAAGTCTATAGACAAAACAGTGGGGCCTGGAGTGCTGTAACACAAAAACACATAAACAAACACACAAACATATGCACACAGAAAAAGGATAGAATCCCTTGCCACCTTTGGTGGCTACAGTTATTCAATTTAAATGGTTAAAACTTTACTGATCCGTGCCGTTGAGATTCCGTTCTAAAGATAAATAATTCAGTCATTTCATGCCTTTGTGAAATACTCAAGATCCTTGAGGCCCCCATTATCCCCCAAAACACATATATCGAACCAAAATGTTTTTTGTTTTTTTTTTAAATATAAACAACTTTTATCTCGTTTATAATTCAATTTACCTTTTTTCAAAGTAAATCTAAAATTCACTTTTTTTTTGATGAATTCAATTATTATGCAGGGGTGGAGAAGTAAATATAAATTTTATTCTTATTTTTTTTAGAAATAAATGTAGATTTTACTTTTTAAAGGTTGGCTTCGCGAATCACTGAACACAAAAAGAATCGATCTGGTCAAAAACTGACAGACATTGCCTCGGGTACTTCCGTAACCATCAATTTTAGGAAACACAAGATAAAGTTGCGTATATATTTATTTTAGAAGCTGAAAAATAAGTCATAAAAAAATCCTAGGCTCAGTTTAAGTTCGGACAACGTTTTATTCACTGGACATTACAGCTTCTTGATATATACGAAGGTGAGTCAAAAAGTATTGCTAGAAAATCATAGAAATCTTTATTAAACAAAAATATCAATATACGAAGCTATTGTCTCTCGACATATCCTCCATCTACATTATTACAATTCTGAAAGCCGTGTTTCCATCTCTCTATCGCTGTCCCCTAGAATTCTGCGCTCTTCAGTTAACATCATGTCAAAATAACAGCCTTGGTATAATCGAGGAACACAAATCATGTTCCTTTTTAATGTTCTTTCAGACCAAAATCAAGATTGAACTGACCGGGTCGGTGCTGTAGGATGGAGAGAGAGAGGTTTTCAATTCTCGTCGGATGGCCGTTACTCCCCGTAAAGAATGAGCTAGTGTATTTTCGTGACGGAAAGAAATTCCTCGGTACAACTCACCTTGTCGTTTTCTTGCAGTTTTCAGTTTTATCTAAATTTCTTCATAGAAAGACCCAGTGATCATCCTACGTCATCCAAAACATTCATCAATATACCTCAAAGGAATAAAAAACAAACAGTCATCATCAGCTTCTGAGCTGATCTCTCCGCATTAAATTTGACTGACCCGGCAGATTTTCCCTGAGACTACTGTTTGGATCGGATGTGGTGATCTGGATCGTTTGGGTAGATCCAAGTCTCTTCCCCAGTTGTTTTGTATTCTTTAATCGACTCCATCTGCTTTGATATTTGAGCTAACTGACGTCAACGTAATGCCTTTGGCATCCATCGAGTCAAAAGCTTGCTGAGGCCAACATGTTCGTTTAAAACTGAAAATAACAGCCATGTGAGATTCCAACCTGTAGCTATCACATCCATGGTAGTTTGACGATCTTCCACCAGTTTTTGGCCTTCAGCCAAAGTTTATTCATTCGTCGCACAATTTATGGCACAAAAAGTATCCTTTTTATATTTCATCTTCAGTTTTTATCGTCCGTCATTGGACATGAACCTTACCCAAGATTCGCCAGGCCTCTCTGATGTGGGCATCACGGTGTCAATACTTTCCAAACCTTTCATCTCATCATCTCATATTAAACTGGTCTCTAGGATGCTATCATTATATCCATATCGTGAGTCGTGATGTCTATCGGTTGTCGGCCATTATTGCATCATCACTAGCCCATTGACATTTTTTTTAAATGGATTCCATGATGTTTTGGAACTCCAGTTTTCTTCCTAATATATTGTACTGTCTTGTGATCTTTCCATGTGACGCTGCATGGATCTCAGTTTGCATTGGTTATATACCTTTTTTTTTTTTAGGATTCATTGGATTTCTTGCTCTTGAAGGTGGAGCTTGCTCTACCGAGGGCTTATCATCCTGGGTTGATTCTCCGTTTGATTTCATCTTTTTTTTCTTTCACAGCGATTCTTTGTCTTAGTTAGATGTAGTGGTCTACTTTCTCCAGTTCCGTGTTGTTGGTTTTGATTGTTGTGCCCTTGTCATCAACATATTTCTCCATTCAGGCGGTCTAGCATCAGTTGGTGGTTGTGAAGGTTCTCTGCAAAAAGAACGATGTCGTCTGCAAATCCGAAGTTACTTAGGTATTCGGTGGATCATTTAGAGGCAGGCTATGAATAATTTAGGGGATCTGGTATCACCTTGCCTTACCCCTTATTGGAACAGAAAGATCTCTGAGTCTTTATGTTGCCTGATAAAGGAGCTGCTTTCACGGTATATATGTTGCAATACTCTGACATATACAAAATCTACACCTTGTAGAGTGATAGCATCGATGACATTGGGAATTTGCATTGAGTCGAAGGCCTTCTTGAAATCGAGAAATGCTACAGCGAGTGGCATTGTGTATTCTGCTGCTTCCTCTTTTAGTTGATTTCTCGGATGAAGATGATCCATGGTCGAGAAGCCAAATTGTTCTGGTGGATACTTTTTATTTAGCATTTTGGTGATTCGGTTGCCACGCAAAATTTCATTATTGATCACCCCTTTCTGAATTTTTCAATCAGTAACCCGACACAGCATGCTGCAAAAAGACGTTGGTTTCTATGAAAGCCTTTATTGGAAGACTAACCTGACCAATTTTTACTCCTTTTTCTTGGTTTAAAAAGGAAATTCTCTCTCACCTTTTATCCTATCCACTCTTTAACTCCTTTCTCTTTTATCCCAGTCTCTCCACAAACTCCTCCTCCTTCAATTCTATGTATCTTTTGCTCCGTTGGACTTCTCTTTAGGTTACATTAGCAATTTTATTATTTCGGAATAGAATCAAGTTGCTGGCAAATCGCGTTGGATACTTCGGTTCTCGTACGATAACCGAAGTTGAGCAACGTCGTTCTCAGTCAGTACCTAAATGGGCGACCGTCAAGGGAAATACCTGTTGTCGTAAGCAGCAAAGAGATCAGTGTAGATAGCCTTCCATGGCGATCCCGTTATTCTTCTCAAGAAGAGCGATATCTACACTACGTTCATTAACCCAAGCCAAAGCCCTCCATCCCACTCAACTCCAAACCTTCTGACTGGAATGGCCTGGTTGCAAGCGACAGGAATTGAATGGATGACCCTCGGAATTATTCTTTTTTTCTCGATTCAAAGCAATTATTCGTACAGGGCAAGTTTCTCCTTGTGGAACTGACGGAATGCGGCCTTTTGGATTCAGAAACAGATGTCAATGACAGAAACTGTTGGTCAAGATAAATAAATGCGAGGAAATCTCAGGAAGTTGTTGAGAAGCGACTTTCATGTAATCAAACGATGGAATGGTTGACCTTGTAACATTCTTTCCCAACCCTTTCGCAGTATTTTGACATTCAGAATTGGAAAGATAGGTAGATAGAAAGAAAAAAGATAGATGTGAACTGTTTCAGACACATAGATAGATAAATAAAAAATTGGAACAAAATGAAAGATAGATCGATAAAGAGATATGAATTGTTCGAGATAAATTAAGAGGAACGAACTGATAGATATATAGATATGGATGATTCAGATAAATAGATGCGAACTGATATCAGACAGATAGATAGATAATTAGATAGGAACAAACTGACTTATAGATAGATAGATAGATAGATAGATACATACATACATACATACATACATACATATGGACTGTTCCAGATAGATAGATCGATAGATAGAAAGGGGGAAATGAATTGATACAGCTAGAATTATACCAAAAGAAAGAAAGAAAGAAAGACGGGAAGAAAAAAGAAAGAAATCCAGAAAGGGAAGAGAAAGAAAGAAAGAAAGAGAGAAAGAAAGAAAGAAAGAAAGAAAGAAAGAAAGAAGAAAGAAAGAAAGAAAGAAAGACGGGAAGAAAAAGAAAGAAAGAAAAAAGAGAAATTGAATTGGAGAAGAGAAAGGAAGCAACAAAGAGAGAAAATCAATAAGTCAATAATCCTTTTTCAGATCTATCTAAACAGACATAAACATTGTTAAGTACTTGGAGATCCAATCGATTTCCAAGAAGATTTTCGGACTTTTTCTTATATAATTGTTTTCCAATTGATAGAAACTTCGTTTGTTGATACTTGACTGGGTGCGTGGGTGACGGGTGTAGTTTTCTGTGTAGACACTTTTTGGTCTAATTCTTCCTGACTTTCTCTGCCCCCCCCTCTCTCTCTCTCTCTCTCTATATATATATATATATATATGTGTGTGTGTGTGTTTTCGTTTATAGGTATTTGTTGGAAATACATAGAGCTCCATATTTTTTTAAAAGATCATTAAAATACATTATATATATATATATATATATATATATATATATATATATATATATATATATATATATATATATATATATATATATATATGCAAGTGTTACTATGGTCTTTAGATACTAAAGATATGAAAGACTCTTTCAAAATTTATGTCATTACTGTCAATTATTTCCAAATATCTGTTCATGCAATTTATGTGAGCTTTCCAGAGTTTAGAAAAAAATGTTTTACACAGAATTAGATATCACGGTGATATGGGTAAATATTTCTTGTTGGGATCATCAACTGTTTCGAGGATTTAAAAACAAAAGTTATATTAACATAGCCCTCAAACAGTATTGATCAAGCAACATTTTCCGTTAAGCTGTTACTTCAATAGTATATATATATATATATATATATATATATATATATATATATATATATATATATATATATATATATATATATATATATATATAAGGAACAACATGGAATCAAAGGCAGACCAGGGTAAAGGGTATTATAATATAGGGAATTAGGAGAGTAACAAAGGGACAAATATAGACATGGACTGGACACTTAGCAAGAAAGGCATAACAGATGGAACAATTGGTTAACCGATTGGGGTCAAAAGCACAGCAAATGCAGTCGGAAAATACCAGACATGAGATGGAGAGATGAGATAGAAAGATAGATGTCGATGAGCCATGGCAGAAGATGGTGCAATACGGTCCTCATGGAAGGAACTGGAGAAAAACCTTTGTTCTGCAATAGACTTACAATGGCTGATCATATATATATATATATATATATATATATATATATAAGAAATCGCCAACCCAAACATTCACCAAACATAGGTTTCTTCAGTTTTCAAGATGGTCCTGTCGGCTGGCTGTCTGAGTTTGGTGGAGTTAACCATGAACCGGAAAAGTATTCATTCCCAAATTGATTTTTTTTTTGTTGAAATAGCTTCTTTATCTTCAAAAAGAAGAAAAATAATGGCTGCCAATTTTTACTGACCATTTTTTGGCACTCGCGCTCAAAACACTCACTAAAATGCTGATTTGGAGCTAATATCTTCAGAAATATAGGTGCCAGAATAGTGGTCAATGGTACAAATATGATTGAATAGTAGGATCAAGTCAAGTTTTTGACGGATATCAGCAGCAGCACATTTGGTATGCACATTCTGACTTGAGTGCTCTGCTTCTCTGATACAATTTCTATGATACCATAATTCTGGCAAATTCGCATCACCTGCTTCCACCAGGGAAGATAAAAAAGAACGAATTTCGTCTTCGTTAATAGAATTCTCAGAATAGATCAACTGTCGCCCACGATTAACTGTCTCGACTTTATATAATATAAAATGTTAAAATAATAAAAAGGTCGAACATTATTTTTCGTAATCGATAACATTGATTTTCAAGAAGACACACCTTACAGTTAAAATACACTTCGTACAATAGTAGTTGTAGTTAGCAAGCAACATGGCGGTACAGAATATTTGAGAAGCCCTCTGGAAATCCCCGATTAACAAATTTCATAGAGAATTATTATAGCGAGTCCATTGTCTCATTGAAACCTATCAAGTTCCGAAACAACTTCATCATTACTAATGTAGGTATTTCAAATAACAAACTTCGTGATAGATCACGGTTCCCTTGTAAATTATCGTGCTGATGAGTGAGGCAATCAATCCATACCATCAGATGACGATCGTGTTAGTACAGATATAGCTGCTAAATCTGATAGTACTATTGATGTATGTTATTCAGATGATACAACGATTTCAGGACAGAATGTACTGGCAGAATCAAGTGAGACGATACTTGGAGAATCTGCTGACAGAGAAGAGAATTATGATAACGTAATAGTTCATGCAGAATCAGTATTAAAAGCCTCCATAAGCATAAATCTAAATCAAAGAAGATAAGTCAAAATTAATGCGAGTCATCATGATCATCATGATCATCAGTTTTTTATCGTATGTCGTTGGACAAACATCTTGCCTGGGATTCGTCAAACCTGTCTACCCCGGGCGTTGCAGTGCCAATACTTTCTAAAGTTGTCTAGATCGTCTCTCCATCTTATATTCCACCGGCCTCGGTTGCGCAAGTGATCTCAGGGGATCCATGTGGTAAGTCGTGATGTCCATCGGTTGTCTGTTAATTCTTGCTACTTGGCCAACCTATTGCCATTTGAGTTTTGTAATGGTTTCTATGATGTCTCGAACTCCTGTCCCCCCCCACCTTATTTTCTGTGCTGTCTTGTGGTCTCTCCATGTGAGGTTGATCTCCTATTTACTCTCGCTCCAACGAGAGTGAGATGTGACACAAAGTCGAGTTTAACGTGGGAAAATGGAGCACCCACAAAAATAACTCCCGCCGCAGCAACCAAAGCCACAAAGGCATCAGGACGAGCCTGACCTGTCCCTCTTAGTGCAATGGGCTAGTGCCGCCCGATGCGAACTGCTCTCCTGCAGCTTGGTCGAGTAACAGGGAAGCTAAGGAGGAGTCCAAAGGTTCCCAATGTGCTCAGCAATGCCGAGCATCAGTAATCCTAATTAAATACCACATTGCACAGGCGCACTCGGTTTGATGATCTCGCCGCCGTACCCTCTCCGGTCCATTTGGCTGTCAAAGGTCATTATCGACACCTCAGTCAATGCTGAGGTGCAGATACTACACCTTGATTCAAGCCAAAAAGGCCAGAGAGAAAGGGACAGTGCATGATGCTTTAATGAGCATGTTGCATAGTTCTCAGTTTGAGGGTGAGTCTCTTGGTTAGGTTTCACGTTTCAGCTCCATAGGTGACCATCAGGAGGATGCATTGGTTGTATACTCATCTTTTTGGGACTTGATAGAGGTTGTCTTGTTCTAGAAGGTTGAGCTCACTCTGTCGAAGGCTTGCCATCCTATAGTGATTCTCTGCTTGATTTCTTTTTCTTTTTAAGGATTTGGTGGTAATTCGTTGTCTTAGGTAGATGTAGTGATCTGCTTTCTTCAGATCTGCGCTTTCGATTTTGATCGTTGTGTGTTTATTTCCGATGTGATTGAAGCACATGACCTTTGTTTTGCTGACATTCATGTGAAGGTCGATTTTTTTGCTTTCTTCGTTCAGTTCATCAAGCATTTGTTGGAGGTCGCGGAGGTTCTCTGCAAAAGGACGATATCGTCTGTAAATCTGATGTTGCTCAGATATTCACCGCCTTTTATGATTCCTTCATTTTCCCAGTCTAGGATTCTTAAAGTTAATTTTTACATTCAATGCAAATGGAGTAAGTTATATATTACAATAAAAAGCCCTTACAATATTTCCTTTGGTGTATGTTTTTAAGAGAGACAGAGAGGCTTTAAGAAGAATTTGAAATAAGATAAAAAGTGGAACTTGAAAGTAGCACTTATCTGAGTTGGACTGGGACCTTTTTTGTTGAATGGAGATTCTTTAAATATTGATAGTTCTGAAAGAATTAATCCATTTTGCTTTTTGATAAGAAGTAGAGGCTGTTTCATTCAAGTATCTTTTTTCTGATTGCTGAACGATGCCCTTCCTATATCGTTTGTCGAGGTCCTTTCTATTGGTTCTTTTCCTTGTGAAGATTTGGCTGTAATCTATTTTATAGCCACCTCTAACGGAATGGGGTACACTAGTGTTGTTTTGGGAAGGATTTTTATAGTTACTTTTTTTTATTCTTGGGCTGCTAAAAACTTGTTACTCCAATCAGGAAGTTACCCACAGCCAGGTTGTTGCTCCACTGTTCAGGAAGTATCCAACTGATTATGCTATTTTGTATACTGTTTTGATGCTAACACAAGATATATCTGCAGTTGTGACTGTCCCACATTCGGTAGATATGCATGCCTTGAAAAAGATCCGTCTAAATATGTGGAATTAACTACCGAATGTGATGTATATTCTCCTGTTACCCCCGGCAAGTGTATGGAGAGAAAGTATGAAAGGGTAGTTACAGTTACAGTTATGAAAAAGAGTTTGATTGAGATAATTGCAGAACATGCCTTTCTTTCTTTCAGATTAAGAATACTCAATTCTCAATCAGTTACAGATCCAGTATGGTTGAACAAGCGTCTTGTAACTCATCTTCAAGCATGGACACTGAGTTTCTTCTTTTGTTTGCTTCAGAACTGGTAAATATTAATCTTGATGAGTGTGTGCAGAAGATGCAGTCTTAAAGGTATGAAGAAATCTATCAAAAAGAAGTTTCACAATCATACTGAACATAATGAAAGTTCCATTAGAAAATATTCTATCTGCTAGTTCAACAAAAGTGCAGCTCACCAAATATTTGTCAGATACGCTTGTATGGTTTTGGAGACAGTGAACAAGATCACGTTGTCACATATACAAATCTCACCGAGACAAACAAACCAGATCTTGTTAAGACCGTTGAGAGAGTAAGACTCTCGGCTCCGTACATTTATCACTCATTTGAAGCGTGTAGATTACACATTCATAAGAAAGAAATCCTATCGTAATGCACATCCATATCTTCCACTCATATAAAGGAATGGGTGAATGCTTATCAATGGATCCTATATTTCTGAAAGATTTATTCTCTAACCAGCACCATTTGCTGTTTTGGAAATGATAAAATGTGGTTATAAGAGATTTTGTGATCTGACGAAATATTTTTGTTTTTTCGTGTGTAATTGTGCTTTGCGTACGGCATTATGTACAAGCAAAGACTGTCATAATTTAGACAGAAAATCTATGAAGACATATTTGAATTTGTTATCAAAACTGTTACTCAACCTCTTACATCATCTCTATTTCTGACTACTGTTTTAGGTTTTTATTTCATAAAAACGTTCATAACACTTGAACTAAATGTCTGTACTCATTTTATTGCATTTTTTATCCTCTTCTCAACGGTATATAACACTTCAGGCTTTGAAACATTTTTCCAATGTTCAAAATTTTGTGGCAAATGGATAAAAACTACCGAAAGGTCGGGAAAAATGGTACCTTCCATATTCCTCTCCAATCTTTTTCGAGAATTCCTTCCCTAAAGAGGTTTTTATTGGGGAATTAAATTTGCAATGTAAATTTATGATAACTTGATCACTCAGTTGGTGTCTGCTTTCATTTTGATAATTCAGACTGTTCTACTGATCACTGCCCGTAATAATACAAGAAATAATTTATCCATCTATTACCTTTTTAAAAACTTTTTAATTGATCTCCCCGCCATGCAACAGTTTCAATTGGTTGACTAACCAGACCTGTACAGTTATTTACTAAATTTAGTTTAGTCTAGAGCAAACTCACAGTAGTGGGTCACCTGGGGGTTGGGTTGAACATACAATACTAACGTATCGGTCATCTAGACAAACTTGTTAACCGTCACCCAACCGCAGCCATTTCCAAGTGTATTGGTTCCAAAATAACTCCTATGAAACGGGAAATAGTTTCTTTAATTTCTTTTTCGTTGCCCAGTCCATTGCACAGACCTGAACAGGTTGACCTTACAACATTAAGCAGAGACCGGAACTTTTCTGTTCACATATCTGTGCACATTAGAACACTTCTTTCTTTCTTTCTATTCATCAACGGAAGTATTCCATCTCTATCTATCTTTTTATCTTTATATCACCTATTTATAGATTTATTTATCCATGCACACACACACACATACATACACATATATATGTATATAATGTAGATGGGCGGTACTCTCCAATAACCAAGAACAGTGAACTAAAAAAAATCGACGTCTGAAGTTTTAATGTTTCTAGTAGTCTCGATTCTGCCGAGATGTCGGACCTGATCGGTTCGTATATTTCATATAATTTCACCAGAAAGCTAAACTCTAAAAATATAGGACTCAACTGGGATGATGGCCTACTAATCGTAGTAATTCGCAAAAATGCAAAAAAAATTATATGAAACGAAAAAATTGAACTTCAAAGTTGAAATTAAGGCCAACGTAAAAATTCTGCATTTTTTAGATGTTGCTTTCAATCTAAATAATAACACCCTATAAATCACATAGAAAATAAAATTCTGTAATTGCGTACATTAATATAAGATCTAACCACCCATACAAAATAATTTAAAAATCCCTTAATCCATAGAACCTTGGCTAATGTATAACTCCTTGAATAATGACATAAAATGAATATACTAAAGCCTTAAAGAATAGCAGTTTTACCGAAACTAACTTTAAGTATGATGAATAAGTAAAATCCAATCGAGAAAAACATAGCAACAACAAAAAAATAGAGGTAGGGAAATTATCTGGTATACACCGCCATTCAGACTACGAGTAAAAACGAATTTAGGAAAAATATTCCTCCAATCAATAGGAAAACACTTTCCCCTGCGTGAAATGTTCAACAAGAGCCAACTGAAAATTAGCTATAGTTGTACGGATAATTTCAATAAATCCATAACAAAACATAACAATGAAGTAATTAGAAATAATACCATTGGAGAAAGCATGAATAAACCAGATTGCAATTGTACAAACAGAAACGCATGCCCTTTGCCAAACAAATGTCTGAAATCAAATATTGTATACCAAGCTGGATTTTCAACCTAAGAAAAGCCCTACAAATGAAATATGTAAGTGTGTAAAACAGAAAAGAACAACATTACAAGCAAAGACCAACCACTAAAAAAGAAAAAGTATATAAAAAGAATAAAAGGAAGGTCCTATACCTTAAAAATTTGACCTCCCCCCCCAAAAAAAAACCCAGGGATCTAAATCATATAGTATCATTCGCCTTAAGAAGCCCAATCAGTGCAGAAACGTAAACGTGTTTGTGTAGCAAATCCTCTACTTCATCATAATTCAAGCTCTATACTAACGATCATTAATGTTGATTGTATCAAGTATGGAATAAACCCATCACACATCGGATATTGTATTATATTGTACTGTATTTCTTATTAATATATATATATATATATATATATATATATATATATATATATATATATATATATATATATATATATATATATATATGTATATATATATATGAAAGTATCTATCTTAGTATGGCCAATTTACATGGCGAGCTCAGTGTCGACAATATTTGGATTTTTTTTTAATTTTACGATTTCAATTTTGGTATTGCAAATATAGATACTTTTTGTTTCCATACTTTTCAACAGAGGCGGAATCACTCTATCTCAGTCTGTTCACATTTATCTATCCATACATCTCTGCTCATCTCTCTCTCTCTCTCTCTCTCTATATATATATATATATATATATATATATATATATATATATATATATATATATATATATATATATCAATCTATCTATCTATTCCAGTTCCTTCATATATATTTACCTATCCATCCCAGCCTTTTTGTATCTCTCTATCTGAAGAAAGAGAGAAAGAGAGTGAGAGAGAAAGAGAGAGAAAAGGAAAATGTAGATTGTGCTGCACAAACTGTCTCGGTGAAGAAGGCCAGCCTGTCAGCCTAGTAAATCTGCATTCAATATCATGGCCTTCATTTGGCATTGAACACTGGCATCAGTAGAAGTCACGCAATTACCGCAGCCACTGAGAAATAAAGGTACCCCCCACTTTTCGAAAGTTTGCCCTACGCCACTTCACTTTTACGAAAGACTTAGGGGTAAAGGATTCCGAAATGGCGTAAAGTGAAGTAGCAGTTACCATTAATTCATATGGGGATAATTTAGAGTATACCTTAACCCTCTCCTGTGTTTGCCTACCTCGATGATTGTGGCCAGTGTTGCCAATTTAAAACAATTTTCATACTAAATTCTGTGTTGAGTGCAGGCCTGCCTACTCGTTTTGAGCACCTTTTGTAGGCTGTTAAAACAACCTGTAAGGCTACCCTAAACCCTCGGGCCCTCTCGAGGATTAATTCATACTTTTCTGCAATCGTTCCAATATTTTTAATCGTAGAGAAAATCTCATGCAAGTCTTCATTAAGCTATGCCATGTTTAAGCTTTCCCAACTTGACAATTTTAACCTCAATAAGCTATTTTAGCATTTTTTCTTTACTGTTTCCAATTCAGAGGCATGAAAAAACTCCCTTCTTGTTGACTCTTTGATGTGTCAAGTAACCGAAAAGTTTTGTTTTGTATGACTAAAAGTTTTTTTTTTTTTAAATCCCCCGAAATGCACTTTTTCTGAATAGCTGGGTTAACCTATACTTGTCCAAGTTAATAATAAAGATTTATATGACATCCTGTTGGAACATCACTCGTGAACCTTCGTAAAAAGCTTAGAAATGGCTACAAACACAATATTAAAACGCTGTATCCGGTCATCTACGTTTTGTCTTGTTGCGATATAAGATGGTGACTCTGAGCAAGACTCCCTAGTTATATGTGTACAGCCATGTGCATACGTTGATCCGATCGTTGAAACGGTGTCAGGTGACAACAAGCACTCTGCTATGTTTCATTCTCTTTGAATTTGATTCTGTACGGCTCCCAGCTCTGTTATCCGAAACGTTGGTTGATACCGATACAAGGCTTGCATATCGTTTGTCGAGAACTGATGAGATCGAATTGTTCGGCAAATTCAGTGTGTGTGTGGGCGTGTTCATCAGTGTACAAGCGTGGCGTGAGTGTTTTTATCTCACGCGCTGTCAGATGCTTGTGTGAAAGTATGTTTGCGTGTGTGACGAGCACATCTGACCCCATGACCTCTTCAATACGGGCATTATTCATCTCGATGACAGCTGTCCCCCTGAGACTGAGTCTAGTCAGTAATTATTTTAATTATTTTAATTAAAAATTCTGCCTCCTTATTTAACGAATATGATACGAGTTCTAGCCAGGCGAGGGGAAGAGATAAACAAATGTTATTTGTTAAGACAAAAGAACGAATGAAAACTTGAAATCATTTGGATTCTGTCTCTATGGGGGATAATATAATAATGACTCCTGTTTTCCTCTTTATTATTATTATCATTATTATTATTATTATTATTATTATTATTATTATTATTATTATTATTATTATTATTATCGAAAAAAGGCGTGAAAATGCGCAGATTTTGAACGTTGGGGGTGAGGCCACGTGCTGAAACGGTGATAGATGAAGACGTGGCTGCATGAGATTTGCTCTGTGCGCCAAGTGGTGTCAATCAACAGCATAATTTCCGCTATGTAGGCATGAAAATATCATTTTACCACGAGATTCTTTTTATAAAAAAAATATGACATTTGATAAGGATAAGCAATATAATGTTGCATTTCATTTGAGAAACCCACTCAAAAGGACTCACCAGCAATTATTTTGGTTGTGGAATTATTTCCACAATGGAATTATTACCTTTTCCCATCGAAACCGAAAGATCACTAACATAAAATGACGAATTTATTTCCGGTTTACATCAAATTCTTCTTCTTCTTCTTCTTCTTCTTCTTCTTCTTCTTCTTCTTATTATTATTATTATTATTATTATTATTATTATTATTATTACACCAGTTGCCAAGTGGTCACAGCTGGGGACTGAATGACAGCAACTCTCCTCATGTCTCCAGCCCTCCTGCCCGCACACTCACAGTCCACAGCAGAGCTGTGGTTTACAGTTTCACACCAGTTGCCGGATGGTTATCGCTGAAGGCTGAGTGACAGTAAGTGTCCTCGGGTTTCCAACCCTTCTATCATATCTTCCTCACTTATCACAGCAGCGCCTCCACCATGTTTTTTTTTTCCTTTTTTTTTTTGTTTTTTTTTTTGCTGTTACGCCATTGCTGTCAGTTGGGGTCGTAGATTTCGTATTCTAGCACTCTCCTCAGTATTCATGCAGTCCCCAGTAGTGCTGTGACCCATATAGTGTTAATCTTTCCTCTTATCCACAGTTCCTCAAATCTTGCTCTCTGTGTCTTTAGTACAGTTCCGAATGCACTTACTATTACTGGTACTATCCTACACATTCTTCAGCTCCCTCGCCAGGTCCTGGTATATCCCCAGCTTTACTCTCTTTCCTATTTACTCTGTGATCTGTAGGCTCTGCCATGTCTTTTATTTGGCAGGTCCTCCCTTTCTTGTCCACGATTACCAGGTCTGATTTTCTTGTTTCGATGGGGGTGATCGTTTCGGTTGTCAACGTTCCAGATTAATTCATGGCTTTCTTTCTCTACAGCTGTCACTGGTTTGTGCTGATACTACTTTCCCGCATGGTTGAATCCCATTCGCTAGCTCTGTTCCCAGTGTATAACTGTTGCTACCCTATCGTGCCTGTTTTCATACTTCCCTATTTATGTGGTTTACGGTCTCATCTCTTTCCCTGCATAGGCGGCACTTGCTGTTTGTCTGTGTTCTGTCGATTTTCGCTTTGGTGTAGTCTATCCCGATGCATTTGTTTTGGGCTGCCATGATGAGCAATTTTGTTTCTCTCTTCAGGTTTTCTTTTCGTAGCCATGTCCATGATTTCTTGTCTGCAACATTCTGTACTGTTTTTTGAATTCTCCGTATAGCTTCTCCCATTCACAATTTTCTTTCTTTGTTTACTGTGTTGCTCCTTCGCTTGCTACTTTTTGTTGATCGTTGCACTACTTTGAGCGATCTTTATAACGCCTTCACTATTTGCTTGCACATGCTTTTCTTGTCCTGTTTTGGCCTTTTGGACACAGTTGCCTGTTCTGATGAGTCCTCTACTGCCTTCTTTCCTCTTAACGAACGGTCTATCTGTGTCATCTCTGGATTGTAAGGCCTTGTGCATTTTCATAAGCTTCTTGTTCGTAGGTCCCTTGAGTTCTTTCATTGTCCATCCAAGGAATGGTTCTGTGTATCTTACCACTAACACTGCCTGTGTCTTCATTCCTTTTATAAGGTTCCCGCTGTTTAGTTTGGTCTCTAATATTTTCCTTATCCTCCTAAGGTATTCTCTTCTTATTTTCTTCCTGTTTTATTGTGTCAAATTCAAGAACTCCTCGGTCCTTTTTGCTGTCTGGTCATTCGATTCTTCCTGCCGCTGCGAGCCTTCCTTTGTGCATCACCATTATTGCACATTCTCTATTCCGAACTCCATTCCAATATCATTACTGTATTCTTTCACTTTGTTGAAAAACGTTTCGAGCTCTTCCTTGTTCTTTGCAATTGTTTTATGTTTTCTCTATACATAAGGTGGTTGACTTTTCATATTATTATTATTATTATTATTATTATTATTATTATTATTATTTGGAATCTCACACCAGTTGCCTGGTGGTAACCGCTGGAGTTTGAGTGACAGCAAGTCTCCTCAAGTCTCCAGCCCTCCTCCCCCAGTACTCATAGGTCGCAGTA
The DNA here is from genome assembly GCA_963457665.1 of Thysanoteuthis rhombus. Classification (NCBI taxonomy): domain Eukaryota; kingdom Metazoa; phylum Mollusca; class Cephalopoda; order Oegopsida; family Thysanoteuthidae; genus Thysanoteuthis; species Thysanoteuthis major. Next base: position 52,260,359 of record OY735215.1, read on the forward strand.
ATTCTACGATTTACAGTTTCACACCGGTTACCCAGTGGTTATCGCTGAAGGCTGAGTGACAATAAGTCTCTTCAGGTCTTCAGCTAACGTCTCCTCTCTCTTTCGCATATCATGACAGAGCTACAATTCGTTGCAGTACTTATCTCTCTAGCACCTTCCTCAGTATGTATGTATTATTATTATTATTCACACATTTGCATATTCAAACTAGATGCATGATCATCGCTGAAGACCAAGTGCCAGCACAACTCTTCGAATCTCAGCACTCTTCATGATATCCTCCCAGATCCCAGCAACGCTGTGGTCTGTCCAGTTCCATCCCTGCCACGAATTTTCAATTCGTGTTATCTCGATTCTAGAGTTTTGCAACAATTCCAAGCGTGCATATTCTTGCTGTTCCTATCGTAACCTCCATAATATACACTTTCCTCAGCTCCCGAGTGAGGTTCTGGTACTTTTCCAATTTCTCATTGTCCTTAACATCCACTCAGTGGTCTGCCAGCACATCCATGTCAACATTCTTTTTTTTCCCTCTTCTCTTTATTTGCGAATATCAGATCCAGTTTTCTTGCTTAGATTTGATGGTCAGTTAGGATAGCAAAATTCCATTAATATTGTTCAGTAACCCCTAAACCAGCAAAGTTACTGTAAGCATGACTAGTATGAGATAATGTATGCAGCCATTTTTTCTTGATCGTGTGCTTGTAAAATCTATAATACCCATTGGATTAATTATCTTACAGGTTGCTAATAGTATACTCTGTAAGGCTGCGAAGGCTGTTTATTCCCGTAGTCATGATGGTGTATTCATGATCGATACGTCGGGCCTGTTGTATGGTTAAAGAATTACTTATTTCCCACCGACGCTTGGAGTCAGTGTTCGAACCCAGGCAAAAGGAGCATTTCTGTTTTTCGAATGCTGATTTAGAAGGTTGGCGTAGCACAGCCTTCCTAACTATTTCTGTTCAGTTAACATGATGTCCGATTCCAAATACCAACATAGTTGATTCTGATTATGATTTAGTAGAGGGCAAGCAAGTATTCTTGAACGAATTCTGTTAGATTTTATTTAGAATATTTCAGAAATAAGCATTCAATTTTTTTTACTCATTATAGATCTGTAAAGCACTGAATTACTCGTTGAGGCTCATAAACATTTGAAGAATTGTTAGAAAAGCTTCATCTAGTCCTTTTAGTTTTTTGTACTGCCAATTTGGCGCTTTCCACACTAAAATTAGCAGCTTTTTTGTTTAGGCAGCGCAAAAATTCAATATTTAGCGCTATTTTTAGCTAATTTGTGGCTAATTTCTGGCCATTTTAAACAAAAATTCCTATTGTAGCTATTCAAATATGCCATGGAAAAACTGACAGTATTTTTTAGCGCATTTCGACGTTTGTTTCTGAGGATCGATTTAGCGCGAAAGAAATTATTGACTTGACAAAAGTGATGGAAAAGGTTATAATGACGTGTTTTCTGCGAACGTTATTGTATCTAATGGGTACTGTTACAAAAATCTTCTAGTTATTTGAACCATAACACCTGCCTTCCGCTATGAATCAATCACAACGTGTTTACTTACCAATCGAGGCTTCCTAACGTCAATCAATTGTCGATCACTTTTACACCACAGCCCTCTGCTGGACAGATATGGCAAAAGTTGACATCACAATTGTAGTGATAGTATTCGTCATTCAACAATCCAACTAGAATTATTCAATTAAACTCAGCCATAGTCTCTTAAGCAACTCCATGTTGATAAATCTGAGTAGAAATCTAGAGAAGATAACGGAATGCCTTCATTACCTTCTTTCATAAAATAGCTTCATAATCTGTCTACATATTCAACTGCTTCCTGGCTAATCACTGCCCATTACAGATACTAATCAGTCAGCAATGATTTACCACTTTTATTTGTTTACGTTTGCCCAATTAAAGAGCTTGTTGGCTACATTAGGCGGATGAAATTATAGTGAATATACTCGATTTGTTTTGGTCCTTCAAGGTTTGGCTCAAATAAACGGATATTCCTGAAAAATAGTGACCCACTTAATCGAGGTCTACGATCTTTAAATCTTATTCTTTGTGAAGTATCAAACTTACCAAAATTTCAAGAAAAGAAAGAAAGCATACAAATAGTTTAGCAAATATTTCAATCAATACTTTTTGTATTAAATCATATAAATATTCAATAATAAATTAAATTAGTTTAAAATGAAAGTTTTTTGCGCTAGATGAGATTCAGGAAGTGTTCGGTGCTGAAGTTACTGCTCCACGACTACTATTACCACTACTGATTTTTATTCCAAGCATCTTAATTCTTACCTTACTTATCCCAACGTGTATAACAATATAGTATTACTAAAGTATTATGGAAGTGATACGGATAAGTGTATCGAGAATCAATCGAGATGAGAGATCATCTATGAGATAGTGCGAGATAAGTACGAAGTCACTTATCAGTAAAACCGGTCACAGTTTCTGCAAGAGATCAAATCAAGATCAAATTGACCAAAGTGACATTGTGGCTGAGACGGCGTTGAGAATGAGTAACGAAGTGAACAATTCAGCGAATCAAAGTTCAACTGCTCAGGTTACAACTAGAGTAGATCAGTTCTTTTCTGGATGTATCAACTGCAACCTGAGCAGGACTGAAATAAGTCTTAGTATCAAAGACGGTGCAACGTATTCGAAATATCCGATATGTTCAAACCTAATCTACATACAGTGACTTAATTTGTTTAACAAGGCAGGAAACATTACAGCTGGTGACATGATATAATAACCTGGTAAATTTGGACCTATATCTATTGTTATTGGGATAACAAATAACAACGACATAACTAATATTCGTTTGTAAAAGATCAGAAGGAAGAATCAAAAGCTGATTAAAAGTATTTTTATTTTTGAAAAATACGAAACGGTTTTAAGCTCCATGATAATTTTTTTTTAAAAAGGACGATGAAAACGTGTTAAAGGTAAGAAAAATTAAACTTTTACCCCCGATTGTAGATTTATAGATGTGATCAACCTTTCTCAACCTTTTTACGGTGAAGGAACCCTTGAAATGATATTCATATCACAAGAAACTCTTTCATAAAAAATACATGTATAGCCAACGACAAGTTAGCGTGTTCAAAGATTTATATGTATGATAATCTAAAAGTAGTTATCAGTATTCTTCTGAGTACAGGAAGATGATTTTCTACATTTTTGTTCATTTTGGTGAGCATCATATTTTTCCAGTCTCCCCTCACGCAACGGATATTCAGTATGAAAATATACAAGACTAGCTACATAAGGGTCAAATTCCATTCTGAACGCAACTATTTCAGCCACTAAGCCAAATTTCCCCCCAAAATAAAAACCCTACTCATTGAGGGTAATATGTGTGTTTACAAAATTTCAAGTTTCTACAATGTACAGTTGAGACTGAAAAGAATAGACACAAAAGAAAGAGAATTATTTTGATGAAAACGGATTTTTTAAAGTAATAAATTCCAACTAAAAGAATCTGTTTAGCGACACCAGGTAATTCAATCTAGCGTCCATAGATTTCCATTTCTCTCTCCACCTTTCTTCCCCTCTTTCGCTCTCTCTCTTTCCCTCTGTCTTTATTTCCTTCTTACTTCATTTCGTTGATTAATGACGTAGGAATAGAATATGACTCTCTTTTCTCCCTTCTTTCCCCATCCATCATTTAAAATTTTTCACTTTTTAGTCTCAACCGGAAGTCTGAAATTGTCATTTTTGTTAGGCAAAAACAACTCAGTGGGAGTTTAAACAAAATGGATATCAGTTTCATTGAAAAAATATTGATAAGCTTAGCTTACCTTTCATGAAAGAAATATGAAAACTCGGCTGGCAAACATGCGATAGAATTATCTAAAAACTGGTTCAACACAAAATGAAACATAGTTTCCGAAATGTGGAATCTTGATTAATGAAAATGAAGTTTGCAAATCTATTAAAGATGTAGACCAAAATAGGAATAAAGACAAAAATTTTTAACACTTATTTTATATAATTTGGTAAATACACCTATTCAGTGTGGAACTTGGGCTTGTTTTCTGCTTCACAAATACTTAATTTGGGTCTACTTTATTTAGACAAACAAGCGCGAATTTCATAATTAGGTGCTTTATTCCTGCATGCAGGGTCAGTTTTAGACCTTGGGACCCGGGATGCGAAAATGAAAATACACCAATTTACGCTTCAAAGTCCATTTATTGCGTGTAACTGGAACTGACACGATATGCATTCATAGAAAGATTGAATGAGTTATAAATCTGAAGTAGATACATGTTTACTTGTGAATACTTGCTAGCAAAGCTCGATGCACGTTTTTTGAATTCCCATTCTCCAATTATTGTAAATCCGAATTACAACAAGTAATTATGATAATTCATCAAAAACTATGGAGAGCTTTGTAAAGAAATAAATTTAAAGATGAATTTGAAGCAGTAACTATAAATCTATTTATCATTGAAGAAAACATTTTTCAGCTAAAATATTTTTGTATAGAGGGGTGTCTGGGTAATTGCCCTTTTTGCTAGCTTTTTCAAACAATTAGGAAAATAAGAAATTATATTGTTATTCGTTATCGAATATTCGCCTTTTCAGTTGTCTGAATAAAGTCGCACGATATGTTTCCGTTAACTTTTTGGTATCAATCCAATAACTTTATTCCTTGTCGGTCTCCGCCCTCCAGGCGACTCCGACCACAACTTCCAAATCTTATTTGCCGCAATCATCCACCTTTCAGTAAATTGAGGAACCGGTAAATTCAATTAAACATATTTCCAATCAACTCACTACTGTGTTGGTCATATCGGAAAGTAATCTCGTATGCCATCGTTTATGGAGACGCGATTTGAGAGGACGAGATTGAAACGCCGGTCTGAGCGAGAAAGGACGCGAATAACGTTTAGTCTCCAGGCGATGGCGCTCGTGGCCTGGGACAAAGAGAACTCGAAGACATTGTCGTAGGCCAGAATCAAAGTCGACGGTGGTTCCCTGTAGACATGGGCAAACCGCGAATAACCAGACAGCGGTAAATACTTCTGACATACTCTCGTAGGAATTCTGAGGAGCTTGGACAGTAAACGGGAATATTTCGATCAAATTCACACAGCCATCAAACAGCTCAAATTTCCCCTTATAACTAAGCCCTAGAAATATCGGAATTCAAAGTCTTTTCCTCGATAGGATTGGATATTATTGAGCCTGAAAGATGGGATGTCATTTGTAAAAGCAATCTGTGTCATCTAGTTATGACCGAAGTAGTTAACATAGCCTGAACATTGTTTCTCAGCTCGAATACAATTACTTGAAGTAATATTTGGGGTAATAGAAAAACTGACCAATTTTTATGGGACTGATATCATCTGAAGCCGACGAGTCCATAGGGAGGAATTTGCCCAGATAATTTACTTATTCAAGATAGCATCTTAAAGATAAATGTCAGGAACAAATTCTTGGAGTTATTCTGCACAAAAAATTATTTATTTACTATTTGATACCAGTGAAAAATTTATGGATATATTTGAACGTTTAATAGATATTTTTTAAGAAAAAATACATATGTTGTCTAGAGAGTTGACCAGTTCAAATGTTCGTTTTTTATGTATATCTAGTGTTTTAACTCTCAATATATATATAAAAAACGAACATTTTTCCCAAAAAATTGTCATTTCATTCAATGTATGTACGTACGTGTGTATCTTTATGCATACACAATGGAAGCAGTCATATAATTTGTGAAAATATGTGTCCGTGTTTTTGTGGAGTTCAAGTGGTTTCATCGCATTCTCCTACTTCCCTCGAGATTTGATTGTTCACTACTTCAATGCTGTTTATAAAAAGTGTAAATAAATGTTTACGTCTTATCAATTTTACCAGGGGGGTTATTAAAAAGTCACTGAACTCGTTTAAGCGGAAAAGTCCATTGGTTTAAATAGTGGGTAGAATATCAGCAAAATTGTTACCTTAAGGTGAAAGAGTCCATTGTTATAAACATAGATATAAACAGAGAAAGTCACAATATATATATATATATATATATATATATATATATATATATATATATATATATATATATATTACAAGGATATATACCCGGTGAATGTTAACATTTCTTGCCTGCTGCACTCATCAGCAACTGGCAATATGTTTTCCTGCTACAGGAAAAACATATTACCTAATAAGTAGACCCGTCATTTAGTGTAGAACAAAGTGAAAAGATTTCACCTAATACAGAAACATTCTGCAAAGGTTTCCTTTATTTTACAAGAAAGATACCATTTATCTTTTATTTCTAAATTTAAGAGATGCCGTTCCTCTACGTGAGAGTATTCCAACGAAAATCATCAACCTAGCACATTAGATAAGATACGAGAGATCACACTACTCATTGTATACATATATACATATGTGTGTGTGTGTGTGTGTGCGTGTGTGTGTGTGTGTGTAAATAAAACATATTCAACAAGTCGAATATATTCATCCAAAATATCTTTATTTCAGTATTGCTCAATACTATGTGTAGAGATAATATGTCGATTAAATGCGGAAATTTGGTCAATAACAATGGTTCCTCGCTAGATAGACAATGTAATTGATTTGAAATGTGACACTTAGAATAAGTTGTAATTATTTACCTTATGTAAAATAACTTAACCAAATAATTGCTATAAAAAAACAAAAGAAAACTGGAGAAATTCAAAGTAGTTTAAAAAAAGAATACTACAATGTAAGAACAAAATCTTTTATAACATTGGAACCTACAAAAAGCAAAAAAAAATTGCAGATTGAATACATGCTTAAAGCATGCTGATAATGTGAATTGAAATAACAGTTAATAACAAAATCAATTACCTGTAATGTAATCTAAGTATACAAACCTTAAAAAAGCAGTAGTAGTTAGCAGTTAATACACGGCAAGATAAATAATTACAATTTACTCCTACCGTTACATTTCAAATCAAAGTGAAGGTAATTCCCTGCAGTAATAATAAATAGGCCTAATTACGCTATCAGATGAACTTACAAAGTGAAACGAAAATTCATCTCTTGTTATTGGCCAAAATTCCACATTTAATATCCATACATATGTATGTATGTGTGTTATTTACTATATTCATCTTACACAGCAGGTCAAAATAGTAACCAAACCAGTGCAGATCGACACATTACACGATCAATTGTTTAATGTGACTACCTTGCTAAGAGACATGTGTGTGTGTGTGTGTGTGTGTGTATTAAGAAATGGGCGTACATGATCCGACAGAATGATTATAAATTGAACAATTAAAGAAAATAGGTCTGCTGCAGGAAATTTTCTCTAATTGTTTATTCTATTTACGTTGTCTTGGGCGAATGATATATTAACTGCGTAACGACGGGAGATCATCTCAAAGTTAATATAAAGCAATTCGTATATATATATATGAAGATATGAAAGGTACATAGACAGGAGTGAGTGTAAAAAGATTTTATTTCATTTTTCAAATACATTTACTAAGCAGTTTCGACCGTTTGGTCATCGACAGAAGGAGATATGGAGAATTATCAGTTTTTCATAGTGAATCCAATTTAAAGTGTTCTTGTGTCCGCTACTCTTCCATAGACTTCATCTGTAAATGTGGCCTCACATGATTGTTGTATTGATCAGTTGAACCCTTCCTATTTGATTCCTCTGTTTTCTTTCAGAGCCTGAAAAAGTTATCATGGAGTTAGTTGGTTATGATATATGGGCAAGTACGGATTCTCATTCAACCTAAATTTCAAGTGTCTGTTGCAGTATGGAGTTGAATTTTAAAGGCTATTGATGGAATGTGATAGGTATTAACAAAAATAAGAATGGTATCTGTAGCGGATATATTTGTTAAAATGTTTGACTGTTCGAATTCATTGATATTGAAATATGAATGAATGTTAGATTCGCACTGAATTCTTATATAGAATATTCATAATAGTCAATGTGGCATATTTCATAGGAATAGAGCACTCTGGTGGATGAGGGATTTCTGTGTAAATAAATATATCGCTTAAATTCAGCCTTATTGACTGTCCAGTTCCGTAGTTCAGAGGTAGGATATCGGCCTCCGGGTCTGAAATGAAGGTTTCAATTCTGCCTCGCGGTATTGGATGGGATAGTGGAAAGTCTATAGCCACACTGAAGAGATGTAATACATCAAAACAGTTGTCTGTGGATGACACAATTTATATATATATATATATATATATATATATATGTTGAGGTATTTGAATATTATAGAATCAATGTTTTTGTTGATGTAGTTTACAGTAGTTGATGTTTTATGGGAAGCATGATATGATGTTTTGGTGTTGTTCAGATTGTTGTTGGGGTATGCATCATCTATCTTCATGTGTTTCAAGTGTATGTGTGGTATTGTTAGTCAAGTTTTTCTATCATTTCTATGATTGTAGTTTTAACATCTCTTATCTGCTAAGTGGACCTACTGTTTATATTTTGTATCTATAGATATTTATTTATAGGGAAAGGCCAGATATCAGTTATTATCTATGACCAAACTCTACAACACTGACACTGTTGCCAGAAATATGAATATGTTGCCGGGCGCCCCTTCGATATATATATATATATATATATATATATATATATATATATATATATATATATATATATTTATAATTATAATTAACTCTACCTTCTTCAGAGTTGAGCACTCTTTAAGTAGGGCAACTCGTTCATTATAAGCTATATGGCAATGCTCTTCCAACTATGGAATGGAGCACCCTGGTGAATGGGAAATTGTGCGTAAGTAAATTCATCGCTTAAATTCGGTCCTACTGATTGTCCAATTCAGCGGTGTGCAGAGGTAAAATGCCTGCCCCTGGGACTGAAGCGAAGATTTCGAGCCTACCTCGCGTTACTGGATGAAATATTGGATTGTCTATAGCCACATTGAAAAGTTGTAATACAACGAAACAGCTGTCTGTGGATGACTCAATTATCAATTATATATATACATGATGGGGTATCTGTGCTTTTCAAAAATTCACTTAACGCCACTTTTTCGCTTCAAAGTGTCTAGTACACGCTTTGCTTCTTTTAACCATTCGGACACAGGGCTCTGTGATTATACAGAAGCTGATTTTCATCGATAAACTCCACTCCATACAAGCTTTATTTGACGATGGTTGATGTTCACATTGGAGACCTGGTAGTGGTCTTTTTGGTACATCGATATCTAATTTGATCTTTGGAAGAAAATGAAATAAAATAAAGTCAAAAACATTAAAAATTCAAGTAAAATTAATGATCATTCTTAGCAAAGGAAAACGGATATATTTCTGCTTCTTATGCTAACGTTTGAAACAAAGATTTCCCGATGTTTCCAGTGTTTTTGGTTTCAATTCATTCTAATTATTTTACGGAATATTGTAAAATTATTATCTTAATTTTCAGTTGCTTTTTATCACATCTTTGACTCTGGCTGTAATTCTACGACAACGATTAAGCAGCACAGAAGAAAATAAAGAGTAAGTATATGGTGGAACTCCATCTAATTATAGAAATGAATTAAATCTGATTTTTTTTCTCTTGCGTATAAGGCAGCATGCGGAAAAGCTTCCGACCAGGACGGCGTCTGGTTCGCTTGTGGATTCTCCTATTGTTAAAGGGGAACAACTCAGTGGTCTTTTAAAAATATCATTCGGTAATCATAACTTTCAACGCCTTAAATTCGTTTATTTCTTGACTCTCAAGGGAGGTTATAAAAATTGATATATAAGTTGAAAGTTTCTTTCAAGAACTTTGCTAATTCATTTTATTGGACCGGAGAAAATTTCAATAAGAATGTTAAAATTATCACTGACACACAAATTCACACGGCAAAATACAAACATCAACATATTGTTCTCAATAACGCACCCACGAATAAATCACATAAAAACACGTAAAACATGAATTACCAACAAATACATCACGCACCAACATATGCTATATACACACATACAATCTTTCTCGATAAAACACGGCCAATATAATCAACTTCATATATTTCACCTTTTTCACACCTATATTCGACTCTGCTGAACTCTAACACCGACATAACGCCTCTTTTTGCCAGTAACAGAAGCATGCATCACCTCCCCAACCCTCCACTCTAAACTTTACGTTTATTTTCGCCTATTTCATCATTTTTCCGATCTGACGTTTCAGATCGGAGTAGACCACTTCCTGAAACATATAACAGAAATAAATGAGTTGATGTATGTGTGTGTATGTCGTTAAAGTGATGTTCCTGTTTTGGGGTGGAGTAAAAAGGCTTTGATTCTTTACTATCGAATCTTCTTCTTTGTCTTTTTTATGAAAGAATTCTGTCAGTCGCATTTTTCTGGTAAATTCTGGGAGAATTTGTTGAATTTCATCATCGTAAGGATATAATATACATATGTAATGTCATTGTAAGGGTCGGAACATAACCATGTTTAAACGAAGCCAAAGTTTCAGTTATTTGTTAAGAACATGATAATTATTTCCGATGACAAAAGCCAACTATGAAACTAATCCTTGTATTTTGAACTCGTAGTCTGTATTTCTATGAAAGTTATTGTCTGTTATTTATTATTAACGTCATTGTCTCTAATGAACCATAATGATAATAACAATAATTATCAAAGGGCGTAACTACTATCCTCTTTATCTATCACGTCACGGTGAAGACCATGCTGTTGAGAGAGTGGGAACGGAGAGACTGCTGTGCATCAATTCCAACCCACTAAATGTGAAAATGGTAGGGGAATGGATAACCTCTCGCCTAATTAAGTTGAAAATCTGAAGGCGTTCTTTCGTTTTATGTCACCAGAAATTGTAGATCACCTGGACTTGTTCTAACAAACGATGAATGGATAGGAATCATATAATGGGCTACAATTACAAAATATCTATTGATTTGATATCACTAATTTGGTATTCAATTTGATGGTGTTTTTTTCATATTTGATTTTAATGATTAGAAACTGTCAACCAGAAGAACTAACATAGGTTTCATTTGTTTTCTAGTTGGTCTGGCTGGCTGGCTATGAATGTATCACGCCTACGGGCAGCACCATTGGAGCAAGAGGGCCGAGATTTTCAACATTTACTCGTTATCATGTCTAGGAAAAACCTAGTTTTTCGTTTTTTGACTCCCCCTAAATCGTTTTTTTTAGTGGGGGTTTAATTTGGAATGTAAATTTATACAAAATTGATCCCTTAGTTTGTGCTCGGACTTGTTTTTGATTATCTAGACTTTTTTCAGTGATCATGGCCTGACACTAGGTGAGAGACGTATCTTATTAATTGATCATCCCGTTTTCAAATTATTGGGGGGGGGGTGAAAATGAAAATAAAACAGGTCTGGTTAGTCACCCAATAACTGTAACGTGGCCAACATCTTTTGGCAGCATAACGTGTTGGGGTTGATCAATCGAAAAAATCAGAAGAAAGGGGTGATAAATTAATAAGTTAATTTTCTGGCCCTTTTACTGTGCGGTAATCATCAGAAACTAAAGGGGTCAATTCGGTATAAACTTACTTCGTAAATTGCATCCCCATTAAAACCTATGGGGGGAAACAAAAAAATTAATTTTAGACATAATAAAGAGTAAATGTAGGAAATGTCAGTCCTGTAGCTCCCTTGATGCGACCTGTACGTGTGATAAATACATACATACATACATACATACGTAGGCAGACCAGCTTGAAGACTGAAGAAACCTATGCTGACAGTTTTGGTTGGCGGTTTCTAATAAGTTGTGAAATAAAAAACCTTTAGCGGTTGGAATACACAGGACAAACAAAATGGATTAACTAAGATTCAATGAAATATTTGTATATAATTGCATTGTACCTGTAAAAAACGATAGGGTTAATTTCGTTTGATCCGGTTTTCTGCTGTGCGCTCTGTCTAGGACAGAAATGTTGGCCTAGATTTAGATTGGCGTCAGGCTCATTGAAATGTGTTACACATATTGCACATTACGTTATATATATATATATATATATATATATATATATATATATATATATATATATATATATATATATATATATATATCTGGTGGCTTCCACTTCGATGTTATTCCAGAAATTTACTCAACAATGTCAGGAAGGGATGTGGCTTTTCAATCCTGCCAGAGATTTAAAATGTCTTGAGCAAAATTGTCACACAAGAAAATTCATGGTGTGAGTAATCTGTGCGCAATTCCCATGTTTGTAGCCATTTGATTGTTACATCTGTTGTTTCTTTTCATTGCTCTGTAGATGGCTTTTCTTTCCAGCATTGCTGGGACAGACCCTCCCACAGATATGACAAGTTGGTTCGTGACGGTCACCTTTGTGAGCGGGAAATTCGAAGATAAATCCTTTCTGGACATTTCTCTTGAATTTTTCATTTTTTATGCGAGGCTCCTCGAATGCACCTCTCCCCCAGTCATCAACTGCGATATTCGCAGCTTTACGTGAAACTTCGTACCTCATCTTTAGCTTACGAGGAGGACGTTTGTCATTAGCAAGCTCTCTACGCAAAAGCTGCTCGAGGATTCTTTCAACATTTATTCTTACTAAATGACCATTCCATAGTAGCCTATGATTCAGGACAGTAGCGTCAAAACTATCACAGTAATATCTCTCATTCACCTAGACGTCACTAACAGGCATTTCTTGATGCAAACCAATCCTTTCTCGCAAACATGGTTGGTCAAACCGCCTCACCTGTCTTATATGAATACGATAGGCCAACTATGTCTCGCGTCAATGAAGTTAGGGGTCAGTACTCAAGCATTGGACACCTTTATCTTCGTTTCTTGTGATACGGCACGTTATCCATCTTTCCGAATGTGTTACTGTTCCTTTTCTTTTAATCCTCTGGGAGATTTCACTGTCAAGGGTACAAAACCTACAGACAGTGCTTCTGAGATACACATACTTACAGAATAAGTCATTTATAGACATCATTTTGGCACTCAGTCTTTTAGATATTAACAACTGGTTTTAAACACTAAGATAACGGTATATAGTGGAAACCGTTTATCATGATCACTTTGAATAAAGTGATCGATTTTGGTATTAATAACTATTAAATGGCATTATCTGCTCCGATCTAATTTTTGTTACAACGTGTACATAAGGCATGTTGGGAGATAAAAGAAGGGAAGGGCGGAAATAAAATGAATGACGTGTCTGGTTAGTCACCCAATAGAAACTATCACGTGCACGACATCTATTGGCAGCATGCTATTTTGGTAGTGATCAACAGAAAAAATTGAAAAACGGGTGATCAATGAATTAGTTTCTTTTATCACATTTTATTGGGCAGTTATCTCTGAAAAAGGTTTCGATTTCCACAAAAAAACACAGGACACGAACTAAGGGATCAATTTAGCATAAATTTGCGTTGGATATTCAACCTTTCACTAAAAACGGGTTGGATTATTAAAAAGATATAGACAAAATAAGGAGTAAATGCTAAAATTTTCAGCCTTCTAGCTTCATTAGTGAAGCTTGGGCGCGTGATACATAAATAGCCAGTCAGCCAGCCAGACCAACTTGAAAACCCAAGAAACCTATGGTGACAGTTTTAGTTGATAGTTTCTAATAAACATATTTACACGATTTAGTGATTATATTGAGATCATTATTGTAAAGAGGATTGGTAACTCAGCCAAACATCTGTTTGTCCAATAATTGTGAAGTGTAAAACAAAAAAGATAGATACATTATTAATCGATAAAAACATAGACTTTCAGAAAAAAATTCAATTTAGATTACGATCAATACGACTGATCATAATTATCCGCATCGAAAACAATTTTTGAAAATAAAAAGAAATAACTTTTTGTTGGTTTACATGATACAAGGTAAGTCAGAACAGATGTTTTAGATGCGCTAGCATCTATTGCAATAATCACTGTCACTGACTGACTGGCTGACAGATCGACGTGGCAAACGCCTCACACCATTTCCACGAAACATTTCCCCCAACTCCTTCAATGAATCTGATTTTACTTAAGTGATATTTTATCATTACATCATCAGAACACAGATTTCAACTTTACCACACTAAAAGACAAGTAAAAGTCAATTGCATGAATTAAATTCTATTTTACTACGTTTAGTGTTAAATGAAGATTCTTTAAGAGGGAAGGGCTTTCAATGGTGGGAGCTTCGAAAGGAACGTACTTCTAAGGAGAATCGCCTGTTAAAACACTAAAGATCGAACCAACATATCTATGGCCTGACTTTCTGGCTTATTTAGTATAAATGTTGATTAATCAAACAACAATAGAAGAAGTCTCAGTCTGTATCTCTGATTATATGTACAGAGATTAATAACCAACTGGCCATTGAACGAAGTTGACATTCGCCAGATGTATTAGTCTGCGCACAAGGCAGTGCAGTGTCAAGCGTAGATCAGCAGTTGGGGTACGAGAGTCATTAAATTGTTTTTCAAGACAATTATGAGGAGACGTTCTACACAACATAATGTCTGGCCTCTTCCAAACATGCACCTTTGGAATGGGCACCGCCCTGGTTATGAATAATGATTAGTTTACAATAGAAAAAAAATTCATGGATGAGGAATCTCTGTGTAAATAAATATATCGCTTAAATTCAGCCTTACTGACAGTCCAGTTCCGTAGTCTAGGATATCGGCCTCTAGATCTGAAGTGAAGGTTTCAATCCTGCTTCGCGGTACTGGATGGGATAATTGAAAGTCTATAGCCGCACTGAAGAGATGACACAATAATATATATATATAAATTATATATTGCATTATATTATATAGAAACTTATTTCAAATGATCTAACGTCATTACACGGTTGGTTAGGAGCACCAGAGTGGCATGTGTGCTAAAATCTGCAAAAAAAGATTTTGCTTGCCCTTTCGGGCCCCCATATATAAATCTCGTACCATGAACCTTTCGCCATTCTAAAATTATAGATGATCAAATGAATAAACGAATACAATAAAACACACAGTAAAATTATTTGTAGTTATTTAACGAAAACCAGAAATCACAGAGATCAGAAGGAAAAAAAAGATTTAATTCTCATTAACCAGTTCGTAAATGTAGACAGGTTCTCAACAAAGATAAATAATTTTGAGTTGATAATTTCCTATAATATTTCTTCCAACCAACACGATAAGCATCATTAAGATAACATTGATGGACTCCAAACTCCAGATGTTTCTATCGACATACATGCTACTTTTTGAGAAAAGTCCGCGGTAGTTGCTACATTATTAAAAAATGTGCATTCTTTATTTCCTAAACGTTTTTTATTTATGTTTTGTTTATACTGTACAGCATATTTTCTTTAATTTTTCTTGAGGTACACCGCGAAACTCCCGCAAATATTTGAATGTGCCGAGGGAACTTATCTTTTTTTATTGCTGTTCACATGTAATCGTATGAGGGCCCACATTAAAGCTGACCCTGTGCCGAATTTGCCTTTGTTGGGAAAATAGATGAATATCATACACATCTCGTGTGCATATGTATTATGAAAATGCAAATGTTATGCATACGTACACGTATGTGCGTGTATGTGTCTGAGAGTGAGATAGAGAGAGAAAGAGAGAGTCAAAAAAGAGGAGAATAAATAACTTCAAGAAGAGATAATCAAACGTTGCAGAGAATGGCACCGCGTTATATCGAAGCTTATTTTTTTCAACGCCATAGCAGTGTTTTGCAAGATCCACTTTCAAAGTAAACTCTCTACAGAGAGAGAGAGAGAGAGAGGGGGGGAGAGAGAGAAAGGGAGAGATTGAGAGATGTATCAAAACAGGCGGAACCCATCGTCAATCCAGTTTCTCTTGTTCTTCTCATTCAAAAGCCGAACTCATTGCGTAACGAGGAGGAAAGCTTTTATCAGTCTAAATTCTGGCTTCTGATAAGTCGAACCCTTATCTAAGCCGAAACCCCGACAAGCCCCATGTAAATCTTTCAAGTAAATCCGTCCGCTTCTACAGGTTTGTTGTTTTTTTTATTCTTTGTGCGCTGTTGTTGGAAACCCTCAACCAAAACTGTCAACATAGGATTCTTCAATTTCCAAGTTGGTTTGGCTGACTGGCTAAATATTCATCACACGTATAGGCCGCACCAGTAGCGCTAGAGAGATGGCAATTTAAGCATTCACTCCTTACCGTGTCAAGAAAAACGTTTTTTTTTTTAATTGTTTGTTTTTTTCTTCTCCAAAAAAACCCACTCTGCAAATCAAAAAAATCGGATTTTAGTAGGGGTTCAATTTGCAATGTAAGTTTATGTTGGAGTTGTCTCTTAGTTTTTTATCAGGCAGCATTCACACTTATTTTTTGTATGTGTGTGTGCGTGTGTTGAAAATTCAGACTTATTCTAATGCAAAAAGCGAGAGAAATAATTTATTCATTGATCACCACAACGCGACATGCTACCAAATGTCGTTGGTCACGTGACGGTTTCTATTGAGTGACCAACCAGACTTGTCGAGTTTACGTCCGAAAAATGAAAAATATAAGAAAGATAATCGTAAACATTATTATCATCCGACAATAATTGCTGTATTTTACATCAGGCAACGGACTTTGAGATTATATATATATATATATATATATATATATATATATATATATATATATATATATATATACATATATATATATATACATATATATATAACCGGTTGTTTGTCTTTCTTTCCGCTTATCCACACAACATCTCCAAAACTTTCCACAGAATTGAAATGAAACTTCCAAGGAAGGGTCGGCCATGGACTAAAGAAGTAACTGAACTTTTCAGAACGGATCTAGTAATATTTTTTTTGATTGAGAGATATTTTTCCACCTAAAAAATACATTTATATATACGCTCCTGTCTGTCCACACGATATCTCCAAGAAATTCTCAATGAATTTCAATGAGATCTTGTGGAAGGGTGGGTCATGGACTGAGGAAAAAGTGATTAGGATTTGGGGTGGATCTCTGTACAATCACTCCCTCTACGTCATATGTGCTATCACCAAAAATTCATGTCTACCCATACGTTGACCCCCGAAGTATTCCATGGATTTTGTGGAAAGGTGAACAATCGGCTACAATCATCATCATCATCAGTCTTTTAACGTCCGTTGTTGAACATAGACCTTTTGCTGGATTCGCCACACTTCTCAATCGTGGGCGTTGCAGAGCCATTTGGGAGCGGATCCATGTTGTTGACAGAAGTATATGCGCTCTGAGTGCTCTCCTGTTTCAAATACATCGATTTATTTTCTCTGGTTGAAGTAATGTTTGATCGTAGAAGTTCAAGTTTAGAAATCCGGTTTATTGTCTTGTAAATATTTGTAGAAGGACCCTCTCCTCTCTATAAGAGGTTCTGTCCATCAATCAGTCAGTCTATCTCAATATTTACTTGATAGAAAGGTATTCTGTGATAAGGTGCTTCTTACCTAAAACTATATTCTACTCAGGATAACGTGAGATGTCAATAATTGCGTTTAAACTTCATAGTTGACGCCTCATTGAACTGTGGGTTCTTGTTCTACGATTAATCTCCTTTATATCATTCAATAATTTTCTTCGATTATGATTAGTAACCATTTTTTTATCAATATTTTTCAAATAGTATACATCATTTTTTAATATAGTACAATTTTTGTTCATTCTTATTGGATTTATAAACAAAAGATAATTATCTATTTCATGCATGAACTATTGGAAATATTTCAAAATCATAAAAACCTTCTCGAAGAAGAAACTCATTAAAAATGGACTTGAAGGAGCCCCAACCATGAAATCAAAAACGGAATAGACGACATCCTAGCAGACGAAAGTGACACCCTCAAAGACATCCAGATCTGAAGAATCACTATGGGATGGCAAGCCTTTGGTAGAGCAAGCTCAACCTCCAAGAACGAGAAAACCCCATTAGTTTTAAAAAGAAGAGTATGCAATTGATGCATCCTTCCGATTATCACCCAAGAAGCTGAAACATGAAACCTAATCGAGAGAAAGACCCTCAATCTAAGAATCATGCAAGGTGCACATGAAAGATTCATGCTCAACCTCACAGGAAGTGTTCACAATTTATTAGGGGAAAAACAGGAGTTCGAGACATCATAGAATCCAATAGAAAACAAATGGCAATGGCCTGGGTATGCTGCATTAATGACGGACAACCGATGGACATCACGAGTCATAAACATGAATCCCCTGAGATCACATGCGAAACCGGCAGAATACAAGATGGAGAGACAAACTAGACAAGTTAATAAAGTATTGGTTCTGCGATGCCAATGATAAAGAGGTCTGGTGAATCCTGGGGAAGGTCTGTGTCCAACAACAGACGATAAAAGACTGATGGTGATGACTGGAAATATACAGAATAAACCCAGGTCTACACGCTGTTAACCAAGTCTGTAAGAGCAACATCTGTACAGATAAAATCATGCTACAGCTGCCACTAAGAAATGCAACCAAAAGTCACAAGGAACTACAAATCCAAATGGCCACCGGGGTTAGAAAGCACTTCTCAGATAGATTCACTCAAACCCGAATCAAGCAATCAGAAACCACATTCTATTCTCCTAACAATAACAAATTCAAATCAAATATCGGAAAATCTCAAACATCGAATTGAATAATAAACCACAGTAGGACTCCATAGATTGACCTTCCTAACCTAATATTGTTCTGATTGAGATGTAAATGATGATATTAAGGAAAAAGGACATGAAAATCATGATTCAAGAATAATAGCACATTTCACGCCAGATCCGTTGAAATGGCACGGCGTCCCCTGGAAAATAGGAAGCAGAGAAACAAAAATAGAACATAGAAATAAAAATATCTCCCATAAACTGCTTGATCTGATCAGTCATAAAAATTCACTTGGGATAGATTACACTGGGATTTACTAGTTAGTCACATTTCAGCCGTAGTATACCCCTAAGTCTTATCAGGAGTCTGATGTAGTCGGCAACCTTAATGGGAATATCTAATCGAACTCTTTAGTCGAGTGATTCTAAACTGTTTTAAGGTCATTTCCCATTTTTGTCAATAAGATTACAAATTTTCCCCCTTTGGATTTACATGAATTGCAACAAACACAACGAAAAAAAGCTAACACTCTAAGTAAATTGAAATTAGTTTCAATAAACCACATCAGTAAGGAGAATTCAGATCTTTGGTTTCACAGTTATACTCTACCTTGTATTACACATCCCCAGTACTCTTAAACCAAAAACATTTTCCTAGACTTTTATTTTTACCTGATAGCCTTATTACCCTTCTTGGGCCACCCTAATTGATCCCTAGGAGGATACCCCCAATTATGAACTACTGCTTCATGCAATGTCACTTGTCAGCCAAATCAAAAAATGACTTTTTTTGCACTTCCCGCTCAAGACCGACAGGCAGATTGCTAAATACACTTAATCAACGCATCATCTTGTTGGGTAATGTCCGAAACCAAGAAGAGGATACTAGTCCGAGTGAATCAGTGTATTATCTAAGTACAATTGAAAAAATCTGCTTGTATATGTGTGTGTGCACTGCGATTACTAGACAACTGGCCATTTGTCAGATATATTACCACACAAGGCAGAGCAGTTTCGAATTTGTTATTTACATCGACAACTACGAATACCATAATCATAATTCCTTATCGCAAGAATTTGGAGAGGAAATTTTGGCTATTGTTACTTTTTCCGTTACAAAATGGCCACCGCTCCAGCAGCAGGGTTCATTTTACGATTATTGTCGTCTTCTCCGTTGACTTCGCCACCAGCTCCGCAGCTGGAACGGCGTCCATTTTGAAACTGGAAAGGTAACAATTGCCAGAGTCTCCTTTTTGCAATAGTGAATGGAATTATCATGCATTTTTATTCCCAACCCAAATAGATATATTTTTTTTCTTCATGAAACGTGAATTCCCATGTGCAATTGTTCAAAGTGAAAGCTGAAATTTAATTGAAACACACAAGGCTAATCTTGAATGTTCATGAGTAGACAATGAATTTCAATGGAAGGGTGGAAGGGTGGCCAAAGTCTACAGGAGAAATGATTAAATTTTGGTGGTGTATACAGGCAATATCAAAATTTTATATGATAAAAAGTGCAAAACACTTTACTCATTTAACAAAGGTTCATTCTTGAAAAAAATATTTTTGCATTGAAAAAAAATATACTGATGTATTCGCTAATGTCAGTCCACAAGATATCTTAATGGATTCAAATTGAATTCAGTAGAAGGGTCGATACTGGGTCAAGGAAGGAGTGATTAAATTTTGAGGCGGATCCAGGAATATATTTTATTGATTAAGAGATATTTTTCCATATAAATCTTCATTTACGTATACACTCATGACTATCTACATGATATCTTTGAAACTTCTCGACTAAAATTGGTAGAAGGGTGGACAATAGGGTACGGAAGAAGTGATTAAATTTTGGGTGGATCTATGTGCATTTAGTTCTCCTATGTCATAGTTATAAGTCCATGCCGCTACACAATATCGACGTCTGTCTACACGATAATTCCTAAAGTTCTGAATAAATTTCAATGGAATTTTGTGGACGGGTTGGCAATAGGCCACGGAAGAACTGATCAAATTTTGGGGTAGATCTAGGCACAATTACTTCACCTGAAAATGGTGTTGGTAGAGGTAAATAAAAAAAAAAGGAAAAAGAATTAATCTGTTCACCTATCATTCACTAATTATTCATTTTCTTTTAAACCCAGTCCAATGAAGGAAATTCAATTTGGGCTGGTTTTACTATCTTGGCACAAGGTATAATTGTCACCCCTCAAGATCCAATATCCAGTTTGAGGGAACCTGCTCCCCCGGTATCCTACTGCTCATTGCAATTGAAGGCGTATGAATAAGGCCAATCTTTGATGCATGAGGTGTTCCAAAAAGCAAGTGCAGAGGGAAATAAACAATTGCTATTGCCACCCGTATGTATGAAGCCCCACATTAAAGCTGACCATGTGCCGAAGTTGCCCACATGGGAGGAGAATAAACATCATACCTGACACACATGTAGAGAACGAATGTTATGCACATACATTCATATACATGAAGACACACATTAATTACTTTTTAGTCTTTATAGTATTATATCTTTTTTTGCAATGTCATAGGTCAAATACTTTCCGAACAACCATTAATATTTCAAAGAAAAAGAGAGATTTCAAAGAAACTCGATTGCCGGTCAAGTTGAAGGGAAAGTTTATTCATTCCTGAAGACTGAAACTCAGTGTTGCCAACTCTAGAAATTCTTTTGCACAAGTTTGACTATCAAAAATGGTCAAAATATTGACCAATTCCGCACTGCCAAATTTTTATGTCAAAAATGGAATTCCGTCTGGAGATCCAAGCCTTAACTGATAACATCATTGACGCTGAAGTCTACGTAAGATGCGAATCTAGGAAGTGAAGTCAACTGAGAGGCAGCACACGCCTTGTTCCTTTTCATTACATCCCGGTTTCTTAGACTACCCACCACTACATCTGACGACTCAGCTTGAAATTTCCTAGCACCATTTTTTGGATTGGGCAGTGCTGAAAATTCTTTCTCAAATTAATTATTGGTAATTTCTTTATATCATTTCATATAATATATATATATATATATATATATATATATATGTGCATGTGTGAGAAAGAGCAGAAAGGGTAGAGTTTGATTGTAAATAAAGACCCCTCCCCCAACATAAAAAAAAAAATTTGAAAAGGCTTTTTTTTTTTAATCAATTCTAATTTGAGAAATTCTTCACTTTCGATCGCTTGAAAAGAAGGTAAAGAATCTCTTGTTCACTTTTTAGACCTTGAAGGGGAAGAAAGTCCCCCTTCACTTTCTGGCCCCTCAAAAAGGGAAAAGTCTGTCAGTTTTGACCTTTTACACAGTTTGGCACCTTAAAGAGGAGAAAAGTCTCTTCACTCCTGATTCTTTAAAGGGTGTTTTCCTTCACTTTACACCCTTTAAAGAATAAAGTATAAACATCTAAAAGATGATCAGTATAGGGATGGAAAGTAGGGTTCCACTTGGGCATTTTAGTCACATAAATAGAACCCCCTCACACACACAACTGAAATATATTTTCTCAAATCATTGTTTTTGAGTAGGAAGACCAAATCTGGTTAGGCTGCACTCGTATCTTGGTACATTTTATAGCACAATTGACACACACTTCTCACTAGTGTATTTAATTAAAAGATATATTTATGAGAGTGGACTGATATTATTAGCCAAATTTCCATCAGAAGTTTTCATTGTTTGATCTGGTCAGTTTTTACAAGTCATTTCTCTCATTCATATATATATATATTCCAAGGATATTTAATTAGAGTATGTCAACATTTCGTTACATATGCATTCTTCTGTAACCAGCGATATGTTTAGTTTTTGCAATTATCAGAACAAAACATATTGCCAGTGGCTGAAAAGTGCATAAAGCACGAAATGATATGAATCGGGTAGAAATCCTTCGCAAATTAATTTTATGTATAAATAGCTTTTTTCTTCGATAAATATTGAGCAGTGTGCTTAAATTGATAAACATTGGGGGGGGGGGAATTTCTCTTTTATGTATTTATACTGATAGTTATAAAATATTGTTTTAATGTATACATATAGCGGGCCCCCATTTCTAAAAAGTTGATATTTTCATTATTTTATAGAGCTATAATACTAATTTCTTCATCTTGAAACTTGAAAACTCTGCCTTGTGATTCAGAGTGTATTAACTTCAGAATAGAATAAAAACTGAGAATTGTAGCTCTGAATAAAACAAAAATGTTTTTGTTGGGCTTTTATGTGTGGTCATTCTCATTTCTGCATTGGTCTCACCCACTATAGAACTGTAACTATCATTCATAGTAGGGGGGGGGGGGTTCAAAAGATCTGAATGACCAGATCAGGATAGAAGGGGAGATAATCCGAGCTTTATCTCGGAGGCTTACCCAACACAGGTATGAGGAGAGCATTGATAAAGTGTTACCATTTAATGTTAACAGAAAAAATTGTTGTCTGGTTTTATCACATCCCTCTTGTCGGCCCATAACATTTTATCGTTGCTGTGTCTTCTTATTCATCACAAAAACCCAAAATATCCTGAACTTTTTTGGTTGAATTTAATAAAATGCAGTCTCAAATGTTCAGAGTTTCCTGCTTTCATTAGTTCCATGATAGTTCAACAGCAGCAGCTAATTGTATCTGCTGTGAAGTTATCTCCCTCATAAAATGTCAAATGCTGTTGTAGTGAACCTATTCCAAACTAACCAAAATTACCAGAACATTTCTTTTCTCAGGTATCAACCCATTCTGTTAGAAATGGATTCTCTTTCATTCAATCCAATAAAATTTCACTTAGCAAGTCAGCAGTCTAGTGTCATGGACAAGATAACTTGTCTTAAGATAGTCATTTTTTTCCCCTTTGCATTTATTGGGTATTCTGTTGGAGACATTAATAGATTTGTATGAAAATAAAAACTTTTTTAAATATACAACGAAGAATTTCTATTTTCATCCAATTTTTTTTTCTTCCTACCATGCAGTAAACAGGCGGAGAAAAAAAAGAGAAAGAAAAGAAAAAAAAAAGGGGGAAAAAAAAAAGGTGGTTGAGTGTTTTAACAGTCAAGATGAACAGGTTTCATTGTTTCTGTAGAAGAAAAAGGAGCAATCTTCACTCTGATCTCAAAGCATTCATACAAGGGTGTGGTCTAACAATGAAGACTAAGTTATTCCCATGACTTATTATCATTATTTTTTTTTTTAATTTTCAAAGCTGGACAAACAAAAATAATCCTCTACTAAAGGTTTATACCTCCTCTTTCTTTCACCCATTTAAATCTTTCCAAATCTACTTGAGCTAATGTTTTTATGCATGTGAGAAATTCTTAAATTTTAAAACAGACATAAAACCTATATTCATGTTTCCTGTGCATAACATAGGCTCTAGAAGGAGATTATTTTTACATACATGCAGCCTTGAAAATTCTAAAAATCACTCAAGGGGAGTAACTTGTCTCCATCATCAGACCCCACTCCTGAATGAGAACCAATCTCAAAATATCGCTTTCAGCATTGCTCTACAAAGATATGAGAATCAAAAGAATCTTATTCCACAAATGATCAGCTACAATCCAAAATGTAATGAGTAACATCTGCTGACTAAATTTGACGATTGATTTAGGATCTATTATGACTTAGTCAACACAAGCTGATCTTGCTGAAATAAAAAGCATGATTACTCCAGACATTGTTTTTTTCATCATCAGTATGTTTCATGCTTGTTTTTGAGCCCTGTTAAGCCATAATTTTCAACATTGAAAAACAAAAGTTTTCCGTTCAAAATAGCCTTCAAAGTTAACAAATTCTGAAAAATCTTGGAAGAAAAAAAAAAAAAAAAAGATGAATAATTAAATGAATATATTAATGAAGTGAGCAGTGGTAAATTGTCCTTATTACCGAAGTGGCAGGCGTTACCTCCCTTTGAAGGTATAAACAGCAACCGGAATTATCTCCCTTGACCAAGTTTTCCTTAGCCAAGCTCATAACCACAGCTCTCATTTCAAATAAGGTTCTTTCTTTTTATCACATAGTAAAAGAGAGTCATCCACAAGCAGCCAAAGCTTCTTGACATGTGGGTATCTGGCGGAGTGAGTTTATAATGAAAAAAAAGAAAGAAGAATTTTGATGATTTCAATAATGGACTGTTCTCCTCGTCTAAGTTGCTAACCTTTTTACCATGTTTTGACAGTTAAGCCTCAGGCCTTCTACACATCGTATTCATTCGATAATGTGAAAATTGGTTCGTACAATGCTTGCTCTTCACCCTACTTAGTCTGTCACACCAGTTTTATTATTCAATTGTGTAACCTTTCCCCATCTCGGCACCACATTCTGGAGTTGCCTCCCTTCCATTGTGAAATATATATATATATATATATATATATATATATATATATATATTGGCATTTATACACATACACACGATCTAGTGATGGAGTCATCTGATCATAGTATGTGAGCAGCTTCTTTCTGGTGTCTAATTCAACAACTACTTTCCACTTCAAAGAACAAAGAATGCCTGAGAGTATACAGCTGAAAATTTAGACTAACTTTTAATTGCATTGAAACTTTAACCATAGAAATTGCAGATACACTAAATCCTTTCCACAAAATTTGGGTTCTCCTATTTCAGTTGTCTGACTACACAAAACAATTGGAAGAAGCTTTGTTCCTTCCCACCAGGAACCAGAACTGTTGGACTATTTGACATGTACATTAAACAAGATCACATGGAAAATCCGAGGGAAACATTCTCTGACCATTTGCAATGTTGGGTCCATAGGCAGAAGAGTTGCCCCCGTCCAATTGTATGCCCACAAGCAGGGAGAAAATAACCACTTGAATTTTGATTTCAAACCAAGCTTTTTCAAATCGTTCGTGCATTCACACGACCAAAGTGTGAGAATTCTACTTCTGTGGAAAAGCTCTAGTGCACCAGTTTCTAGCTGAAATTTCAGTTCATAATCAGTGCACTAAAAAATTATTTAAAATTTCCATTGTTTGTATTTATCTGGAGCACCCAATATCAATCACTAATCGTGCACCTGGGCCAAAAAGGCAGTGTTTTGAAGGCTAATCATGAGATCCATACACTAATATAGTGAATTGGATCCTTGGTTGGTATCCCACGGTTGTAGCTTTATACCAGACTGAACTATGCTTATAAATTACTTGTACGGCATATGACCACAGAGCTAAGGTTAAAAAATAAGTCTTGCAAACTACTGAAGTGAATTTGATTCTTACTGGATACTTCACACTTTCAGCATTGTGCCCGACTAAATTTAGTAAATGACCATTTGGAGAAGGAGGGGGTGGATGTTCAGGGTTAAAATAAGTTGTAATGAAAGGGTTTTTCATAAAATCTTTTGATTTAATAGTAATCCTCTTTTGGCACTGTGTTCTGGAGTTGCTTCCCTTCGTTCGGGTGACCTTTTTTTTTTTCTTCTGAGATCATAACCACAAAGAGTTTGATTGACATATCAATACATGGTCTGCTGCTGGACTCATTGGAGAATAGAATGTATGCAGCTTCTCAAGTAAACCAAACCTGCAGAAGAGAATACAAAATTTTGCAAGAGTTTTTTAGTTGATGTTTGTAATGTCGAAACTGAACAATCCATGAATATTATAAGCATGATCATCAAAAAATATAACATTGGAAAGATACTCTTCAACAATATGAAAACATTTGAACAATCGAAACAAGAACCGTATTTGATGGCATAGAAGACGCCACTCCTTATCAAAGCAGAGGATATTGAGAGAGAGAAAAAAAAAAAAAAAAAACATTTCTCTGCTATTCTGAAGTTACCTCCCATTTGTGAGGAGTTTCTTTTTCCGGGGTCATAGCCACAGAGAGCTTCATTGATCAAAAGTTCCCAAAGACTATATATAGAGACATTAACACACTAAATTCATTTCAGACAATTTGCTTGCATATTTACAAGCATTATATAAACACTTTTTTTTCTTTCTTGCTTTGAACCACTGAGAAAAGAGACAGATTGAAGAGAGACTCATCCCTTAACTATAGTACATTACACTTTTTTTTTTTTTTAAATACTCAAAGGGCTGTAGAGCTGAATTGGCAGAGATGCCGTGACCACATCAAAGAAGAAAAGAGGAGATCGAATCATGAAAAAAAAAAAAAAAGGAAAAAAAGGGTGGTATGTATTTCTAAGGGTTCTTATTTGTCATTCAGTTTCTTTTTTTTCAACTGCCCCCCCTCCTAGCCAATGTGGGGTTGGACAGTGAAGGTTAGATCAGCTTTTGAGCTATTTCTTGGGTGAAAAAAAGGGTAGTCTTATATGCTGTCAAATACGGTAATAATCCTCACCGAATCATTGCCTTTAATTCTGAAGTTTTGTTTTTTTTTATTATTTAGGATGATAAATGAATATTGCTTCTTTTTTTTTTCTTTAAAAAAAAAAAAAAAAATGTATACACTTTTATTTGCTTTGTTAAAAATTGATAATTCTCACACAGGTTTGAAATTTCTTCATTTCTTTTTTATATCATTTTTTTAAAACTTGTTTTTAAAGATTAATATGTTTTGTTTTCTATCAACTGTTTTGTTTTAAGGAGATTGATCCAAGTATTCTTTCAGAAAAAAAAAACAAAAAAAAAAAACAAACAAAAACCCAAAAACAATCTTTCTTTCAGTTCTCACATTCATATTAATTTTCTGGTATTACTTTTCAAATATTGAAGGTGGAAAGGAATTAGTTTTCCGCACCCTGAATTCCACATTACATGGGGAACACAAACTGGGATAGGGGAGGGGGTAGAAAAAAAATAGGTGTAAAAATTCAGTTGTAAAACACAAGGCATATTTTTTTTTTTTTTTTTTTACTTTCACTTTTTTAAACATTTCTCTCATTATTCAGTCTTTTTCACATTTTTTTTTCACGTATTGTGTTCACATTTTGCCTCTGGTTTACTGTTTTTTTTTAAATAGGACAAAAAAGATAAAAATATGTATGTTTATTTGAGAAGATAATGTGACATTTTTTGTTCCTGCTAAAAAATAAAAATTGAAAAAAAAAAAATGCTTGAACGGAAATTAAAAAAAAAAAAAAAAAACACAATTGGAAGAAAAAATACAAACCAACCTTAAGGTATATCCATATTTTTTTCTTTCTTATTTTTTACAAAAAAGGAAAGAAATTCACCAATCAATGGATAATCAAGAACCTACATATTTTTGCCCCCTTTTCCTAGATCTTTTTTTTTTTATGTTTAATTAAAACGGGAGCCTTGCCTCTGATGGGGGAAGTGACTACTAGCACCCCCTCCACCACCCCCACCGCGTTCCATTCTGGGCCCATGAAAATTAGGCCCAGGGGGTCTGAAAGGATGTCTGGGACCTCCAAATGTTCGAGGACCTTGCTGTTCTCCCTGATGGTAATCTGTCCGTGAGGGTAAGTGATATCCATGGCCGCTCTGAGGATGTGGCCCCATGAACTGACCACTCCGGTGAAGTTGAGGACCACTTCCTGGGTAAGGTGGCGGAGGAGGTGGCGGTCCTCCGATTGGTGGAGGTCTGATAGATGAAAGAGGTGGAGGTGGTGGGGCTCCTAAGTGAGGGTCCATGGAAACCCCAGCTACTGATGAAGATGGAGATGATGAGAGTGTGGAGTCAGAGGAGGCAGTTGAGGAGTCTGCATAGGTTTTATGTTCATAATACTCATTAGGTGACAGAATGGGGGTCTGCCTGGGGGCCTGCCCAGAGGAGGAGTCTTGTTGTGTGGGCCAGCTTGGCACCAGGTTGTGGGACTGAGGGTTGCTGCTGCTGCTGCTGTTGCTGCTGTTTACTTTCTTTTGGGGGTCATGCTGAGGGGGAGGTGGAGGGGGTGGAGGAGGCTGTGGGTTATGATCTGGCATGGGGATGTTCTGGGGGTTTGTCTGCAGTCTCTCAGGGGCAGCAATATCTACGACAGGCTGAATGTGTGAAGTGCTTGGAACAAATTCTGAATGCGGTGGTGGAACGTGAGATGCAGGGAGGTTGGATGTGCCGTATGTGGGGAGGGCTTTCTTAGAAGGAACACCAGGGGAGGGCAACTCTTGAGTGATCACAGGAAGGGGGGTGGCAGCAGCCGGGGGAGTGGGAGCTACAGACTTCACTGGACGGGTTTCTTGAGGTGATGCGGAGGAAATGACTGTGGTGCTGGTGACAATATGTTCAAGATGGCTACCGTGAGGTGGTGGTGGTGGGGGAGGGGTTGCAGAGTAGAATGTAACGTCCGGTGCTGCCAGTTGGGGATCCCGGGAATGGGCAGAGTCTACGGGGGTGATTTTCATGACTTTAGATGAAGAGTTAGCATCGTCGGCCAGCAGATTGGGGTTGGGTACTGCAGCTGGTGGTGGTGGTGGTGGCGGTAACCCAACTTTTCTGTAAAGGTTCTGTCGGTCATCCACATCCCGGGTTGTTTGAATACTAGCAGGGGTCAGACCGGCAGCAGTTGCGGAAGGGGCTGGCACATTTGGGGCAAGTTTTTCCTGTCCTATTACATTGTTCCAGCTTGGCAAAACAACCCTCAAATTATTTTGAGATTCGTTTGAATTTCCGGATGGGGCTATGAAGGTGCCAGGGATTCTTTGACGTGTGGACTCCGACTCGAATTGTGATGGAGACTGACTCATTGAATCACTGCTCTCAGAGTCTGCCGTACCAAAAAAGTCTTTGGCAGTGGGCCGTGGTAAGATGACCTCAATTTTCTGTGGAGCAATGGGCGGCTTCCTCATGTCCTGGTCTGTTTGGTTACCTGGTTCAACAGGTGGCTTCCCAGTGACTGGACGCTGATTTAGAACTGTGGATATTGACTGGAAAGATGCTTGTGCACTCGTCATGTGCTGTGGTGCCGATGCTGTGTTGCCCCACCCAGGAATAGCACCACCTGTATTATGTGTTGGCTGAGGAGGCAGGTTTCTGGGGCCTACGACGGGGTTACTCTGGGAACGGTAGTCAATGTCACCCCGACTGGCCCATAAGGAACCTGAAGGAGTATTGGGATCGTTTTCTGATGTGTCTTTGCCCTTGTGATCATAGATTGCTGGCCATGAAAGACCATGCTTACGATGGTCAACATCGCTAGGAAACTCTTCCAGAGAACTTGAAGTCAAAGTAGGAATTGGCTGGGGGGCAGGAGGTACCCCAGGGGCAGGAGGTACCACAGCAACAGAAGGTGTCACATTGTGGGAAAGACCTTTTCGCAAATCCTGGTCTTGGCTGGGAAACGGTAAAGACCTGAATGAATCGTCACCATCCTTCTTCACAGATGAGGATTTGTAGGACTTGGATCCGTCATGCGACGAGGACATTGAAATATCTTTCTTGTCAGCAGTATACCTATTAGCAGCATCCATGTACGAACTGCTTGCTCCGTAGACCTTCTTTCTCTCGTCTACGTCCCCGTATTTGTTGGAATCCTCGTTAGACATTGGGCCAAACTTGTCACTTTTTTCAGAACTCTTCTTGCTGCCGGAACGGTCTTCACTTTTGGTTGATGATGACCGCCGGTGCTCCTTCCTCTCAGATCCCCTGTCTTTGCTCTTCGAGGAACCATGATCATAATCTCGATCCCGATCTCTGTCCCTGTCATAATCTCGGTCTCTGCTACGGTGATCCGAGCTTCCGTAATCCTTGCGATAATCCCTGTCCCGCTTGTCAGAATAATCTCTGCCCCTCGAGTGTCGTGAGTGACTGTGACGGTCACTACGTTCAGAATAGCGGCTACTCTTGGAAGAGGTGCCAGTATCTGAATGGTGACCACTGCCGCTACTGCTCCTTTTGCGGTCAGAGTCACTTCTTCGCCTAGAGTCCTTTGACTGCTCGTGTGACGAACGACTTTTAGGGTCATGATGGCTCTCTCTACTCTTGGTGGCTGATGATTCATAGCGATTGTCTGATCGCCCTTTCCCAAGGTCTTTGCTGCTGGTCTCTGGTTTTGTTTTCGTCAAGGAGGATGAAGAAGACGGTTCATAATGGGTATCTAAACGACCTCGGCTACTTTCAACCTGACTCTCTGGTTGAACTTTCAGGGCAGCAATTTGTTGTTGTTGTTGTTGTTGCTGCGGCTGCTGTTGTTGACTTTCATTAGCAGACTTCGAGGCTTCATAAGATGCTTTCACATCTTCTACTTTCATCTGAATTCCATCGTCTTTGGTACCAATATTGATACCTTTCCAGTTGCTAATGAAGGAATCGGATCGAAGGCCTCCAGCCAGGAAGGAATCCGTTTTTGCAATTGTGGACAATGCATCGAATTCTGCACGGGTAAGGAATGCGTTTTCTTTGGAGACAGTGCTACGCATCTCCTCCTCCTCCTCTTCCTCCACACCGAGCCCCGGAATTTTGGGTTCAGACAACAATGAGTGCATCTTTGGTTTCTCTTCTTCTTTAAAAGCTGCGTGTGGAACTAGCGGGTGTTTGGGACCTGTGGAGAAGGCAATTCGGACACTAGACACCTTGCCGGCGTCTTGAGGCTTGCTTACTGGAAAACTCAAAGTTGTGGTCTTTTTTGAATCAGCCAATGATGTTCCAGTAGCAGAGACATCTTTCTGAGGAATGTTTGGGATTGTCTTATGACTTTCTGGCAAAGTGATATGTTTGAAGTCTGCAGAGGTTGTAGCGGTTGTCAAAGAGGGAGTATAAATGGCACTTCCAGCTACACTGCTCAAGGTACTGCTGCTAGTGTTTTTGGTAATGAGAGTAGTGGTCACCGTTGCTGAAGAGGCTGGAGGAACCTGTGTAGGCAAGTTACTGGTCTGCACTCTAGCCAGTGAAGCCAATGTCAGTGCAATCGTTGACCAGCCAGTTTCTGAAATTGGTGGAAGGGTTGATCCTGGCATCAGTGATGACAGCGCCTGATCTTTTTTGACCACTGGAATGGTCAGACTATGGGAAAGACCACTAGATTCAGGTGCAGTGGTTGCTATCATGTCTTTGGCATTGGTTGTCAGTGGCATGGCAGATGTATTAACAGTAAATGAAGAGTTTGGTAATTTGTTACTGGAGGCCGCTGTTGATGATGGGGGAAGCTGGATGCTTCCAAGAGTGCTGGGCTGTGTGGTGGTCAGCACATTGCTGGTCACAGAAGGGAGATTAAGAGGAAGGACTGTAGAGGTTGTACTGGGAATGGCAGGAGTCAATCCAGTCCCTAGATTTGTGGTCAAGCTCGGAGTCATACTGACCTTTGACACTTGACTGAACAAATTCTGGAGGGCAGTGGGCAGGCCGGCTGTGGATGGTTTTGGCAACGGAGCATCAGTCTTCTTTTCCCCGACCCGCTGTGTCAGTTCTGCAAGTAAATCCTTAGTTTCTGGTTTGCTCTGCTGACCACTGACCGCGGAGATAACGGCCGTCACCCCGGGGGACAGGGACGACATTTTGATTTGGTCAAAGATCTGAGCCATACTAACAGCAGACTTGGGTGACGTCGGCGTGACAATGCCAATTCCTGAGGGTATCTGAGAACTGGAGACGGCAGTAGCCGCAGACGTCGCTGGCGGGGGTGGGGGCGGCGGCGGCGGTGGAGGGGGCGGAGGGGAATCTTCACTCTCTTCAAAATCACATTCTTCTGGATCATAGGGCTTTTCGTCATCCTGCATGCTGTAGTCGTTGTCATCAGGATCATCATCATCGTTACTCAGCGCCAGGTTGTTGTTGTTGTTGTTATTGTTGTTGTTGTTGCTGTTTGTGTTGCTGCTGCTGCTAGTGCTAACGTTGTCGCTGTGGGAGCTGAGCAGACTGGCTGGGGCTGGATCATACTGTGTTGGGGAGTAAGGAGCTGCACCTGTGATCAGAAGCAAACAGAAGGACATCAGTAACAGACAATCAAGAAATATCTTTTGATATTATTACTTCTTACTTCTGAAAAGGGAAAATCAAATTGATATCATGAACATTGCGGTAGATACTTTTCTTTCAAGATTAATTGGGATATTGTTAAGTTGAGAACCCCTTATCTGAAATGCCTGGGACTAGTTTAATTGGGATATTGTTGAGTTGAGAACCCCTTATCTGAAATGCCTGGGACTAGTTTAATTGGGATATTGTTAAGTTGAGAACCCCTTATCTGAAATGCCTGGGACCAGAAGCTTTTCAGAATCCAGAACAGCTGCATACTAATAAAGAGCTACAAATAAACAGATTCTTTTTCTTCTTATCACTGATATTCTGCTTTTTTTTTTAGCAAGAAATCTTCAGCATGAAACTTTGCAAACCACTCTTGACACATTACATCATTCACTGTACCTTCTCCACATTTTTCTTCGGTGACCAAGTTACATTTTCATCTTTCTTAAAATCAAAATATGTATAATATGCAAGAAATATTACTTCTTTTCCTTCTTCAATGTTGACATCTTTAAATATAGATACACATTTACAAAAAACTGAATTGAAATCTTAAAACTGCAGTAAAAAAAAAAAGTGATCTCTTTGAATTAAGTTTTCTATATTGATTAACTTCGGAATCATCAACACAAGGGTGTGAAAGAAACTTACTTAAATCTTCAACTGGGGTGGTGTTCAGTGACTCTGAAAGGGCATCCATCTTTCCATAGGCCTTGACAATGGGATCATTGATACGAGAGCCAATTGTATCAGGAGAGTCCGAAGTGGAAGAATCCACAGGGCTCGGAGATGGTTGCTTGAATCTATCAGACTTCACATTGACCACTGGTGATGGGGTGTAGGGTACTTCCTTGAGAGCTGAAGGGGCACTGTAATACTTGCTGTCTTTCAGCTCAGGTAATACAGCTGAACTGGTCGGTTGGGTATCAGCTGTGACAAGGTCCGTATGGGCAGCTACAGGATATTTGGGAGGTAGAGTGGCTGGCTGGGTTGGATCGTATTTGGCAGGCAGTTGCGATGCTGAGGAATCCAGTTTGATGGTAGTTGATGGCAGCATTGGGTCGTACTTGAGTCGTTTTGCCTGGGTGTCATTGCTATCAGTTGCCACAGAAGCCTGAGAACTGCTAGACAGCTGTTCAACAGGACGTTTGGTTACCTTTTGACGGACGATTACACCCAGCAACATATGTGGCCGATTATCTTCCAAACCTGGGGGAGAAATTACGGCAAAGATTCATGAAATGTGTTTCAATTGGAAAAAAAGAAAAAGGAGAGAAAAGTGGTTTTAATCAGGAAATGGATATTACCACTTCTGCCTACAAATGAATCACAGCAAATTTTCTTCATTTTTCGCAAAATACCCACCCTCTGTAAGTTCTTATCACTGTCACCCTAGACTTTACTAACCCACCTACCATACCCCAACTCTTCAGATAGTGATATAAGGTTAAATAGAGCAATACATGACTTGACGAGATCAAAGGTATCAACCAACTTGATTGGTCGGTTCCAAGAGAATATACTCTCTCTTTGAATCTCTCCATCATTCCAACCAAGCTTTTCTAAAAACACTCAAATGTCATGAATGCTACATCACTGCTTTAGTAAAATAAGAATGACCATTTTACAATGGATCATTATTGAAAATGTAGCACCCTCTAAAATCGAATTTGAAAAAAATTGAAAAAAAAAAAAACAAATGAAAAAGCTTTCTTCAGAAGATGATTATTGGACTACATATGGAAATTTTCAAGGCTCTACACCAAAAAAATGTGACCCACAGCACTGAATTCAACATGGACAGGCAGCCAGAGAAGACAGGCGAATGCAGAGGGAAGAATACCCCAACCTTGTGAGTTTTGTTGTTTGGTTGGGTTGGTCATAGTGTTATTTTTACAAGCAAGAATAGCGAACAGATGCTATTTCTAATATCACTAGCAGAGGCTGATGCAAACATCCCCGCAACTAAAATGAAACGTTTTAACCAAGAAAAAATTTCACGGAGCTCCTACTCACCTGGTTCATCAAAAGGAAGTAGCAAAGGTGGAATCTTGCTATGGGAGGCCAACGGGACGATGTACATGTCCTTTATGTGGCGACTGTTGTTTCCTACTACACCACAACGCCCACGACTGTTCAGGTAAGAGTACAGAGTTACATAAGCATTCTTCTCATCAAATGACCCAGGTAGAAAGCGCAGCACACAGATATCCTGGCAAGAAAGGAAAAACAAGTATTTTTTTAAAATTAAATGAAAAAATAAAAAAAGTTCAATTCAATACACAAAAATCAATAATACAAGAAGTGCAAGAATTTCACAGCCCCAACAGACCACAAGGTGAAGCTGAAAGAGAGTGAAAAGTTGAGGTAAATATTTGTATCCCACATGTGTACCAAAACTCAGCTTGAAAAAAATAGATCTTCTATCTAAAATTTGGGCATTGTTGGTCCAAAATGACAATAGAGAAATATAGAAGACGAGAAAAAAAGAAAAATACACTTTTAGATGGTGCCTAGTTGAGCTCAAAAAATATGATCAGGAGTGTCACAGGAGGCACTCAAAAACACACAGACCCTTGAAAAAAAGAAGAATCTGTAACCAAGTTGGCTGGTTGGTTGGTTATTTGTGGTGCTTCAGTGATTCTAAATCTGGACCAGGCCTTGGAATAGAGAGTTACTGTAGTGCCAATGGTGGTCAGAGCCATGTCAACCGTTCACCCCAAAAAGGCTGGAGAATCAAGGAATTCAGTGATGAACTGAGACTATTCAGATGACAGCACTACTGGAGTTGGTCATGATACTGACGAGAGCCAGCAGTATTGAGACTTGTAGTCACTCAATCTCCAGTAAAAACTATCTGTGGCTGCCAGTGTGGAAACTTAATAAATAATGGTTAGAATTAAATGTCATTTTCTCAAGATATGATTCATGTTTCTCGGAGTATGATAGTAGAACCAGGATCTATGATGAAGCTAGTTGATTTTACTAATTATTTTACTTAATTTCAAAAGATCTTCTCAATACTTGCTTTCTATGATATCCAAAAGATCCAGGAAAATAATGAAAACTCATATTTCAGCAGAAATAAAAAAGAAACTTACTTTCGGAACAAAAATGAAGAAGAAAGAAAAAAAAAAGTGTATCACTAGCAGTGGAGATGATTTACCACTTTTCGCCCTAGATTTAGAGTGCTTTCGTTTCAGCAGTACAGAAATTCAACATTTATCCGTATTTCAAGTCCATTTTTCGGTAATTTCATCAAAGCTATTTCCTAGACATTAAAAGGAAATCTAGCCATTTTTAGTTATATAAAACAGCATTATAAAAACTTTTTTTTTTCGAAGTCAATTTAGTAACACTTATCACCAACTGTACTAAAATAGGACGGAAGGAATTTAAACCGAACACAAACAATGAAATAATGACTTTTACTGTTACCTTCTGAGAGCAGTACCTTTTGAGCCAGTGTGTCTACTTTGAAGCAAGTAATTTCCCTCATCATTGAATTCCCTAAATTTATTAGTAGCTTCCTCGTATGTATCATAGAATGAAAATATAGTTTGTATATTAAAAACCAGGCAAAAGGTACAAAATGATTTAATTCCTTACCCGTGATCCAGTTTGCTTGATCCGAGTCAGATAATCCCAGATCAATTCTGGAGCAA
This sequence comes from Thysanoteuthis rhombus, assembly GCA_963457665.1. NCBI lineage: Eukaryota > Metazoa > Mollusca > Cephalopoda > Oegopsida > Thysanoteuthidae > Thysanoteuthis > Thysanoteuthis major. The sequence goes on from OY735215.1 coordinate 52,296,467, forward strand.
TTCGACCACAAACATGAATAGTATCTTGGAGTTCCTGCAAAAAGAAAAATAGACGATATTTTCAATTTCAATTATTTCATTCTTAGATGAAATATTGCATTATTATTAATTCTGAGACATTTGGCAAAGTCTATAAATTAGAATGCGGGTGGGGTAAGGCTGACATACACTATAAGAGCGGACAAAAGCTTCACAAATATTAGATGTAGAGAAGTTTTAAAAAGTGTAAAAGAGGGGGGTGGCATAAAAGACTTCCATCAAGAAAAATTGCTCAAAAAATATCCCATATGTCTTACAGAGAACAACGAGAGAAGACTTAGAGGAGGTAGGAAGAGGAGATAGTGAGTGATGGGGGAAAGTTAGAGAGAGAGAGAGACAGACAGACAGAGACAGACAGAGAGAGAGATAGAGACAGACAGAGAGAGAGATAGAGACAGACAGAGAGAGAGATAGAGACAGACAGAGAGAGAGATAGAGACAGACAGAGAGAGAGATAGAGACAGACAGAGAGAGAGGAAGGCAGAGAGAGAGAGAGAGGAAGGCAGAGAGAGAGAGAGAGAGGAAGGCAGAGAGAGAGAGAGAGAGGAAGGCAGAGAGAGAGAGAGAGAGGAAGGCAGAGAGAGAGAGAGAGAGGAAGGCAGAGAGAGAGAGAGAGAGGAAGGCAGAGAGAGAGAGAGAGAGGAAGGCAGAGAGAGAGAGAGAGAGGAAGGCAGAGAGAGAGAGAGAGGAAGGCAGAGAGAGAGAGAGAGGAAGGCAGAGAGAGAGAGAGAGAGGAAGGCAGAGAGAGAGAGAGAGAGAGAGGAAGGCAGAGAGAGAGAGAGAGGAAGGCAGAGAGAGAGAGGAAGGCAGAGAGAGAGAGGAAGGCAGAGAGAGAGAGAGAGAGGAAGGCAGAGAGAGAGAGAGAGAGGAAGGCAGAGAGAGAGAGAGAGGAAGGCAGAGAGAGAGAGAGAGAGGAAGGCAGAGAGAGAGAGAGAGGAAGGCAGAGAGAGAGAGAGAGAGGAAGGCAGAGAGAGAGAGAGAGAGGAAGGCAGAGAGAGAGGAAGGCAGAGAGAGAGAGAGAGAGGAAGGCAGAGAGAGAGAGAGAGAGGAAGGCAGAGAGAGAGAGAGAGGAAGGCAGAGAGAGAGAGAGAGGAAGGCAGAGAGAGAGAGAGAGAGAGGAAGGCAGAGAGAGAGAGAGAGGAAGGCAGAGAGAGAGAGAGAGAGAGAGGAAGGCAGAGAGAGAGAGAGAGAGGAAGGCAGAGAGAGAGAGAGAGAGGAAGGCAGAGAGAGAGAGAGAGAGAGAGGAAGGCAGAGAGAGAGAGAGAGAGGAAGGCAGAGAGAGAGAGAGAGAGAGAGAGAGAGGAAGGCAGAGAGAGAGAGAGAGAGAGAGAGGAAGGCAGAGAGAGAGAGAGAGAGAGAGGAAGGCAGAGAGAGAGAGAGAGAGAGAGGAAGGCAGAGAGAGTGAGAGAGAGGAAGGCAGAGAGAGTGAGAGAGAGGAAGGCAGAGAGAGTGAGAGAGAGGAAGGCAGAGAGAGTGAGAGAGAGGAAGGCAGAGAGAGTGAGAGAGAGGAAGGCAGAGAGAGTGAGAGAGAGGAAGGCAGAGAGAGTGAGAGAGAGGAAGGCAGAGAGAGTGAGATAGAGAGGAAGGCAGAGATGACTCATAAAAACTGACCAGATGCTCAGTAGGTCCAGACATCCGATATGCAGTCGTCATAAACTTAACCAGATCCTGCATATGGATGAAACCTTTCCAAACAAGAGGACTAGATGGGGAGAACTTCACTTTTTTCTCAAGTCCAGACTGCAGAACTGAATCAGGAGACCTGATAAGAAACAAAAAAGGAAATACAGAATCTTGTTATATCTATGAAAAAAAAGTAACAAAAACTTGTAAATAGAAATCATATTCAACAATTAACTCGTTTCTCAACAGATTAAAGAAAAAAAATAATATTCGTACCATGTATACCAGAACAATTGTCTTTTCTAAGAATATATCTTCACTTTGGGCGAGGTTGGTTGGTCAAAAATGCAAAAAAAAAGGCAATTTAAAAAAAAACATTTTTAATGGTGCTTAGTGGTGTACTCCTGCATATTTTCGAGGCTGTAACTAAGAAAAATGTGACCCAGAGAGTCCAAAGACACACACTGACAGATGAGCAAAGAAAGAAGTCTCAGTAATCCACTTGGTTGATTGATCGGGCAGGTCAGTTGTGGGGCTATGATGATTCTACACAGTATTCGTGCATCTGTGTGTCACTAGGTGCTCCTGGTCACATTTTTGAGGCTAAAACCTTAAAACTTCACACGAACACACCACTTGGTACCATGTAAAAAAAGTTGGGTTTTTTTCCCCTCCCCACTGTGAAAAAGTGGTTTTTAGCAACTCTATGGTCATTTTGGACCAACAATACCCTAATCTTATGCTGATAATACTAGATAAAGATCCTTTTTTTTTTTATTTATTTACCCAGATAATTAGTTCTGGTATGCATGCAGGCTATGGTGATTCATTTACGGGGGGCACAGATATATTTCTAATTTTTGATTGACAAAATTGTAAGAATAATAAATGAGAAATATCACATGATGGAAAATAAATTCACAAGCTTCTGGCAGTTATTCAACTTCTTTTTGGGGGGGGAAAAAAATAGTGACTACTCAACTTGGAATGCCTGGACATGATCTTACCTTACAGTAACGTTGCGAGAATTTGAAGTTTTCATAGCACTTGGCAGAGGAGATCCTGGGGAGGCTCTGATTTCGTTGGCTTGTGCTTCCACTTGCTGTGTCACAGCTCGGATTGATTCAATAACATTCTTCACTTCCTCCTCTTTCAACAATTCTGCTTCACTTTTCTTTGTCACCTGGGACGATGACTTTCCAGTCTTGGACGATTTACTCTTTTTGGAGTCAGATTGCCCAGACAGTGCAACTTCTTTTTTCGCTTTCTTTGCAGGGGGCTCTTCTGAAGGAGGGGCCATCTTGCCTGTGCAGATTTTGCAGTTCAGATCGAATAAGTGAGTTTGATGGCTTTCTGTTGTGTCATTCATGATGCCACCAATAATATCAACTTTTGGATCGATTCGTGCTGGCTTTGGTACAGGTACTGGCTTGGCCTGTGATAAAATGAGAAAATATAAGCTGAGTGAGTGGAATTTGAATTTTGGGACTCTGATTTTGAGATTAATGAAAATCAATGATTTTATTTGGATAAGAGTTCTTTCTGGCCAAAATTCAAAGTTTTTAAATTAATTCAAAAAAAGACAGTCGGTGCTGGGGACTCCGTCAGATCTTTTTCCAACTTCCAAGCGACTGTGGTGCCAATTTCGGGCATTCTGAGAGAGAGAGACGAATAGGTTTGTACAGAAGAGAGGTTAGTTCCCCTCACCCAATTTGGTTCAGTTTTTCTGTCTCTAACTCTAAAGACATTACTCCAAGTCAAAAGTTCAACAGGAGCATTAGCAGAGAAAATTGCCAAGAAAAACTCATGTTGCCAAATCAAAAATATTTTTGTGCTAGTACAACGGCCAAAAAGCAATTTTTTATAATAGTTGAAAAATGGCCAAAAAATATCAGAAAGATGCTAAAATGGTTGGAAAATAGCCCCCAAAATTGTCAAAATGTTGAAGCATTATCGATTCTCATACAGCCAAATTTTAATTTCTCAAAGACAGCATTGCATCTAAAGACTTGCTACTAACAAATTATGATGCTGACATGGTGAGGGAGAATGAAGAATCTATACTTCCATTCATAAACAAAGCAACAATCTTTTGTCTTTCCGATAATGCACATCTGCATATCTACAATACATCCACATGCATAATGTCACAATATCAATGGAATGTGTTCCAAGTGGTATTTTGATTGGGGTATTGAGGGGAAGGGGACAGCTGTATACATTTGATTTTATACAGCAACAAGATGGCTGTATTGAATTGGGGGGGAGGATTTCAAGGAAATTTCAATCATTATACAGATTGTTCATAAAAGAATATCATAATCGAGAAAATACATAGAGCAAAGATTAGAATGCAATCAACTTGAAATTTGTTATTTCCACAAATTCTCACTTCATTGCCACAAATCCTACTTTTCACCCCCACAAAAAAAAAAAAAAAAAAAAAAAAAAAAAAAAGTATTTGGACATTGAGAGAAGAGTAATATTTAGTCCATGACCCAAGCCACTCAAAATAACAATGAAACTTGGAAAAAAAAAAAATTTTAAGAATAAGGTTAAGAATAAGTGTTTCTGACTTAGACCCAAACTTGGCTCATATAAATGTTTTTCAAGACAACGGTGACATCAGCAACCACATCACGCAGACTCGTTCGGGTGTTATCAAAATTCAATACATCTGTGCAAAGTATCTCCAACTGTCTGATTCTAAAGATACTTCATTGAATGGATTTAAAGAAAGAAAAAAAAAAAAAAAGAGACATTAAAATCATTTTTGTATCTTTTGAACAAAATTGTTTATCAAAAGATATGGATGGATAAAAACAAGTCAGAAACGACCAAATATTTTGTTTTGATAATCAAATTATTCAGCATAAAGTGACATTGTGGGTGATGTCACCTGGAAGAAAAATGTCCCTATGGAATGAGTCACGGTTGGGTCCAAAAGAAGTCACAAGTGCCCAAATAAAACATTACATACCATTCCACTTACTGTATTAGACTATTCCCTTATCCATGCAGAACATAATCACATTGTACAACCCCATATTGACCAAAACTTGAGTTGAAACAACCGTGTAATAAATAAGAGAATTTCAGGGATATGCATTTTTTGGAAATTAATATTACCTGCTGGAATAAGGACAAGAATCTTCTATGCCACTAAATACAGCAAGTAAAGTGAAAAAATAAACATTTTTCCACTTGTATTGTATCTTATGTTTTTAAAGGAAAAAAAATGTCATTAGATTTTTTCATCAATAACTAATCATTGTAGAATAGTTTTAATTGTGGCAGCAGTTAGCTAAGTTTCTATTTTCTGTTCTTACAAAAATTCTAATTTTTTTATCAACTTGAAAAGACTACATGTTTGAAATGATAAATATACATACAAATATTTTTTTCTTGTAATTATACAAGAGAATGCAAAGATAGTATTGATAGCAATATTCTGAAAGTAAGCTGTTTCGTCAGGTTAATTAAAGAATTATTGCTTCAACAAGAAATAGTTTCAAACCACATAAACTGAAAAAAGTTTAATTAGTCCTGATACTTATTGTTACATTACCTTATAACTTACCTCCAACGTGCTAAGATCTTCGCCTGCCACATCAACTTCTCCCTTATGAGTCTTTTTCACGACATGACCCTTGGCAGCCTCTTTGATAGCTTCAACCTCTCGCTGCTCAATCAACTCCAGAGTCTGAAAGCAGAAAAAAAAAAAAAAAAAAAAAAAAATAGTTAACAGTGCCAATGTTATACGACAGAAATTATGTATTCAGTTTGTTCGTTTGTCCACATAATATCACCAAAATTCCTAAATCAATTCCAATGACATTTTTTAGAAAGATGGTCCAAGGGCCAAAGAAAAATAGACTAAATTTTGGTGCAGATCCAATAATTGTCTTCAATGATTTTGTCAAGATTACAAGATGAGATAGTTTGTCTTTCATGATATAGCACTGTGACATCATCATTAATAAACATTATTGAATTGCATTTTAGTCAGGTTTCTTTACAACTATTGCTGATGTGTTTGATGAATGAATTATTACATGTTTTCATCATGGCACAGTTTGAAATCTCTAATGAGATTGTTACAGATTTTTGGTGAAAGTGACATTGGTGGAGGTATACACTCACTGAGTGCTTTTTTAATGTAACTGATCCCCTTTAAACATCTAATGTAATCTCTTTATAATCTCTGATGCTCAGTTGTATTGGAAATGATTTTCTAATTTTTAACTATAATTTGTTTTCTAAATAGATCCTTGAAGTTTCAATTTTTCTAAAATTTTGAAATGAGAGGTCAGCAGTTATGACAATATACAGATAGGTATACTCATGGGTGCCCACTGGAGGGGTGCAAATGGGACACTTACCGACCCCTGAATCAGGCCTTCTCACCAAGGGTAAGGGGGTTTGAAAGTTGGAACCTTATAATCAACAAAGGATATTGGTGCAGTAAAATTGTTTTATGTAAGCCCAACTTGATGATCCCAATTCACAGGTAACTGGGTTGACACTGAGATACATCCCACATACATCTATTTGCAACCTCTCGAAATTCTATTAACCCTTCTCCAAGCTACAACTAAATTGAAAACAGTTGTTAGTAACTCCTTTTCTATTGGTAAAAATGCTGCTAGAAAAACTTACATGTTTAGCTTCTTTCTGGCGCCACTGTGCCAATTCTGCAGAAGCCAGTTCATCAGCTGTCAAACGCACCAGGCGATGAGGCTTGATCCGACGAGCCAAAATTTTACGGAATAGACCCTGAAAGAAAAAAAAAATCATACACATTCAAACATGACTGACAAAAATAAAACTAAATCACTTATCGGGTCATGGGGTACATTGAAGACAAGACAAACTTATAACATTGAAGACAAGACAGAAAGGTTTTCAAAATATTTTGACTTTGATTGAAAGAGATCTTTAAATTTGGCCATGGAATAGAAAAGTAGTATCTAGATATTTTTCTAGATAAATAGAATGAAAATTTAGATATTTCTAGATATAATTTGAGATAATTTCGATATTAACTGGAAACTAAGACCCATAGCTTTCCATTTTAATTTTCCCCTTTTTCTTTCTTCCTTTTGTTGATTGATGCCATAGGAATATTATCAGTCTCTTTTTTCCCTCTCTCAATCAATTTCTAACAATTCATTTTTTAGTCTTAGTCAGAAATATGAAATTGTCATTGTTGTTAGGTAAGGGGAAAAAAAAAGACAAAACTCAGGAATTTGACAAAATTTCTCTTCCAGTAATACAATTTTGAAATAGTCCTTTGGATAATACCTCAAAAATAAATAGATAAACAAATTTTTTTAAAAACTTGACCAAGATTTTCCAGATCTGATACCAGAATAAGCATTATCGGAATTTATTTTTTCTCAAAAAGAGCAAAACGAAGAAATATACTGAAGGGAAAGTAATAAGAAAAAATAGCACAAGTCTGAAACCTGTGGAAGTTGAATGAAGGAAAACTATAAGAGCAGTGAATCACTGAACCGCATAATAAAGGGAAGTAACAGCTGCCAGGCGACGGATGAATAGTCTTTTCTATTGTTTCTCGCCATAAGGGAGACTATCAGAAATGGTTCTTAGTCAATATGGAATTTTGGCTGAGAAACTTTCAAAAGAAAACTCAATTTCGGAACGTGATTTGTTCAAATACAGTTAAATCAAATACCTAAAAACTATTTTTTAACCTGTTGGCTACCAAGTATATTCCCATGCAAGGTTTTTTTCATGAAAAATTGTTTAAAATATAAAGTTTTCTTTGCATGTTTGAAACTGATTTTCATTTCATACCAATTAACTAATATGTATAACAGATTAATAAAAAAATGAGATATATATGTAGATGTACATATGTAAATTAAAAAGAAACAATTAACTATCGTAAGAGTTTTCTTGTCCATGGCATTACTCGCTAAGATAAGTTATCTCATCTTAGAAAGCGAACGGATTAAATAAAAACAGTTTTTGAGGAAAATGACGCTTCTTGAAATCTGGTTAAATTTCATTTATCACTTTTTTTTCTTCAAATTGCTATATGTACAACAACAGTGGGAATAAAATTGGAAAATTGAAAGAAAATATCAGATTCTAGACCAACTCTATCATTCAGATGTTGAATTTCTCTCGAGTATCAGGGCTAGATCAGGCATGGATAACCTCTTTGATATAGCAGGTCATACATCAACTTGAAAAATGTTGATAGTACTACAGAAAATGTACTTAACATATGAATAACTACGGAATTGTGAAGCCAAAACAAATAGTAGTTTTATATTATAAATCACAAAATTGACTTGCAGAGAAAGATTTTAAATGAATGCCTGTATAGGCTGCAGGCTACAAAAAAAATGTTCCCGCAGACCAAATCAGGTTGACGGACCTATGGTTGCTCATAAATGGATGCTGTTGTGTAGAGGAGGACGTCCAGTAATAAATTTAATGAACATCACTTGGACAAGAGTCTTGAAAAGGATGGGAAAGGGAGGAAAATCAATAACTCATTGGGAACTTGTCTGATATGCAATAAATAAGTAAAATATCCAGACAAAATCACTTTTTGTAACAGTATGAACTATTTAATAATAAATAAATATAAAATTTGTATCCATGAGTTGAAACATTCACGTTTAGATTTTTGAATTTAACGTTACATTACAATTGTATGTTATTCAACAACCATTGCTTCAGTTGCCCCTGCTTTACGGGTTGGTTTACTTCATACATTTTTCTGTCTACCTTACAGTAATAAAGTTAGATTTGTATTTGTTGTGCAGTTCAAACAAAATTGTTGAGTATTTATTTGTGCCAATTCTGCTCATTTGGATTTATATATATATATATATATATACCTTCTGCTAAGTTTGGCGTAGATATGTGAATGTTTTGACTCATCGATACGAGTTTTAGTGATGTCATGGTGCTATATAAGAGGAACAACAAATCGTATTGAATAGTGAAAAGAAAGGCTCCATCTTTACCTTGTTGTTAGTGTCCTTAATATTAAAGATAAGGCTCCTGTATCGAGCTTTGTATTTGTGCCCACTGTCATTGTAAAGTTTGTATAACTCAGCCTCAATGCTAAACACCAACTGTTTCAGCTCAGTGTTAGGGATTTTCTTTATGTTATCAGCCTCTCGTGCCCTGAAAAAAAGAATAAATAACCATTAACAGACAAAAACTTTATAAAAGGCAAAACTAATAGGATATGAGTAATTGTAATTTCTATGCAACTGAGTTATAATTTCATTTACAGATGTTACTGTGCATGATATGTTTAAACTATTTTCCTTGTCTATGTGTTTGATTTTGCATGTTTTGGCGGTGTGCTCCAGAATGTGGAATAACTACTCAGAGTGCATGCTCGATTGGATTGGACAAAGGCTGGAAGGTACACAGCCGAAATGTTGTGAATAATGAACAGACCATATCATACATAATGATCAATGCAACCCATCTGACAATATTCCACCCAAAATATTCAGATGTCTTGAATTTTCAATGAGTTGATCTTATGGTGTTAATGATGATTATGGCAAAGCATGGGTTCTGCCAGATTTCTATGTGTGTAAATTAATTACTGCTACCCACAACACATTGCTTCTGTCTATGTTTCTGGGTTAAGGTTATAAATCTGTTCTGACATTTGTTTTTATTGATGTATCCAGACATCACCCACTCCTGACTCCACACACACATGCACTCAGACTCCCCTTAATGAGTAAAGAAAAATTTTTTTTTCTTCAACTCCCCACCCCCATTTCTCTTATGGGCTTCATTTACATAGAAAGTTTATGCAAAATTTGTCCCTCAATTTACGTCCAGCAGCATTCATGCCTTTTTGGGAAAAATTAGTATGTTTTAGCGATCATGCCCCCCCCGCCACCCCCAAAGCAAAGTTACTCATCTATTGATGATCCCTTCTCCCAATTGGTCATTCTATCGAGTGACTAACCAGACCTGAATATTTTGTTTTGAATATCTTGAGAACTGGTTCCACAGCCTCAATGTGACTTGGCAACCAATCAGAACGGACCCTACTGCAAATGCCTCCTGAACAGACACTCTCCAGTGGGTTAACTCAGTCGGCAGTGAGATGCCATTGAATGAGCTTGAGAACCTTGTGACCTTTGCATTTACTATCACTGAGCCTTCTCACACCCTGTGCAAGGTTTTATCAGCAAAACATCACATTACCCAGGTCAGTCAACCAAGCCCTCCATCCCTACAGTCCAAATTTGTCTATCTGCAATTTCTAGCTTTGAAAGGGAGGAGATTCCAGACCATGGACGTGATAGGGCACCTAATGGTGATCCCCAAAGAGGACTCTGGACACAGTTTTGAAAGGATGTTGATATAAAAAAAAAGTATAGTAAAAATACATTTCGTCTATAATATTAATCATATCATTCTATAGATATTCACTAGCTTAATCTAGAACAATGTTACCTAAACAGGTCCACTTTGCCCCAAGGGAGGGGTAGGTAGTCCAAAGGATGGGGGATAAAGCTATAAGATAATAAAAGTCAGGGTGAATGTCTTTGATTTAATCATTTTCAATTGCTTTCTTTCAGAAACAAATCCACACCAACAGCTGCACAAATCAAGCCAATTGTTATCAAGTTGTCTAATTATAAGCAAAATAAAATTATTTCAAATTATTCTTTTTTAGTACTTACTTTAATGGAAGGAGTAGGGGAAAACTATTTATTTTATTGACAAAAGTGTTGGAGAAAGGTTGAGAACCATTGATCTAAGACAAGTTCACAGGTTACGCGATTTAAAAAATAAATACTATATAAGCTGGAATATAATACGCATGGTTTACAAGAGTATCCAAGGCCCATAATTGTCCATATCAAGCTTCGATAGGAGCCCCCCTAGTCATAATACCAGTGAAATGGATGCAGTGTAATATTAACATATCTTTTTCAAATGAATTAAATATTAATATATACTGTACAATGAAGAAAACAAAATTCCATTTCTCACCCACATCGTTGTGAATTTTATCTCATTTCATCACCCCCATTTTTCTTACCTGTTAGCCAATGCTTCGTGCAAAGATTTTCGGACATTATGTCGTACATCATCTGGTCCCTTGACAGTCTGGCTGCTTGATTTTATATCTGGCAGCTCTTTTTTCTTCTGCTCCGTTGAAGGCCTCCGGTCAGAGTTCAATTGCCGTTGTTTCTCTTTCTCTTTATCTGAATAAGAGAGAATAACCATTTCATGAAGGGAACGCGAAATTCATACCAAATCATCAACAAGAGTTAAATTTTCAGTAGTTTTTCAATTACACATTCCTCCCTGGAAGTTAAGTTGGAGGAAAATGGTCTAAATTAATAATAGTTAGAAATGTATTTCAGTAAAACTTCTTTTATGAATAAGCAGTTAACACTTGGGAAATCCGCCAAATTACAATAACACCAAGTGCATCAAGTATCCTGGTTGCAGATGCTCAAGTGCATCTATGCCAAGTTTTTTTTCAAAGTAATTTTCAACTAAATAAAACAAACATGTCTCTCCTGAGAAAACTGTGCACGAGTTATATTTGTGCATGTTTCCAACACTTCAAGGATATGGTGCACAAGTCTGTGAACATTATATATATATGTATATGTATATATATATATATATATATATATATACATCTGTATAGCACGTGGGTAATAATGCACTTGGTTCAGAGTTAGATATCTCAAGAGCTATAACAATGATAGTTTTAAAAACTGAATATTTACAATTAGTTGAGATTGTTAGGTGTGAGAAACATGAAATAATGAGAGAAACAATTGTTTCAACATTTTAGAAACTTTACACAACAGAGAGTGGTACAAAGAGCAAACTCACTAAAAAAAGAGCTGGGTTTGTGCACAGCTTGGGACGGCTGCAAAACTTCAAAGGTGGGGTGTTCCGTCAGCCATTCCTTCAGTCCAGATTCCGTAGGTGCAGTAGGCCCCGTCAATATGCGACCCGATTTCCTCTCTAATACAACAACCTTACTATTACTATTATTACTATCTCTTTTCAGTTGCTGCTGTTGTTGTTGTTGTTGTTGTGGCGGCTGCTGCTGCTGCTGTTGTGGCTGTGGCTGCTGCATTTGTTGTTGTTGGGGTGGTGGGGGTTGTGGTTGTTTTTCTTGTTGCGGCTGCTGCTGAACTTGTTGCGGCTGCTGAACTTGTTGCTGCTGTTGTGGTTGCTGCAAGACAGGTTTGTCTGTGGGCTGAAATGGAACTCGGGTAAGTAAATAGGACATTAAAAAAAAAACAAGTTTCATGAGACCAAACGACTTTGTTTTAGCGTTTGGATATTCTTTATAGAAGCAAATAAAGTTGATTCTCTAGAATTCAAAGGAACGGACAACTCAAAATGTTTCCATAAAGGCATTTCTGAGGCCGAATCTCAACTACAATGGATTGAGTCAGGGGTCAGCAAAAGTTCGGGGAGACAGGCTGCATTTAAAATGTTCATGTCTTGCAGGCCAGGGAGAATAAAAAATGAAACAGGATGATGCAAACAGCAGGTTTTTTTCAATTATTTTACTGCTTCTCATTACAGACATAGATGCTAGCAGAAAAAATTGCCAAAACAAACCTAGTTTTGCCAACAAAAACAACACTTCTATGCTAGATGAACTGCCAAAAATGGCCCCAAAAAATAACTAAGTTGCTAAAATGATAACAGAAAAATAGCCAAAATGTTCAAGCATTTCTGCACTAATTTAACAATTTTTTCTTCATTTGTCAAAGACAGAGATTCAACATCCATGTAGTATGTATCTATATAAATTTCTATGTAATATCAATTAATAGAATATACATTTTGGTGGGTAGAGATTATTGTCAAATTGTGGTTCAAATTTTGTATAAAATAATAGAACTACTTGATTGCTTGGGTTAAGACATTTTTTTGCCATAAAATATTGATTTGTTGGAGGTCTTTGCAGAAATGAGAATTTAGTTCTAATTTTTTTTGATACTGGATTTTATCGTTTGCAAACAGAAGAATTATTGTATACAACGTCACATATTCAATATGAAGTTAATGAGCCAGATGAAATGAGGCCGCCAGCTGAATTCAGTCCACATGTTGTAGTTTACTGACCCCTGGATTAAGTGAAAGATGATATGGTCAAGATAGGTATTTAAATATATAAGTAATCAACTCAAATAATTACAAAAATTTTTAAAAAATAATTTTTTAAAAACTATTTGGTTTTGCTATTCATGGTATAATGGAGGCCTCATAGGTAAGTCATTTGCCAGCGTCTCTAGAGGATGAAGATTTGGATACCTGTGGCATTATCCAGGTCTAGCTAGTTATCATTATTCCATAAATTATTCAGGAAGGCCAGGGTGAAGGGGCCAAAACAGTGATTGAAACTAAGACAAGGATACTGGCCTTCATTATTCATGGAGAAGATAAGCATCTACAGGTATGGTCAACCCCAGCAAACCAAACTCTGTTATAAGTGATATCTGGTGACGACTATGGAGGCAGTGAAAATCATTGGCTAGGTCAACCAAAAGGAATGAGTTCATCATCTCATGAAATGACAATGTCACAGAATACTTCACTTACCTTTTGACCGGTCTGTTGCCAGTGGCGTTCATTCTTCAGCAGAGCCAAAGATTCCTGAGCATGTCGTACTATGCAGTCATCGCTGCAGTAAACAGATCCTTGGCGAGCATCACGCTTACAACCTGTGCCGATACACTGTTGGAATGTACGTTTCTTCAAGTCCTGAAGCAAAAACAAATACATAAATAATTCCAGCATTTTTGTCGAGTACTATGTCAGCATCACGATATTAACCAGACTCCCCCGTTCTGCATTTCAATCATTCAATGTCTGAGGAACCACTGTACATTGAAAAAATGACAATACTGCTTGAGATGGAGAAATTGTATTCACTGGCTTAAAGCAGTAGGGAGCAAGTTATTAGGTTTTGCTAGATTTGCAGCCGAGAATTACTCAGTATTTACACCAGACAATAAGTGGAAATGGCTAACGTGGATTTGCTCATTTCATAAAATCAATAATTTGAAATCTCTTTCTCAATAATTTGATTTAAAAGAATGAAGTTACTGATGCTATATTTTCAAGAATAGTTTTACAGAAATTTTTTAGCAAAAATAAACTAAAAAAAAAATCCCTCCTTCATTTTTCTGTTGCTTTTAAGAATAATTTAGAATACAGTTACCATTTATAATCACAGAAAACGTTATCAAACGGTTATTGTTATCTAAATCAGTGGACCCTGAATACTTTATATAAAATGAATTCAAGTTTTTCTTTTAAATTCAAAAATAAATTTCATATCAATTTTTCTTGAGCTAGAGTTATTTATAATAATGAATGTAAATTGTTCCAATTTTTACATCCTTTGCTTAATGTTATCAGCCAGTTATCGGTATCTTTCCTTGACGGATCCTCTACAGCGGACTCAGCATCAGCAAAAGACCAAGTGGTTGGCCTCTGTGTGATTACAATAATCAGCTCAAACAGACTATAAGGGAGACTAGTATCAACTTGGACACCTGAAAGGGGGGAGGGTTAAGACGGCCAAAAGCAGGCTGTGACACCAGACCATCTTGACTCCAACAAAACTGTTTGAGTAGGAGCATTGCAGAGCTAAAAAGCACAAGAGACAAAAACAAAAGATTCACCAGACCCAGAAACAAAATACTCCATTACAAGATTAGCCTATGACTATGATGGTTATCTAAAACACCCTGTCCTAAAGTGATCAGAATAAACTGCTTCCTCTATGTATCTATTTTAAAGCAACGATATCTATGCAATCTCCAGAATGTATGTCAGTAGCAGAGTGCTAAACTAGAGAGCCAAAAATAACTCTAGTTCAATCATGGGTGTTAGCAGGAAAAATTGCCAAAACGGAAACCAAGTGTTGCCAACTGAAAGAAATATTTTTGTGCTAGTTCAACTGTGAAAAATGCTAAAAAAATTTTTTTTTTTAAAATGGCCCCAAAACACCCAAAAGATGCTAAAGATGCTAAAAATGGTCAAAAAATGGCCAAAATGTTCAAGCCTTTTGTGCTGATATAGCATTTTTCCATTGAAAAATCTTCATTTGTTGAAAATGGAGATTCAACACCCATGTTCTATCTATGACAGTATACATTTTTGTCTTTATTACCAAGTAAATAAGATACACAGAGTCTAATAAAACATATTGCTTTTGAGATGAAACTCACCATATCTTTGAAGTGTAAAAGCTTCTTCTTCTTGATCTTATCAGAAGATGAAGATGACTTCCTATCACTTTCATTTGTCTGCCCAGTGCTAGACGACACCTGAGCAGAGGATACCTCCGGCTTCCTTGGTGTCAGGGACCCAAAAGTCTTTGTAGTGGGCGGGGTGCTTGTATAGTCCTTCTCTTTCAACTCCCGCTTGTCCTTTGAAGACACCCGATGCTTATCCCTATTGATGCTCTCTTTCTTATCCTTTGAAGACGAAGGTTTCTTCTCTCGATGGGAAGAAGAATCTGAACGTTCCTTGGAATTCTTGCGGTCCTTAGAGTCTTTGGAACTACGATGTTCAGCAGAGTCTTTCCGCTTTTGTTCTTTGGAAGAGGATTTGGGCCGTTCTTTTTCCCTGTCTTTTTCTCCTTTCTCTCGATCCGATTCTCTATCCTTGGAGGATTTACGAAGGGGTTTGGCTTCACTTGACGATTTCTTTGGAGTCGATGTGGCTGGTTTTGGCACAGGAGCAGGCAAAGTGTCCTTCTTTACAATGGTCTCCCGACTGGAAACTGGCAATGGTTCCTTCTTGTTATCCGAAGATGGTTTCTTGGAAGGTGGGGGGGCAGCTGTAGTGCTGTTACTAACCACTTCTTTGATGGATGTTTTAACTGGGGAACTGCCCACTTCTTCAAAACGCTGCTTCTTTTCCTAAATGGATTAAATAAAAAATTTTAAAAATCAAATTAAAAAAAATCAATTTAAAAAACAATTTTCATTCCACTCTCATAATATAAGTAATTCAATATTTCAACAAATTTTTATGCTCATAAAAATTGAAATGGTGAACAATTAGATAAACAAGTCTGGTTAGTCACTCATTAGACACCATCACATGAACCACTCCTTTCGGCAGCATGCCGTGATAGAAGTGATCAATGAGTAAGTTACTTCTACCTTTTGTCAAGTGGTAATCACTAAAAAGTTTGAATCAAAAACCAAGCAGCAAAAATTAAGGACCAATTTAATACAAATTTACATTGCAAATTGACACACAACGCCCCGAAGAAAAGCTGGGGGGGGGGCAAAAAAATTTGCAAACATAAAAAAGAGTAGATGTTTAAATTTTCAGCCCTCTAGCTCCATTTTGGTGACAATTTCTAACAATCATATTCAATCGAAAACCATTTTTTAGCAGAATAAAAATGCACAGGTCTCATGTCAGAAGTTTCTTTTGCAAAATATTCCCAAACAAAACAATTTTTTACATTTTTGCATCCAAAAGTCCTCTCTTTTATAGGTTTAACACAAAAATCACAGAAAAGTAATACATGTTTCTCCCATTTCTTCAAAGTTTGCTTTACAACACTTTTTCACTTTCAGGAAAAGTGAGCTATAATGTTCAGCATTAATTTTGCTGTGAACTGTCAAAGAGGCAGTGCACCCTTTCCTCATTTCTCCGATACCCATCTCCTGTGCTTCTAATCATCTGAATCTCCAACTCAACCTGACACATTAATTATTATTATTTTTGAAGTTTAGGAATACTGAAAAATTTTCCTTCAAATTAATTGCTTCTTTGCCTTGTGTGATTTCAGCTTATGAAAGGTATTTATTGTAACGCTCTAAAATTGGGAATTCATCCCATTTGACAAAATTTGTCAACATCAAAATTATGATTGGGACATGAATCTCAAGTAAAAATAGTCAGACAATATTACATCAACTATCACAAGGCAATTTTATTATTATTTTCATATTGAACAGACAGTAACTTTTATCCCTGCCACTTCTCAATACTACTAGTTCTCAATCATAAACAGACTCCCTGCCATATGTTTCATTAATGTTTGAGAACTAGTAGTATAAAAAGTGGCAGGGATTGTTTTTGCATCAAAACATTTCATTAACATGTGGTAGGGATAGCTTTTGCAACTAAAATGTTCCAGGGAGTGGTAGGGTTGAAAGGTACGTCTGTATTGAACTGCAAAATTGACATAAGCAAGGGCAGGGTAAAAGAAGTGTAGAGAATGTTCATCTATTGTTATAGTAGATGTGTAGTGATCTCATGAGTAGAGGACGACAAATAAACAAACAAACAAACCTTAGTTGGCTTGGCTGGAGTGAGACTAGCCTCTTCACTTGACTGGTCAGTGGAATGTACAGCAGGGACTTCGACTGGAGCTGGAGCTAATAATGGAAATGACAAAGAGGTATTAGAAAAATGAAGATATCAATCTTGAAATCATCTAACACATAAATCTCTTCACAGTTAACAGCTGAAACTGAGAAAGTCATTGAACAAAGGTCAAATTAAAGTCATTATAGTTAGAATAACTTTTTTGAGGTTACTGCAAATACTTTTGTTTGGATTTGTTTAGTAAGAAAAAAAGTTTATTTAAGTTTAAATTCTTTTTAAGAAAAACAAAAAAACAAAAACGAATCAATTAAATACCAAAATTATCATCTGAAATATGAACAAGATTTCCCAATATGGGTTTAAGACCCCTCATCTGAAGCAACTCCGAAAACCAAAATGTTCCAAAATCTGAAACTTTTCAAGAGCTAACATGTCGCAAGTGGAAAATTTCACACCTGTGGTTCAAAGACGAGAGACAAGGCTGAATCCCTAAGCATTTAACTCATTCTGACTACAGTACAAGCTTGGTTATCTCAAGGTGACCTTTGAGAAACGTAAAACTATATATAGATCACATACAGTGAAAGATGAAAAAGTCATAAACAAATATTATAGTAGAAAGTCAGGGAATATGAAAAAAAAAAGAAGAAGAAAAAAGAAAATGCAAGTTACTCGAATTGTGTTTTACACAAATATTTGCCAATGAAGTTTAGAGTTTAACACTAATAAATAAGGAAAATTGTGCTGACCATTAGTGGTTCCAGCGTTAAGTGCGTCCTCCTCCTTCTGAGCATCTGTAGTGGACACAGCGGCTCCAGAAGCACCATCGATAGGACAGTTATCACAGACAAATTTCTCCCCATCTTGCAAAATCCTCTGCATGTCTTCCAAAGTCAGCTCTGCACAATGGCCATGAAAACTTTTTTTGCATATATCACAGATTACAAGATATCTGCAAATAAAAGAAAAATAATATTTACAGTTCATTCATTAGATACAGTTAGCATAAATCAAACATATGTGATATCCAAAAGTGAAATATCCTTTGCTACAATTCATGATTATGAGAAAAGCCGAGTCAGTATATGATTGTTATCAATACGGTATAAAGAGGGGTACCTGCAACACTATGCTTTTCCATGATACGATATTTATCACATTATTCTACTCACAACATGATATATATTGTGATACAAGATGAACTCGCATGAAAAAAAAAAAACTTTCAAGAGAAAAGTGTTTAAAAATTCAATGTAAAAAAAAGATGTATTTAAATAAATACCAGAGGAATGTGTCTCCAAATTTTAAAAGTATGTTTCGCACAAGATATTAAATAACATGTCTGACAGTTTTATCATGATATCACTGACTACCTGCACTTTCATTTAGCATAAATTACTAAAATTTATATAGATAGCACAATCCAGTTCAGAGAGAATAATTCCCTGATTTCAAATACCTGTATATAGTAACAGTATATACAAATACCTGTATAATAACAGTCTGACTTGAACAGATTATAAGCATGTCCATTGGCTCAATGCATTATTCTCTAAAGTTTAAAAAACTTGAATAAAAGTATCTTTTTGTTCAGTACAAAATTGAAAAGAAAAGAAAAAAAAATGGCTATTCTGCTTTGAAGGTACCTCACTGCACATTTTCAGTATTGTTGAAAAAACATAAAAAAGAATTTTTGAATAATTGAATGAATTGCAGTGGAGCAAATGTTATTTTTTCTAAAAGTATATTTTTATGAAGTTACGTTTGAATGGGATACATCTTTGAATGAGCACATGTGTTCTCTTTTTTCAATTCAAGGATGGTGGGATCTGCATCTGTATGGGTTTTATTTCATACATTGTATTATCATCCACAGTACATTAATTATATATGTATAATTGTTAAAGTTGAAAATAAAATAAAATTATGTATGAAATTTTGTAAGAGGAAAAGTTCAATTACACTTGATTTTACATAAACTTTAAATCATTTTAAAACAATGTATTTTCAGCTGCTCCCATGAGATAATGAAATTAATTTGATAAGAACCAAGGAATATCTTCCATGTCAAAAGAATGCAGAGAAAAAAAGACAAAAAAAAACAATATCTTCAAAGCATGAACATGAAATGAAATTGATGCGTAAAAAATTCTTTTCTAAATATTTTGGTCTTTATGATATAAGAATAGTAACTGTGAAATATTGTTTTCATGTATTTTCAAAATTTGGAAATATAAGACTGAAAAAACACTGTATTTGAATTATTCTACAGTCAAACGTACAGATGTATCAAGGAGACAGAAGTTAATCTATAAAATGTATTATCAGCAACATTACTAGCTTTTCCCCCACATTTACTTCTGCACTGATGAAGGTTTCTACTGACGACCGAGGAAATTTTCAAATGTGAACACATGGGTGGTGGGTAGATCAGCCATGTTTACTACTTGCCGTCCGTCATCATCATTAGTCTGTCATTGGAAATAGACCTTCCCCAGGATCCACCACATTTCTCTACGAGCGTTGCAGAGCCTCCTCCTTTTTTCTAGATTTGTCAAGTTCATCTCTACATCTTGAACTCTGTTGGCCATGGTTTCGCATGTCATCTCTGGGGATCCATGAATGAAAATCTTTTTTTTTTTTTTTTTTTTACAGACAAAAATTTGATCTTCCTTCATTCTATCAAAATTTTTTTTCCGATGAACTTTAGTGTATCAATTACCGCTTGAGTGAAAAATATTGCCATACATCGATAAATCATTGCAGCTCTAGTGTAAAGGTAAGTGAGATAGTTTGGGAGACAAACTAATACTGTGTTGAGTTCAATCCTCACTGGGTGTCCCACACTGGTTATGCACCAGACTATAAGGCAAGTTCAATACTGATAGATGGA
>OY735215.1:52321393-52501393 GCA_963457665.1 Thysanoteuthis rhombus
CAAGAAACCATACCTCTATTTTACGAACAACCCCAATTACTGACTGCATAATAGCAATACCTATTGCCAAGTATCCCTCATACTTAGTGACACCAATTTCACTGGAATTCACATTAAAAAAAGTATGTAAAGTAATATTTACATTGGTTTCATTAATTGAATAGAACAATTTACATTTTTTTCTTTTGGCATTATCACAAAAAAAAGAAAAAAAGAAAAAAAAAAAAAGGAAAAGGAAAAAAAAAAAAAGACAGTAACACACTATACAAGATGCTTTCCAAGCATTCTGGGAATTAGAAAAGCATGTATAGAACAAATGTTGTAGAGACTTTTGCTGCTGCAACCCTTTGTGAGCCAATGTACAAACAGTACGCAATGGCACTACTTTGAAAGTGTTGGTAGAAACTAGGTGTCAGGATAAGTAATTTCTTTATGGTAATTCTATAAACTTTGGGAAAGCATGTTGTACATATCCTATAAGAGAGTATATTTCTTACCTTTGCAGGTTTGGGGGTTTTCTTGGCAGGTGGCGAAGTGGCAGATTCTAAATTGATTACCTTCTAGAAAGAGAAAAAAAAAAAAAATTGAAGTCAATTTATTTCAATAAAAAAGCAATTGCATTTAAAGAACAAACTGATTTGATATGTAAATTAAATTCACTACAAATGATAACAATCACTCCGAGGGAAATGATGAATCACTGTCACCTGCTACTTACCACGTAACTTAAGCACTGTGGGTAGTAAAATCAATTTTTTTTTTCTTCCCCAAAAGGTCACGTTAGTCATTCATCAGAATCAAAAATTGGAAAAGGGGATGATTAGTGAATAAGTTACTTTTGGCTTTTTTGCACTGTGATCATGAAAAAGTACAAATTTTCAAAAACAAACGTGAATACTGCTGGACACAAACTAAGGGACCAATTGGGCATAAACTTTCATTGTAAATTGAACCCCACTATACAAACCTATTTAGAAGGAAAAATTTTTAAAAAAAAAGAAGAAAAAAAAAAGCATAATTTTCCTTACTCACGAGTAGCGTGTGTGCAAAAGTTCAAAATTTCTATGAATGGTTAGGGCTGGACAAATTACAGATACATATGACTATCAGAACACATGAATAACCTAAACCCCTACATGTAATTAAATCACTCTGTTGTGGATAGAAGTGATTAAAACTTGAGACCATTGTAGTTTATGGGAATTTTAATG
Organism: Thysanoteuthis rhombus; assembly: GCA_963457665.1. NCBI lineage: Eukaryota > Metazoa > Mollusca > Cephalopoda > Oegopsida > Thysanoteuthidae > Thysanoteuthis > Thysanoteuthis major. Next base: position 52,322,605 of record OY735215.1, read on the forward strand.
ATACCAATAACTCATGAAGGTAATTCAAATTCAATTAGTGAACTATCTACACAAGTTAACCACTCTACACCATATGAATCAGGAGTGGTCAAACCACATGCAGCTCATGGAAATATGTTGGCAGAGCCTCTTTCCTCTTTTACAGAAGGTATTATTTACCAGTTACGAACTGCAACCTCACGGGATTATATCGGAAGTTTATGGTTAGAAAAAATTATTCAAGTATATTGAATTTCAACACAGGATTTAATATAGTTAAAACAATCACCAGTCATGTTTTTGAAAGCATTTGGGATATACATGTATGTACTTAGTGATCACTGTAACTAATACAAATTACAAGTTTTAAAAAAACTATATACCTGAATAAATGTTATTACATATATGTATCTGTTAACATTTATATAGCAGTTTTGTAATAAACATATGTAACAATTGAAATGTGTAAATTTCATTTGTCTCACAGCTCTCAAACATCTGAAGTTCTTTATACTGATCCATGCCCTTAATTTATTTACATGATGCTTAAGTACCCAGGCTGCATTTAGTTACGATAAAAAGCAACAATAATTGAGACAAAGATAAATGGTAGCAAACATTAATAATAATTTATAATTCTTCATCTACTAAAAAAGAAAAAAGAAAAAGAAAATTGGATCAAACTGAACAAATTAATAAACATGGCACAGAGGAGATTGTGGATACAGAGGGAGTTTGAGGATTTGATTTGGACTGATGCTTGCCCCTAAGTTCCAGAAGTTCAGTGGTAAGAATGGTGGTGTGTTGAGTGGAACACCCTTTGGTAAAGAGGCCTGTGAGTTTGATTCTCACCTGGAACTTATTCTTTATCATGATCCACATTGTTAATTTATTTACTTACTACTCATTTTCTGGTAAAATTATGCTCAGGCTTTATGGTAGAGGCATTCTTACTCATGAATATCTGGTTTTTGTCATTTCCATGGAAACTGAATGCAATAAAATTGCCCCAAAATGCTAAATACTTTGCAAATATTACAACTTCATCCTCAATAAGTTATAACTTGTAACAATCATGTGTCAGAATCATGTAAAAGTAATTCTAATAAATCAATAACATCTATTCCAAACTCGTCGTTTGAGTCCAGAATGGCCTACAAGGTCTCCTAGGCATTCATTAGTCTAACCCCGAAAGTCATGGTATCATAATTTGATCATATCTCTACTTCTGAAGCACATGGAAGCCGCCATGTTGTTTGAGCTGATTCAATAGCTATAATCCTCAGTCATCCATTAGTAATATTAAATTCATTTGTAAACAAATGTACGCTTGGCAGAGCAGAAAAGAAAGAGAGAGGAGAGGTGACCGAGGCGGAAAGAGAGAGGAGAGGTGACCGAGGCGGAAAGAGAGAGGAGAGGTGACCGAGGCGGAAAGAGAGAGGAGAGGTGACCGAGGCGGAAAGAGAGAGGAGAGGTGACCGAGGCGGAAAGAGAGAGGAGAGGTGACCGAGGCGGAAAGAGAGAGGAGAGGTGACCGAGGCGGAAAGAGAGAGGAGAGGTGACCGAGGCGGAAAGAGAGAGGAGAGGTGACCGAGGCGGAAAGAGAGAGGAGAGGTGACCGAGGCGGAAAGAGAGAGGAGAGGTGACCGAGGCGGAAAGAGAGAGGAGAGGTGACCGAGGCGGAAAGAGAGAGGAGAGGTGACCGAGGCGGAAAGAGAGAGGAGAGGTGACCGAGGCGGAAAGAGAGAGGAGAGGTGACCGAGGCGGAAAGAGAGAGGAGAGGTGACCGAGGCGGAAAGAGAGAGGAGAGGTGACCGAGGCGGAAAGAGAGAGGAGAGGTGACCGAGGCGGAAAGAGAGAGGAGAGGTGACCGAGGCGGAAAGAGAGAGGAGAGGTGACCGAGGCGGAAAGAGAGAGGAGAGGTGACCGAGGCGGAAAGAGAGAGGAGAGGTGACCGAGGCGGAAAGAGAGAGGAGAGGTGACCGAGGCGGAAAGAGAGAGGAGAGGTGACCGAGGCGGAAAGAGAGAGGAGAGGTGACCGAGGCGGAAAGAGAGAGGAGAGGTGACCGAGGCGGAAAGAGGGAGGAGAGGTGACCGAGGCGGAAAGAGGGAGGAGAGGTGACCGAGGCGGAAAGAGAGAGGAGAGGTGACCGAGGCGGAAAGAGAGAGGAGAGGTGACCGAGGCGGAAAGAGAGAGGAGAGTTGACCGAGGCAGAAAGAGAGAGGAGAGGTGACCGAGGCGGAAAGAGAGAGGAGAGGTGACCGAGACACACAGTTAGTTGTTCCCTACACAAAATGCAGAGTTAAGATAATAAACTCTAAAATTCTGCCATACCTTGACAATTGAAATAGTGACAAAGTAGTGAGTGGCTAAATACAAGCTATGACAGATTTTTAAAACGTTTGACTATGTGCTTTGTCATTGAATGTCAAATTTTCCCTCTCTCACCAACAGATTCATTGATAAGTCTGCAAGTAATAAGGTATATAATGACAATAGAGATAATGTGTCTGGAGCAAGAATTTCATACACTGTGTATATTTCAAATATAAGACGATGCCATCTTTTTTGTTTGTTCGTTTCAGTTATGCTAGAGCATACAGAGAGAATAAGGGGGTTGTGCAAGCAGCTATGTGCTTGTATGCTCACATCTATATCACTACCACTACCGTCTTTGTATTAGGACAGAAAACTGATATAAGCATCCTTTCCGTGAATGAAACTGTTCGTCACACACTGAAAAAGAATTTCGTTTTTACCCAATTTCCTTACTTTATGTTTTAGACTTCATGGCATAATGAATTATGAGTTGTAGAAAAATTGACAAAAAAACAAAAAAAAAAAAACAAAAACAATTTTCTTAGATATGCCTTTTCAAATTTTTTTTTTTCTATTATTAAGACTAAAGGAAATTATATTAAAATACATGATTATCGGATAGATAGGTTTTATCTTTTATAGACAATGAGGAAAATACAGATTGGGTGGAAAGGTATTTATTCACGGACGCTTCATAGAGAGTGACCCCTTCATCAACCACAAGATGGAGAAATGAAGAAAACAGGAGTTTTCATGTTATGGGTGGATGACCAGAAAGACGCACTGGTACAAAACACACCATCTAGCAACAGCTCATACATCTTATCCCTAGAAAACCACCATAATAAAACATGTACACAACAGGATGAACTGCCAGATTATAGAAGCAGCATTCATTGCAATGAATAACACCGTAAAACAACGCCCAAGCTCCTTCAATATATCAAGATACATTGCAAAGATAATATCATTGCAAAACAGCCACAGAAAAAAAGAATTCCACACAGTCACACCTGCTGATATATGTAGGTTAGGTACACCATTCCAAACATGCATATACAAGTATACAAAGGAACACTGACATGCTGGAACAGTCTTAGGCACACACGTTAAAACCAGTATACACTGTGCATTCCCAGCATAAATGATTAAGCATGTATCATAGACACTGCTGTATGATTGTACACAGTGTATCAACCAGATCGAAGCACACCATTGTATGTGTATATACTGTGCATACAATCATACACCTAGATTGATTGTCACTCGCAGTACCAATAAGTACTATGCACTTTTGGTGTGGGAATGTAGATATATTCTACACTTCATTATCGCATGGGTGCTGTGTCTGCTCTAGGCACAGCTGTATGCACACAGACCATGCAACAGCAGGTTGTATACTATTACATGGCTGTACACTATTTATACTGTTATGTGATTGTTTTTCTTCTGCGATATGCTTTGATGTGTTTGTACGAGCATACGTGTATGTGCTACACAGTCAGACTAACGGGGGGGGGGGCGGGCTTATAACTAACCTCCCCTAGACACACACATGACAACAAATCCTTCCTCACACAGAAAAAAAACAAAAAAACAAAAATAACCTTAACCACACCCTTACACAAGTGCTTATCTCCCATCCAACATAGTATGATGATGGATATATGATCTCTCACCTGAACACAAAGTCCGGGTATCCATCCACAGATGAACTAAAAAAGAAAAAAAAACAAACTCCAACCCCATCCACTCGGAGTACAGAAAACTTCCAGATCTCTTCATTTCTTTATCTTGCCGATGATTGGGGGGGGGGGGTCCACATCTTATGAAATAATGCCTATTCATCAGATTTGTGTTTTCCTAATTGTCTATTTTTCATCTTTCAAATATATATATTTGTATAATTCATCCATGCGTAAATAAACTCATTTTTCTGTTCCTTCTTTTTTCACACGTACCATGCTAGTAGATAGATGTATGCAATAGTAATATAATATTTATCATGGACAAGCCGGGAAGACAAATTTGAGTAGGCAGAAAAGATTTGGAAATTCTAACATTTTTCCTGTGCAGAAAAAACTGCTTTAGCTGAATCTGACCTTAGTTTGGTTTTTTTTTGGGGGGGGGGGGTATTTTGAGAAAAAGCAACTTTTTTAGAGGGAGTGAGTAAACTGACTGTAAATAGGATGATCAATTTACAATGTGTGTATAATGTGAAAATGAACACTGAATTTGAGTCACTCTTTGCGACACACTATCTTCAATTCACAATGTATTTATATATATGCTCCCATATAACTTTTACTGTGTCCCACAATGAATAAAACTAGATTCCATGGAGTCTCCATACGAGGGGCGGAGGGGGTTACCGGGGCCTACCTAGATCTGTCTTCATGGCACATCTGTCGTATCTATACATACCTTCCCCTTGGTACCAGGCTGTTGCTTCTTCAAACGTTGCAAGGGAACCTCTTCCTCGTCATCGTCATCATCCTCATCCTCATCTTCATCATACTCTTCATCATCGTCGTCGTCATCGTACTCATCATCAGAATCAGTCGAGGATCTCTTCTTCTGCTTCTTCTTTTTCGCTGCCAGCTCACTGGCTTTGGCCGCCTTTTCTCGCTCTTCTTTGCGGATCCTGGCTTGACGTTTTGGCCGTCCAGTCTTCATCAGGGGAACTGGCTTGGTCACCAACTCCCCGTTGTTCTCCTCTTCCTCTTCCTCCTCCTCATCTTCTTCCTCACCTTTATTTTTCTCCTCCACCACTTCTTTCTTTTTCTTCTTCTTTTTCTTCTTCTCCACCACCAATTCCTTCTTCTTTTTCTTTTTGCCCCCCTCAACAGCCTCTTTCACCTTTACTTTCACCTTCTTTTTCTTCCCCACTTGAGGGGAGGCTGATACATCTGGTGACACACCTGAGTCGTCAGCCTCACTTACAGGTACAGCTCCAAGCTTTGTTTTCTTTCCTCTACCTACACCTGCAGGCCCTTGCCGACCACCACGGCCAGATTTTTTAAGGGTGGTTGCAGCTTTCTTAGACACACCCGTCGGCTTTTTAATTAAACTGCTCAATAATACAGATTCTTCACTACTTGTCGTATCGAGTTTCGAGTCATCGAACTGCGAATCAACTTTTGAGTCATCGAGCTCCGAATATTTTGAATCATTTAAAGATTGTTTCCTGGATTTTAGCAAAGATAATGAAGTGTCTGCATGATTGTTTTCTTTGTTTAATTTGCCGCTATTGCCCACCTCCGATTTGTCTAATGTGCTGGGTGGAATCGTCCGAGATTCTTCTAATTCTTGTGCGGCATCACTCATATCTGTCTTTTTTTGTTCTTCTACAGAAGTCTCGGCAGCAAGAGACACCTGAGACACTTGACCATCATTAGAGAGGTCAGCATTCATCGATACATCAGTGGCTGAAACGGCATCAGAAATGTCTGCAGTCGTGGAAAGTTGACTTGCAGCAGCCTTAGCCAACGTCCTTTTACCACCTCGACCAACCTTAGTCTTTAACGGTGTGCTATTTACTGATTCCTTGGAGGTGTTCAGTTCGCTTCCCCCCTTCAGGGTTGATGTGTCCTCCTTCTTCTTCCGTGGACGACCTGGGCCGGGTCTCTTCGCTTTTGGTTTTTCCGGCTCAGAGTCTGAGTCCTTTTCGTACTTCCTGTTCTTAATTTGGCGGCGTTTCGGCCGACCAGCGAGTAGTGTATCCGCTGCTGGTTCAGACACCGATATATCTGTGACGGACTGGTCAGTATTCTGGATACTGCTGTCTGATTCTTCGGTTTCTATTGCATCCTTCACTTTCTTTTTGCGCCCAGGAGTACTGCTACTTCCACCTCTGCCTCGACCACGGCCCTAGTGAAAAATGAAACAAAACATTTTTAGATAAAGCAAGAATTGATATTGCTCAACAATTCATTGAACTACATATCTATATAGGTACATTAATACTTCAACACCTTAATAACGGAAAAAAATACTAATCATATGTGCCGGACAGCAAGATGAATGATTTACAAAAGTACTTAGAGGACTGTGGCTCACTCTTAGACATTGAACCCCCATAACTGTTCATATTGAGCAATCAATTATCAAAAAAATTTTTGTTTTTATACATATGATGTAACTACGCAATAATTTAAAAGGTTTATCTCTTTCTGAATGAAAGGATATTATGGCTCTAGTTATCAATGCTATATCAGAAAAAAGGAAGAAAAAAAATCTTAGATATTTTCATCCCAATAATGCCCTTTGATTTTGATAGAGAGGATGATTTTCGCTTCAAAGATGCTAGTCTATCATTTATGAATGATTCTGTTTCAAAAAACTCATCTCTTTGGATAACCTTTCCTAATGACTCAATGAAAGACTAGTTACTCTTCCTGCTACAACCATCATGCATAGCGGATGCATCATTGAACTTATGGTTCTTTTTTCTTCTATAATGTAGCCACATATTTCAATGACATTAAGTGCTGAAATGGAGGGGAGGGTGTCCTATATGACACTAGACGTGGTAAATCAACTCAGTAAGGAAAGAAACGTTTACATCACAAAAAAAGTTAAGATCTGTTAGGAGGGGAAGGGGAAGTGGGAGAGTTCTACATAGCTTACCCTTCCAGTAGGTGTGGCTCCTCTGCCTCTGCTCGCTGCCTTGGCACCTCCCCGGCCGGCATTCCCGCGACCTGCTCCTGGGGTTACAGGTGATGGTTCCCCTTTCTGAGCTCCTCTGCCTCTACCTCTCTGTCCCCTACCACGACCTCTACCAGATGAGGGCGGGGTCTCAGGCTCCCCATCAGATTGTTTGACTGGTGTGGAGGTTGATGAAGGTTGCAAAAAGCAGATCATGTTGCCCTGATTGTCTGTAGTCGATGCTACTAAATCTGGATCTTTGTTCGACTGATCATCGTTTGCAGTGGCTGTTGTAGGTGTTGCGGCCAATCCTCCTGCTGTCACTGGCTCGACCATTTCTGATGGCTTCTTAAAGAGTTCTGACGTGTCAACTTCCTTCTGACTGTCTTCTTGACGGCTCTTCTCGGCCAGTTCCCTTTGCTCAGCTCCACTGATTCTCGTGGAACGACTGAAGAAAATTGGTGAAAAGTTGGAAGAAAATACATGAAAAATGGATAGAAATTTTCAATGAAACATCATTAATGAAAATGTGAAAAGAATATTTACCAATTTACAGTTTAATGTACAATAATTCTAGACAGGAAACAATTTTAACCAGCATTCCAAGGAAAATAATGAATCACCACCATACATATATGCTGCCTTTAACATTGTGAATTAAACAATGGTAAACTTAAGTTAGCTTGAGGAAATTACTACCAGAGTGGTCTGAATCATAAATTTATTGAAAAATTAACAAACCAGGCCTGGTTAGTCATTCAATGGGGGTGATCAATTCATGAATTAGTTACTTTTCTTGCCTTTTTTGGGGTTGTGATCACTAAAAAGTATAGATTTTTTTTTTAAATTAAAAAAACAAGTATAATTGCTGCTGGAAACAAACTAAGGGACCAATTTAGACATAAACTTTTATTGTATATTTTGTAAATTGAACCCACAATAAAAACCTGGGGGGGGGGGCTCTCAAAAAATATTTACCCTACTCAGTGTGGGTGAAGTTTACATACAAACATAAATGTCAGAATAAATCAAGCAACAATGATCAAACCACTCTGTTGAGAGTTCATAGATAACATTATCAAATTGTTATTGTTATCAAAATCAGTTGGTCCCAAATACTTCATCTAAAGTGATCACAGTGATCGATTTCCTCAATAAGTTCTTTGCTTAATGTTATCAGCCAGTTATAGTTAACCAGAGGACCAAGATCTCATCAGGGGCTGTTTTTACAATCAATAAAGAGAGGTTGTTATCATATGTATATTGAATATTTAGAAAGTGTCTTTGACTACAAGCAGAGAACTGAACCGATCATTGCAAAATTTATCTGGTTTAAAGATTCATACATAGAGTAGTAAAAACATATCTATGTAACATCTGCCCATTTCTTCAGGTCTAAAAAGAACACTACAACTAACTAAATGGCTGATATGGATACAGACTAGCTGGTTCCAGTTTAATATCAACCTTGATTATCAACTAACATATTTGATGGCATAAGAGCCCCCTACCCTATTTCAACAGGGAATATTAACAGAAAAAAAAGCATCAAATTTGCAATGGTTCAATAAATAAATGCTTACATACTGACAATGATTCTAGTAAATCTATAAGCAGAAAGAGAATACAACGCTAATCTTCATTGATGAAAAATTGAACAACCGTAGACACCAAAGGAGGTGAAGGGTTCTACCCTTTTCTATATGTTCGTGTGTTTGTGTTTCACCACTCCTGTTTTACCTACACACTTGAAATTTGGCATCATTACTCCACTAGACGCCTTTTATAAATGCTTTCTTTTTTCTTTTTTTTTTTTTCATTTCTATCTTTTGGGGGCATTATTTTGATGTGTTCATTAATAATCTCCAGATAATCAAGAATCTAGATCTTTTTAGATATTTTTAAAATACTATTTTAGATGTCATTAACAGAATTTATTCAGACCATATTTTGTCCTTGACAATTCTTAGAACAGTTATAACTCCAGTCTACAATAACTGTGTGGTTACTTTAGAATTTAGCTTAGACGTTAAAATTAACTCTGCCTTCGAAATATCTCTCAGATGAGAATGAATAGGTGAACGCTTGCACTTTGCCAAAATTTCAATTAACAATCGTTTCAATGGAGCATTAAAACAAATTGTAGAATAAACATGGACATTAGTCCAATGATGCGTTTACATTCCACCTGCCATTTCTACAATGCAATGTCATCCACAGTCATCACTCTTCAAGGTCAAGCTGAGAAAATTCACACTCAATATGAGGTCAGGTGAAAAAAAAAAAAAAAAAAAAACTTCCAAAAATTGTTCCTTGAATTTTCATGACAATTTTTTTCATCTGAACGGCATGGTTTCACATGGCCATAAAGTCAGGGTCCAGTTCTGCATCATAAATATATATTAAATTGAACTAGTAAAGCATGAAGTAACAGGTAGAAACTACCCAATTTAAGTTTTCTTTCCAGAGTTACAGCACGGTTAAGATGCAAAGTTGAACAGATTATCTCTACCATATGCTGTAAATGGATTTCAGATATATTGGGGCTGGACAGACCTACAGACCCCCTTGAAGAGATGCGTGTGGACACATCTGATAAACAGGGGAATATGACAATATAGAAAGCCAAGGACAGATTTGGTGGGGATTGGGGCTTGAAATGAAAACACCTTAACAAAGAATCTTAATTCTTCAAAATGAGCCCTAAATAAGTTAAAGATTAGTAGGCAGTGGATGGTTTTCTTCTAAGGAGGACATTTCAGGTAAGGTTTGTCACATGACCAAATACCTGGGGAGTCTGTCAAACAAGTGATTGATGGTTATCCTAGAATGTGACCTGGGGTCTGATTGAATGTGACCATTGCTAAGGGGTCTTTGATTGGTTAAGATGTGGTCTGGATTTAGATATGAATATGGGGATATTAAGATTTTTCGGTGTAGTTGGAACATGGGTTTTGTTGCAGACACAAGTGGCAACCTCCCCAGGCAATTTGGAATGGGGAATCTCGGAGAAACCACCAGTATTGCAGAGAGGCAATTCTCACATTCCTGTCCCCTTTTCCTTCTAGTTGTAAACAAACCAGCATCAACAACCTCTCACTGAAAAGTTCCAACAATAAATCAAACAAATTGAAAACAGGTCTGCTTAGTCACTCGATAGAAAGCATCATGTAACCAATGTCTTTTAGCAGCATGATAACTTCCTTGTTTCTGTCAATACTGTACGCATTTACTTCCCATGTGTATACCACATCCCTACTGTGAATATTTCTCTATTGACTGTCTGGTTCAGGTCCAACTGAATAGTGTTGGTGGCCATAGTCCCCCACTCCCAAACTGTGACAAATTTTCCACCCACTGTTTATCCTGACCCGCCTCCACAGCTTATCAAGTTATGAGGGATTCCACCCCAAAACCCTAAGCACCTTAAAGGATGAATGAATTAGTCTTGCAAGCAAATCTCCCACGGGAATGCCAAGTCTCCAAGATTAGAAAATATAAACTTACCGAATATTGGTTGGTGTGACAGCAGGTGTGATTTCTTTTTTGGGAGGCTCTGGTTCTGGTGGTGATGGTGATGGGGGTTCTTCATCTTCCTCTTCCAGCTCTTGCTGTTGCCGTTGGAGTGAGGACAGCATTGCTTCCGTGACATTCTGAATAGTTTGGTCATTGTTCTGCACATAAATGGAGTAGGTCGTGAACGTCTCCTCAGGAACTCCGGCCACCAAGGCAGCAATGGTTGCAGCAGCATCGGGATCAGAACAGGCTATTTCCTGGCCAGGTTGGCTTATCTGATCATCATCACTATGTTCAAATGGAGTCTGGACACTCCTGCTGGTCATCAGTGGGGAGGAACAATCCCTTGGCTCCCGACCTGCTGGAATAGCATAGGCATGGTCAGTGACTGCCACATGGGCCAAGCCTCGCAACTCCTCCTACGGAAGAAAAAGTTCAAATCAATAAATACGCAGGAAAACTCCAAGCCACGGGGGAAAATAATGGATAAATAGGACCATGTCAATATAAATTTGCTTGGTAAGATTTAGGTCAGAAGAATAACTTAAGAACCTAACAATAGGGGGGGGGGGAAGTCTGGTTAGTCACTCAATAGAAACTGTCATGTGACGAAAATCGTTTGGCCACATGCCATATTGGTGGCTGGGTGTAATCAATCGAAAGAAATTGGAGTTCAAGAATAGATTCAATGAATAGATTACATTTCTCACTTTTTGTTGGGCAGTGATCAATAAGAAAAATGAATGCTGCTAGACATAAACTAAAGGACCAATTTTTGATAAACTTACATAGTGAATTGAAGACCCTCACTAAAAACCAATTTAGGGTGGAATTAAAAAAAAAAAAAGAGAAAAAAAAGAAGTTTTTTCGACATGAGTAAATGTTCAACCTAGAAGAAACTCATGTTAACAATTTTGGTGGAAAGTTTTTAAAAGTAACTCCAGATTGTATCAGTTTTAGCAATATACAAAACTAGCAGAATACCCATTAAAAATGAAAAGCTTTTTTACAAATGGATTAACACTTTAGTCTAGAAGGTCAGAGTATCCATATGCTCTGCCAAGGATCTAAGTATAGTACCTGCACACTCATTGTTACACACCCACACAAATATATAACACATTGCATTTTATAAATTTGAACAGGGTCAGCGCAAGGATTTCATGCACCCGAGACAAGACTTGGAATACAACCAGGGGAGCAAATTTCAACTATTTTTCTTTCAGAGGCACTAATAGGACCTCTGAGCCCTAGGCAATCATCAGGGTAAGCCTACTGCATAGGCTGGCCATATATGTGGGTCATCCCACACTAAGAGGGCCACTCGAACATCTCCAATTCTACTCTAACTCTAATCACAGAGTCTTTAAATTCAAAATTAAGTTCCATAAATTTTAGCCCAATATCCTCACTTATTCCAGCCCAATGAATTCAAGAAGAAGGACTACTTTATTCAAAGTATCAGTGGTCAAATCATTTTTTCCTTTTTCAACTAGCTACCATTCTTTAACAAAGTTCTACTGAGTTGAAAATTTGTTTTCAAAGTCAGCTTCTTCGGTAGCTTTTGAAAATGTTATAAGACTTGCACTAGGAAATATTTTTCCAGGAAAAGATGTCGAGGTTGTCTCCGAATTTCATCAATATTATTCTGTGAGCTCTGCCTGGTAAGGGAGAAAGTGGTGTCAATGCACTATAAAATGTCACCACCTGGATCTTTCCAGCTTTTTTTAGATCCCAAGATATAAGGCCTTGAAAAATCCAAAATTACAAACGACAGAAATGTACCATTTTTAAAATGCAAAATTCAAATGAAGGACAAACTGCACCATTTACTAACAAAAAGCGCAGAAAAGAACATGTTTAAAAATACTTAGGGTGAGTTTTTCAATTTTGCTCCTTGATTCTTTCATGTTCTAAACAGCGGTAGAAATAGAGCACAAAGGGAGTGAGAGATATATCTACTTCTAATTTTTCAAGTTTCTTTTGTATGTTCAATGCCTACGAATGCAGTCTTCACCAAATAACCAGTCCCAAAAACCTATTCCCATCACTAGTACTCATAGAGCATCGGGCAGAATAATGCTTTTGGGGACCCAAAATTTGAAATGGCTGAAATGTTCACATTTCGGACAACACAGGTTGTCAAGTATTATTGGATTAAAACATGTTATGTGATACTGTCATATTAATAGTATAATTTAATCGAAACAAAAAATTGTCTCAATTTTTTTTTCTCTTTTTGAAAATAGAAAAATTCTTTGTTCATGGTCTATATATTTTTTTCATGTACCTAATGTAAAAATAGAGGAAAAAAGCACAACAGTTTGAATACAAGTAACGTGTTGTTAATGTTTTGCTAGAATTTATTTTTTTATTGTTTAAAAAAAAAGAAAAAATCCATACAAACTAATGAGACAATACTATTGAGCCTTTTTTCTATTTTCATTCAACATGAATACATAAATAGATAAAGAAAGGAAAATTTTCTATTTAAAAAAAAAAAAAAAGAAAAGAATCTATTAGGACTTTTCAATTGTTTCGATTAAATTATACCATTAACATAACAGCAATATACGTGATCCAAATACACAATTACACTGTCACAACTGGTGTAGCCCGAAACGTGAAACTCTCAATTGAATCAAATTTTTGGTCCCTGAAGTGTTTTTGAACTGAGCATTGAAATTTTGTTTAATTCAGATCTCTTACCTATTAACAAACCTGCATGGTTGATGGTGGTTTATAAGCCACTGCAATTTTTTAAATTTTTTTATTTATAACTATTGAAGATGATATTTATAACAAAAAAGCATACTGAGTTTTGATTGGAGAGAAATTGGCATCCCCAGCGCCAAGGGGCTACACCTGTTGGCTGTGCAGCAACAGTTTTGTGTACATGGCCAGTAAAACTATCACTTTGGCACCAAATTGCATGAATGTAATAATTGCATATTTTCATTTCAGACCCAAAAAGAACCTGTGAACAAAGAGCAAAATTGGACATGGTCCAAAGGGGCACTTTTCCAAAATTGGTCCACTTGACATGGACTGACCCAGGCAGATTATAAGAGTATATCAAAATATATACTAAACCGAGATTCAAATGCACCTATTTTCTTTATTTCATATTCAGTTTTCTTAGTCCATAATTGTTGTTATTATTTAAAGAAAAAAAAGACAAAAAATGTAAAGAGAGAGAGAGAGAGAGCAACAGCAAGAGAAAGCAATCGAGAGGCGTACAGGGAAAGGTGAAAATTTGTGGCAGAGTGGCCAAAAATTCTGCATTTCCTGGCTTTGAGCATCTGATGTTACATGATGTAGAAAAGTGAGAGAATGAGAAAGCAGCTAATTGGGAAGTCAGTTCCTGGTGCTGTCAAGAACAGAATGAATTAAGAGCAGGTGAATCTGAACAGAGATATTTTGCAGGTTTATAAAAGACTTGAATGCAGGGAATATACAAGAAGACCAACACTGGCAGAAAAAAAAACTTATAATTGAAGAGCAAAGAGCCATGTCTGTCATACTTATAGTAATAGTTGCAGCCATCAGCCCCTCTCCTCTCCTACCCTGTAATTAAACTAATTTTCTTTTCTCCTTTCCCTTCCCACCGTGTCAGGCAAACATAGAATCAGTAGCAGCCATCAGCCAAGCCTGTTGTAGTACTCTCATGAAAACCATCAACGATGCAACATGTCTTAGACTTGGACAGGGGTGGCCAGACCATGGCTTGTGAGCCACATGCAGCTTGTGGACATTCAATGTGCGGCTCGTGAAAATATGTTGCCCGAATTCCTTTTCTCATTCCAGTTAAGATGAACGAGAAAAGAATTCAAGCTTTATAATTATTTTTACCGGTTAAAAACTGTAACCCAAGTTTAGGGTTTATGGATAGAAAAAATATTCAACTATATTGAATGCTAATACAGGATTCAATACATTAAAAAAATCAGTCAAGAATTCCCAAACATTTGGTATTGTATATCTACATAGTGATAACGGTAATAAATACAAATCAACTGTTTAAAATACTACAGAAATAAGTAAATGCATTTATGAATAATATCTATATTCAAGATTTAAATGTGTATGAAGTAAAAAGAATGCGGGCATATCTTGTTGGTTTTGCAGTTCCTGAACATCTGAAAGTTTATTTTGTACTTACATTGATCAGGATTGGCCACCCCTGGACTAGTATACAAATTAATAGCTCAATGATGATTTGAAAGTCAGGAGTATATTATATCAGATATACATTTATAGAATAGATAATGAGCATAATGAATTAAGCGTAAGGCCAAGCCAAAAAAGTATGAAAAGAAAAAGGAAACCTGAAACCTACATTATGACCATTATATATATATATATATATATATATATATATATATATATATATGTATATGTGTGTGTGTAAATGGAGCTGAAGTACCTTGATAGTAATTTAACCCATTCTCTGCCAAGTATATTTTTAATGTTCCAACTCCTGTGCCAGGTTTTTCTTGTAACAAGAACCATGAGTTCAATGATGCGTCTACCATCCTTACATCTATATATGTGGTCACCTTAATTACTAGCAAATTACAATTAGTGACTAACTTTTTAGCAACTGAGTTCTTAGCAATACCTAGTAATTAGTAACGATAACAATTTGACTTTTCTATATATGTGAAAGTATAAACAAAGAATAAAAATACAGGTAATTAAGAATAAGCAAATGCAAATGTAAACATTCTTTAAATATCTTTCAACAAATGTAAAAAGTTTTTTCATTCAGTTTTTGAGAAAGTTCTGCAGTTGTATCAAAAGCAAGCTGCAAAGAGAGAATTGAGCCTTTAAAAAAAAAATCAAGCCTACATTTTTGGCAATTGATGTTCTTCAGCAACTAAAGAGGAGGAGAATGGCACACCAGATTGATACGAAGGTCTGATCTAGATTTCAAACCAATTTTGAAAGAATCTAGAGAGTCACGAATATCTACTTAATGCATCAGAAAAGAAAAAGACAAGGGGCAAGAGAAAAGGCCAATTTTCAGAGAGGAGGAATAAATGAAAGGAAGTCCTCGTGTGCAACTGAGTTTCCTAATAAAAATGATTTCCAATTTTGAAATTTTTGCAGAAGTAGCATTACTAGTTGTGGTGGTAGTAGTAAGAGGAGGAGGATGAAGATGGTTCACCTGAAGGCTTGGACTAAGTTTCATATCAATCCAACAGTATACGTCTGAGAAAATATATGTATTGCATTACTAGTTGTAGTAGTACTAGAAGGAGAAGTTTCATATCCAATATAATACGACTGAGAAAATTGATATTTAGAATTTAATAGAATTGATAGTACTAGAAAGTCTTCATTGCATGTTTAAAATGGTTTCATTTTCATACAAGTCAACTAATATGTATAACAAAATAATAAGCAAATGTAACATATACATAACATATCAAAGACCCCCCCCCCAAAAAAAACAACAAAAATCCATGGCATTGGACTGACGATTGGCTTGGCCGAGACAGTGAAAAGGTCAAGAGTTAAACTACTGAATCAATATGAAAGTTCACAGGTCTGGTTAGTCACCCAATAGAAACTTCATGTCATGTGACCAATGTCTTGGCAGCATGCATTGTTGAGGGTGATCAATCAAAAAATCAGCCACGTTGGGTCTGTGATCACTAAAAAGTATAAATCTTCAAAAAACAAGAGCGACACCTGCTGGATACAAATCAAGGGACGATTTTAGCATAAATTTATATAGTGAATTAAACCCAAAATAGAAAAAAAAAATACCTGGATGGTGGTAATTTCAAAATACCCCCCCCCCCCAAAAAAAAACATTTCCTACTATGAACATTTAGGGCTGGGTGAAAAAAGATATGAATATGAAAACAGATGAATAATCTAAACCAGCAACAGTCTGACGTGGGTTATTTATGGAAATAAGCTTTTCATAAACCTATGATTCCCCAGGTAAGATTTATTGTACAAATATGTGAGAACTTTCATTCATTTTAATGATTACATAAAGAGTAACAAAGCAAATTCAGGCATTGGTGTTGGGTATGAAACGATGATCATGGTTGCAACTTGGGGCAGATTGTGAATCACATTAACAGTTCACTAAGTACCTAGAAATGAACTTTTTTTTTCTTTCGCTTCCTTATAACTTTCTTTACAAATTTTCTCCTCTCGGTTAGCTTTCATTACCTAAATCTTATCTTTGATATTCTTTTTATTACAGCTCTTCTATGATAGATAGCACATAGATAAAAATTATATATATTTTTTGCATTAAGGCATATCTTGTGTTTTTTTAATGAACACAGACAACAAATGTATATTACGAGTAAATGGGTCTTAGTTTCAACCAACAAAATCCTCAACAAAAGATTTTGGGGAGTTTAGAAATTTTCATTCCAGAATAGTCAAATGCTTGATCCCACTTGAGAAAAATATATTCATCATAGCCATTTTCATAGTTGGAGCAAATATATTTATATGTCATTCATCAATTTGAAAATTCGGAAAAACAACTAAAATATAAATTTTTCATATATTTTTATATTCCCGATAATACATTCTGCAATCAGTAGCATCATCAAATCAGATTTGAATAATTCTTTAATAATATATGGAGGTTCAACATTGCGAAAGGAACTGTGTGATACAAATTCATATAAACCAAATTGTCAAATGAATAAATTACACAATGTCAGAAAAATCTTCCCACTTATAAGTAGCCATTTCAACGTAAACAGCTAAATTGAATGATACTCTAACTGTAACAATGGGAAATCATTTCAGATAAGTTTCAATAAAATATAACGATTTATTGCTCATATATATATATATATATATATATATATATATATATATATATGAAAACGTACAGTATTTTGTGCAAAACTGAATAAAACAAACCAACCGTGTTTTTACAAAAATTGGCAATATCATAGTTTCATGGTCCAGCCGTTAGCGGGATTTAGTTCAATATAAAAGTGTAGTCTCATGTCAGAGAAACGTAGCATCAACTTCCTGATTTGAATTTTTGTTTCTTATCTGTCAAAAACTTTCTAAAATTTTACGACTACTTTATACCTTCATTTTAAATTCATTAGTCGCTCTTCATTGCAACGATCATGATGAAAAGAAATTGATAAAAGGTAAGAAGTAGTAAAAAATTTAAAACAGTATAATATCTCATGTAATGAAGATTGAAAACTGAAGTCATAAAATGTATCATTATTCTAGCTTTGTTAGATTGGAATACTCCTTTTGCAGCATTCAGTCAAAGTGCAGTATCTGTTCTTCTAACATCAAAGATAGATCACTGGTTTTTACTCCCCCCCCCCCATTTGAACAATAAATCTATGTTCAATTTTCAATGTATTTTTTCAAGATGGTGTATGCAACTGAATTGAACTTATGATCTTGCTTTTTTTTCTTTGTTTCAAGACAAAAGGATCATTCAACTATTTTCTTTTTTAGCATTTTGAAATGACTTGGCAGGTTAGCTATATTAAAGATTCATACATGAATAATCCTGTCATTTTTTTACAGGTAAGGCTCCCAGAAATGGGTTTTTCCAATACCTGTTTGGTTTTTTTTTTAACCTCAGAATTTAATGAAATCTAGGTAAGTGAGTGCCCTTACACAGCCATATGTGCTTATGCTCAACATATCACACTACATCTTACTAGCTCTGCTTGTGATATGTGAATTAAACAGAAAGGTGACTAATTGGTATTACTTCTACTCGTGCTATTTCACCAATAGCTGGGGAATAGATGGCTTCATGTGTTTCCCAAGGGCATTAGTAGAAAGTGAACACAAACTGCTCTAGGCAGAGTTGAATTCGGCTCACCAAGTCCATTCTCCATATCATTTTCTGCTTGGTCACCTTACAACTCCAGCTGGTGATTAGAAATGAATATTTGATTCAGTATAAATTCCCTTGAATTAGTCAAAATCAATGATTTAAATTCATAAGATTTTTTGTGGGAAGAAAAAAAAAAATTATACATATATAAATTCATCAACTGCTAAACTTGGGTTGTTTTTTTCTTTTCCAGGCACTTTTGGCTTGATTAGGATGCTTTGATATTTTCCATTTAAAAATTTGTGCTCATTGGAAACTTGGAACTTTCTTGAGCTCTGATCTTAGTTAAATTTAATCTGTAGTTTTATACATGAGAAAATTATGTTATTCTTATGATACATATCCGGCCGGATATCCAGTGAAATCTGGACACCAAGAACATGAACACGGTACATCACTAAATAAGCATTAGAGTCAGGTTCTAAATTAAACATTAGAAATCGGAACACCATCTTGAAAGTGTCTTTCAGAAGTGGAAATAGGAGGAAACATAGACAGAGAATAATTGAACCACTTCAAATTCACTGATGTCGTTTCCATAGCATAAACATGTTGAGTGATCTAAATAGGTAAAGTAGGAAACTAGGGTTAAGGATGAACAGAACAAAGATAAAAGTCATGTTCAATCATAGAGTTCTAAAAAAGACCATAACAATTGAGAGTCAGGCTTTTGAGGAGATTAATGATTACGTTTACATAGGACTGCTAATAGAGAAAAACCATGAGAGCAAAATAAAACAACACAACAATTGGCTGGAAAATATTTGGTATGAATAGACACATATAGAAGAAAACCTTGCTAATGTACTTGAAGTATAAAGTATACAATGAATGTATAATACCAAAACATGGAAATTGACAAAACGAACTGAGAACCAACTTAGAACTACACTGAGAGCCATGAAAAGAGTAATGCTAGGGATAATTCTAGGAGAAAAAGATGGATTCAAGGGAGGGATACGATGAAGGATATACAAATAATTAAGCAACAAAAATGGGGAAGGTCTGGACACTTGGTAAGAAAAAATAACAATAGAGAGAGAAAAAGGCTAAGCAAGCAAATGGTGCATATTGGAGAGAAAGACCGCATACAAGATGAAGGAATGAGATAGAGAAGTTTGCTGGTGGGACATGGCGGAGGTTAGCGCTATAGCAGTCATCATGGAAGGAGAGGGGAAGAAGCCTTTTGTCAAGTAGCGGACTTACATTGGCTGACAATCACATATTATTATTAATCAACAACTTCAATTGGCAACGTATTACAAAAGAATACCATTTTGACTTCTCTTCCCATTATCTTCACTAAGTACACCCTTGCTTAGTACTATTCGTCTTCAATATCAACAAATTAAAGTTTTAAAGCAGTCCAAATATTTGATGATTCTACGCAAAAATTTAGATTTTTTTCAAAAATTAAACTTGCTTCAGCACGTTTCAGCATTCAATCCCTATGTTGTACATTGGAAATGAGGACAGGGGGAAGGATTGTCAGTGGTCAGGAATTATGCAAACATTACTGACAGTAATGAGACAAGCGTGAGAACATTCTGTGAAAATGCTTCACTTGGGAAGTTGAAGTTGAAAAATCTGAAAAATAAAGTGAAATATTGTTGTTCTTGGCAACTTTTTAAAAAATTCATTTGTCAACTTATATTTCAGTGTTATTTTAAAAAGAGAAAAGAAATCTTAAAATTAGAATTCTTTCCATAAAGATTTTTTCTTAATTTTGCAATTTTTTAAATAATTTAATGATTATTTTTTAGAATTGTTTTATTCTTTTATTGTTTGCCCAACTTAAATTTCGTTCATTATAATTAGCAGTGGACTATATGGAATCAAAATTTAGATGTTGATTATAACAGGAAAGGCTAGCAATAGGCTACATAAGATGTCCTGAAAGTTTGGAGCAGATCCATGCACAGTTATCTCCCCCACTTCCTAGCCAACTGTCTGCAAACACAAAATATCTCTAAGACTTGTTATTAGTCTTTCAAATGATATAGCTCCAAAAATTGTGAATTATTATTATTTTTTTTTAATTGGAGGAGGGGTGGGCAATAGTATACGTAA
Organism: Thysanoteuthis rhombus; assembly: GCA_963457665.1. Lineage (NCBI taxonomy): Eukaryota > Metazoa > Mollusca > Cephalopoda > Oegopsida > Thysanoteuthidae > Thysanoteuthis > Thysanoteuthis major. The sequence continues at coordinate 52,343,001 of OY735215.1, forward strand.
GAATTTTAAAAATTTTGGAATGGATACATGCTGAATTACTTCCCCAACATTCTAGCTGTCAGTCCACACCACACAATATCTTCAAAATTCTGTCTGTCTACACAATACCTCTGAAAATTATCAATAATTTCAAAGAAATTGAGTGAAATAATTGCCAATAAGCTATGAAAGAAATGATTGAATTTTGGAGCCAATCTTGGTGTAATTATCTCCACTAGTGTCAAAGTTTTCTGTCTGCACAGGTGTTTCATTTTTGGAACACGGGTTTATAGCATTTAATTGTAAATAGCTCAGAATGACCTCCATAAGGCATATGGTTGTTTAGTAAACTTTTAATGATGTAAAAGATGCCCATATTTGATGAATTTTTTTTTATAACCACAGCAAGAATCTGCCATTTTTGGTAGTTGTCAAGACAAGTGATTTTTAGATGTGTCCACCATCTCCATAACGCACTTTGTCTGTCTCCAGGTTACTGATATTGAATATTCTTTTCTTTCTTTTTAATCAATTGTCCCCAGTTAGCTAATGTGATTATTTTGTTCTGAATTCTTCTTGTATGGTCATTTTATTTGATATTATATATATATATATATATATATATATATATATATATATATATATATATATATATATATATATATATATATATATATATATTCTCATCTATAAAGTGGCTGGAAATAAAACATTGTAAAAAGCTAATGCTTGATATGTCATCTTTGATCAAAATAGAAGTTCTTTTAATGACCTCAAACATCATCCTCCTTCCCCTTTCTGTTGTTTAATATAACTGGAACCATCTAACCAAAAAGTGTCTAATAGAGATGTGTGGACACATCTAGAGAAATTAAATCGGAAGAAAGCCAGACCACATAACCAAATGCATTACTTTAGGTAAGCCATAGAAAGAAGAGAGGATTGATAACAGGACTAAACTTGACACATGTTACACTCAATTCAAACACCTGCTTCACTTTTTTCTCGGGAGCCATGCTTCTGTCGAATGTCATAATGTGGGCAATCAATACAGATCCCACCCTACCATTGTGCTAATATCAGAAATCTTTCACATGCTCAGCAACAACCACAGAATTACAGAAACCAAATAACAAAAGGACTGACTTTCCAGTGAAAATTTATGCTCTGCACAGATCTAGTTTGGTAATTTTAGAGTTGTTGATACTCAAAGAACTTCATGTGGCAAGAAAGTTGGCTTGAAAACTTCAACACCACCAATAACTACTTTGACCTCATGGAAAGACAGACCAGTGATTTCAAAGCAGGGGTTTACAGACCCCTGCATGTCCGTCAAATAGTACTAGGGTGTTTGTGCTAGATCTCCTTGACATTTCAATTCTTATGGCAAAGAAATAACATACATTGTACAGTTATTGAAAACATTATTATTGTATACAGACCTGTACTATACATCAGAATTCAAATAAATGTAATCCATTTACGAAATATACGATTTTTAAAAGGTCAAAAACTGCTTTTCATAGTACTAAATTAATCAGTCAAAAACTAAATACTAAAAATAGGGGTCTGCCAGAATATTTCCATTACAAAAGGGTTCCTTGATTTTTCAAAGAATAGAAACCACTGACATTTAGGTACACGTCCTTCTCTACCTACAAACATTAAAGTAATAAACTTTCAGAAATACTAACAAACATGTTTGTAAATTCAAACTGAACACCGCACAGGTTTGGAAGTACAACCAATGCATAGCTGTTCAGTGTCACCTAGTAAACCCAAGTTTTTGTTTTCTCTCTGTGACGTCACAGTTTTATTTGTGGTTATCCATGTTATTCACAGATACATACTGTACTTAATCACCCAAACAAGTCTCGGAGGCATAAGAAAAGAGGCCAGTAATGATAACGATAGCAAGAAGCAATCCATTACTACAATGCTAACTAAGGTGGACATTATAAAGCGAAGTGAGAGAGGTGAGAAAATGATAAACATAGCAAGTGCATGTGGGATGAATTGTTCTACTGTTGCAACAGTTTTAAAGGACAACAAGTGCATTGTGCAACATGTGAAAGGTTCTGTAGCAATGAATTCCAAAATGATTACTGGGAAACAAAGATCAGAGATGGAAGAAGGAAAAACTTCCAAGTGTGTGGATGAATGATCAGTATCAGAAGGCCAGCACCCTCATAGAAGATCTAAAGGCTTAAACTGGTGAGAGTATTGGAGAAAAGATATTTCTGTTTAACGCTGGTAAAATATACTGTTGGGGATTAAGCTGTACTGTACAAAATGTTTTTAAATGCATCTCAATAAAACACTTTTCAGTCAGTTGGTTGGATCATGTTAAACAACAGAAAGAAAAAAGTGGGGGGCATTGTGTTTTATTCACTAGCTGTTATTATGTCAGAAGACAAGGTATGATGTCATTAAAAGAACATCTGTTCAAATCAATTTTTTCACCAGCTGTGATGATGTTAGAATGCCTGAAGTCCGTATTTTTGTATTCAAGAAAAGAAAGAAAAAAAAAAAAAAAACGCCTAAAATTGCCATTCACAACTCTTATTGAAAATACTACCGACTTGCAGAGTATTTCAATATTGCAATTGCTTGAAAATTAATATGCGGTTGGACAGACAATCTTTTACAAGTTTATTAGTACAAAAATCAATTTAGAGAAAAATTACTTGTTATTCTTCTACCACCTTCTGCTGCTACTACTGCAGCCAAAGATGGTAGATGCACTGTTGAACTTTTGATTCCTGCTTTTTTTCCACAAAGCTACATAAAGTATTCAGTAAATACAAGAGTAATGTTTGACTTCTGATCACTAGGAGACATGAGCAAACTTCAGGAACTTGACCTGTTCATAAGTAAAGGAATTCCTTTAATAGACATATCAAGTTGATTCTTACTAAGTATTCTGTAGATTTTGCATTGTGTAGTTAATAAAAAAAAAAAAAGAAAGAAGTCTACCTATTATATGGATCCAAAACTAGTCTGGACATAATTTCAGGTAGTATAGTTCCTGATACAATTGTCTTGGTGACACTAGTAACAGAATCAGAAAAAAGAAAAAAAAAAGGGGGGGAAACTATTCAATTTGTTTTTTTCTGTAATAATCATAATCTGCTCAAGTTTAAACCCAAACCAAGGGAGAAATGAAGATGACCGACCAGCATCAGTTGCACATGCTTACAAGCCTCAACCTAAGAATAACATCAGCGGCTCACGCCTATGAGCCTGAGACCAGCATCAGTAACGTGCCTATGAGCCTTAACTTAAAAGAAAGCATCAGTGGGACATGCCTACAAGCTTTAACTTTAGACCAGCATTAGTGCACAGGCCTATAAATGCCTCAACTTGAGACCAGCATCAGTGGCTCACACCTATGAGCCTTAGGACCAGCATCAGTGGTGCATGCCAATGAGCCTCACTTTTTAAACCAACGGCAGTAGCTCATGTCTATGAGCCTAAACTTGAAACTAGCATCAGAGACACATGCCTGTGTGCCTCAACTCAAAACCAACATCAGCGACATGCTCATGAACCTTCACTCAAAACCAGCACCAGTAACAAATGTCTATGGGCCTTAACTTGAGGTTAGCATCAGTGGCACTTGCCTATGAGCCTCAACTCAAGACCATCATCAGTGAAAAATGTCCATGAGTTTCAACTCAAAACCAAATCAGTGACAAATGCCTATAGACCTTAACTTGAAACCAGCAGGAGGTCAAAAGAAGCAACTCTTTTAGTGAAAAATACAAACATACAAATTACCTAGATCACTAGATATTAACAGATAAGATTGAATTTCAGGACCTAGGGTGGGGCTAACTACAGTGGTGTAACCTGTAGTGAGGCTTTTGTGAATTATACCAAAATCACTCGTCAATACTGCATGATATAAAGAAATGTTTAATAAATTGTTCTGGTTCTTTACTTATAATAAACCGAAGAAACAGGTGTCAATAAGAAAACAATTGAAGGTAGAAGAGATTGCAATGAAAATAAAGGGAGGAGGTAATGCTGACAGGTCAATTCAGTTGTTGGCGAATTTTTTTTTTCACTTTTAGTCAAATTAAGCAAGGTCTTTTGGCTACTTCTCACTTCAAAAGGTTATTAGAAGGGTGTTATTTATGCCACAGAATAAAGATCAGTAATATATATATATATATATATATATATATATATATATATATATATATATATATATATACACACACACAAAAAAATAGCTTATTGATTTCTGAATTGTTGACTTGGGAATGGCAAAACATGACGATTAAAATGAAGACTAAAAAAAGACAATGAGAGAGTCAAAATGACTTTCAAGTGCTACAAACGCTAAAAAAATTAGGAGCAATAACAGAATTGAAAAAAAAAATTTTTTAAATACCAACATGGGTAAAGGCACTTGTTCACTCTAGATTTTATAACACCAAGATTGAACTTAATGGAGTTTATTCCACATGAAAGATATTCTTGAGAAGAAGCTATTTGCACTGAGTACGCAAATCCTTAATTGCAGACTAATTTTCAACTAAAAATTCCTGGACAGGAAGGACTAAGGAATGTAATTCTTCTGAACACTAATGGAAGTAACTGTAGAAAAGTATTGAACTTGCAACGTAAACAGTCTATAGCAGGAGTTTTCAAATTAAGGTCAGCATACCCAAAGAAATTACAGGGATACGCAAAATTAATAAGAAACTGGAATTCTGAAGTTATCACAACTAATTAAACACCAAGATACAGTTGGCAACACTGCATAAATAAAAATTTAAAAAAAGGATCATTGCGTAAAATCAAACGTCTCTAGATCGTACATATTCCCGCCCTTGTTTGACTTCCTTAAATGCTCTTGATGTTGCTCTTGTTCTTTTTCCAATAAACTAATTTCCATGCAAAACTTTATTGCAGGTGTGTCTTTCTGAAACTGTCTCTCAAATTGAGTTACTTCTTGAAAAGAATTAACTCATGCATCTCAATAAAAATGTAACTTTCAATGTAATAAAATGTACCTTTATAATTATCAATGCACAGATGTCTTCTGTCATGTTAATAGATGCAATGACGTAGTAAAACAGAATTTCATTCATGTTCTAATGAGGTGAAAAAAATGTTCAATTTAAAAGAATTTTTTTTTTTTTTCAAAGTAAAAAAAAAAAAAACAGAAACAGAAGAATAACAAAAAGTTTGTGGCCAACTGAATGCCTTCCTTCATGCTCACTGTAATGCAAACATCTATTATCCACAGCAATAAAATGCAATGTGTAGAGAAAGCTATTCTCCAAGCTCGCTGTAATGCAAAACGCTTATCTATGTACATTAAATAGAATGTGTATCCAAATATTTCACATATTTTTGACAGCACAGGTAAACTAGTTACTAATAAATACAACGTCAATCATTTGGACCATGGTACAATATATTTTTCACTATATTCCTAAGAAAAAAAAAAAAAAAAAATGCCAGACAGGATAAACGGGTTAGCTAGATGAAAGAGTTTGAGAGCCCCTGCTTTGGAGCAACATGGTCTAATAATTTTACAAGTAGAATAAGGTAGTTATTGGATTGAATGTTTTACCTAAATCAACTACCAGAATCCAGTAAAAATTACTAATCTGGTAATCCTAGAGGCATTACTGAAGTCAGACTAATGATAGCATACCTTAAGTATTGAATAGATAACCATTACAAACATATATATATGTTCTTATCAATATCCCTAATGGATGAAAAAGAAAGATTTACCAACCTCTGTAGTGTGTACAGGTAATATAGAATCAAAGCCCCATGCCAATTCATCCGTATCAACATCATCTATGTTGGTGCTGGGCACCAAGATGGACTGCAATGTTATTATGTTAGAATTTTCTCCAGGTATGTCTCCTAGACTGTGGGAGTCACAGGACATGTTGGGAAACTGGAAAGAAAAAATAAGATTATTACATAATAATCAATATGAAGATGTCAACATTCTCAAAACATTTCCTTTGCTTGAAGAACAGAAAATCCAAACTCCAAAATAATATGGCTTCACACTCATAGATAAATTTGAATTTCTAAGAGGTGATTTATTTTTCAAAAATAAAAAAAATACTGAATTTGTTTCAGTGGAAGAGTTCTTAGTTTCAGATGGTGGGTAGGAGATTTTTATTAGCAAAATAGTTACCTTTAACTAAAATGTTGTTTGGATGAATAAAAAAAAAATAAAATAAAATCACACATCATATAAGTAAATCAACTTAGCATAATTTGATATCAGATCATCAATACTTAGGGAACCAATAGGGATCAAACCCACCAACAAACCCCACCAAGAAGAGCTTGTTTATCATTGCTATACAATGTGCATCCTGATCTGCTGTTTTTTTCAATATGATTTACCGAGTTATCCTGAGGGAAAATATTCACAGATATATCTAAATTTCAATCAAATGTTTTGAATAGAAAAAAACAACAAAAAAAACCCTGAATTTATCTCATTAGAAGCGTGCATAGCTTTGAATGGTGAGTAGGAGGTATTTCTCATCAGCAAAACTTCTACCTTCATGTGGAAAAGTCCATGGTTACAAAAAAAAACAAAAAAAAAACACGCATTATGTGGGAATATGAGAGAGAAGAGAAATAAGGGGGGAATATCAGAGAGATAAGGGGGGAATATCAGAGAGAGAGAGAGGGGGGAATATCAGAGAGAGAGGGGGGGATATCAGAGAGAGAGGGGGGGATATCAGAGAGAGAGGGGGGGATATCAGAGAGAGAGGGGGGGATATCAGAGAGAGAGGGGGGAAATATCAGAGAGAGAGGGGGGAAATATCAGAGAGAGAGGGGGGAAATATCAGAGAGAGAGGGGGGAAATATCAGAGAGAGAGGGGGGAAATATCAGAGAGAGAGGGGGGAAATATCAGAGAGAGAGGGGGGAAATATCAGAGAGAGAGGGGGGAAATATCAGAGAGAGAGGGGGGAAATATCAGAGAGAGAGGGGGGAAATATCAGAGAGAGAGGGGGGAAATATCAGAGAGAGAGGGGGGAAATATCAGAGAGAGAGGGGGGAAATATCAGAGAGAGAGGGGGGAAATATCAGAGAGAGAGAGGGGGAATATCAGAGAGAGAGAGGGGGAATATCAGAGAGAGAGGGGGGAATAACAGAGAGAGAGGGGGAATATCAGAGAGAGAGAGGGGGGGAATATCAGAGAGAGAGAGGGGGAATATCAGAGAGAGAGAGAGGGGGAATATCAGAGAGAGAGAGGGGGAATATCTGAGAGAGAGAGGGGGAATATCTGAGAGAGAGAGGGGGAATATCTGAGAGAGAGAGGGGGAATATCAGAGAGAGAGAGGGGGAATATCAGAGAGGGAATGAGAGTGAGTTACAGAGAGCTATTCTGTTGATAATTTCTGACCAGTGGTATATATCATCCCTCATTTTCAATACACAACATGCAGAATAATAAATTTCAAAATTCAGTGCTGAAACAACAATTTTTTCCCCCTTTTCACCAGAAGTATTTAGATTGCTAAGGCAGAAAATGACTAAAGCTGAGTGGGGGAGGTGGTGGAGTAGCATTAATGTCAGTAGGTAGAAATGAGAAAGGCTAAAACCTTGGCCACGTAGACTGGATTCAACTGCTGTAACAACTGCGATGGTTTCATTTTTCCCAACTGTCCGAATTTGCCGAGTCACCATATATGTAATGCTTTAAAAGGAAGATGAAATTTTGATATATTTGTCCAATGAATTCTACCAGTGACATCACAACTAGTCAAGGAATAAACACTGCAACCTTTTCGGTTTTGTTTCTGGGTAGTAAGTGTTACTTCTTGATGGATTATGTCTAAAAAGTACAGAAAATATTAATCATTCCCTTCTAACTTGGCTTTTGTGACAAGGGCAGTGATAATCCGAAATCTACTTATTTTCAATTAGACAACAGGTAAATTTGCACATCTTTAATCACAAAGAAAAACAATTCCAAATGAATATCTTTGTCCAGATCATAAAAGCTAAGCCTGATAATAATAGCCATTTTCTATTCTTACGCAAAACCAATTAGAAAATAATCTATCTAAAAGCATATCACACCACAAAACCTTCCCACAACAGAAGAAGGGATAGATTCAGTACATTTTCTGGAAACACTTTATATCAGGTGGGAATACAAAAAACACCCAATAAACCAGTGATAGGTTGTTGAGCTATGACATGAATTCATGCCTTTCTCAAGGGCATTAGAGACAAGAAAGCATGAACTGTCTCAGCCAAACTTTGAACTCAGCTTGAATATCCCATTCTCTACACCATTAACATGTGTGTAAGCAGAAAAAAATTGCCAAGACAAACTCTGTGTCACCAACTAAGAATATTTTTTGCACTAGTTTAACTTCCAAATGTGCTGGATAAAAAAAAATAGCTCCCCTTGAAATGCTTAGAATGGTGAAAAAATGGCCAAAATGTTCAAGCACTTCTGTGCTAATTTAGCAATTTTCATACTGCCAAATTTTAATTCATCAAAGATGGAATTCCATCTGAAATTCAACATCCATGTATTAACCACTTGGCTACTTTGCATACCCACCTATTGTCCAGTTATAGGAGATATTGAAGAAAAGAAATTAAAAAAAAAAAAAATCTATAGTTCAATTTTAGGTTTGTCTGAATATGATACCAAAAATGTCCGAGTTTGAGGTATTCCGTAGCAACAGAGAAGCGCAAAATAGATTAGTTAACAGAGGCAGTTAAGTCCTCAGGTAGAATGTCGTATTAACCATGTGGTACAGGTCTCAGGCTCCTTGACTCTAGGGGCCCCCAGGGCAGATTTATGGGGACCTATGTTGGCCCTGTCTCACATATCCCCACAACACACAACCACCATTTTGGCTCTGATTTCAAAGTTCTGAGGACACCGTTTTTTGTTTTTTTTTTAATTTCCAGCAAGACCGCACAAAGTAGCTGCGCATTGTTTTGGGTACACTACATCTGTTCACATGTTAACGTGCTCTTGTAAACACAGGCAAGCAATTCCTGCTTGTTTTCCCGCATTTATTAATAACACTTACTCTTAATTAAACCCAAATATGTCTCCAGCGAATAATAGAAGTGCATATCATGCTGTGAAGCGAAAACACAGCACACTATTGATTGGAGATAAGGTTTATGTCTGCATGAGCAGTACTTTATTTCATAAAAAAGTTCTCTTCCTTTTTATTTAATGTTCCTGTTCCCTTATCTAACTTGTACTGATTTACATGATATTTCAAAAGTATGATAAGGTGGTTAGCTTTTGATTAGAGATAATCTGTGATTTGGCATTTCCACTAATCTAGCACTCCTGAAGTCTAATGGTGTTGGATTTGTGAGGGTCTACAGCTCAGTCTTTACAGTAAGAAATATTTATAACAATTTGTGGTAAGGTGCTTTTCCAACTATCAATAGAGAACTTTCAACAAAATTTTTGAAAAAGAGGGAAAGAAAAGAAACAGACTTTATCCTGAGCTGACATTGAACACTAAACAGATAAATTCAAATAATTATAGATATATCTGAAATGGAAGCAATGTTCCTGGTACAAAAATGCTCACTTTGAGGATTGATTAAACACAAACTTAGTAATTATGGAAACACTTAATCCACTTTGACTAAAAAAAACTAAATTTAGAACAGGTCTGGTAAGTTAGGAAACGATGTGACCTATGTCTTTTGGCAGCATGTAGTGTTTGGGGCTGGAATACATGAAGACATGGAAAAGTGGGTGATCAATGAAACAGTTACTTCTCTTGGGCAGTGATCACTAAAAAAAGGCTGATTTTCAAAAAATAAGCAGAATCAAACTAAAGGATTGATTTAGCATAGGCATATATTGCAAATTGATCACCCCAATAAAAACCCATGGTGAGGAGAGAAATTTAAGGGCAGGGAAAAAAAATTCTCACTAGACATAAGGAGTGAATGTTTGAAATTTTCAGCCCTCTTGCAACATTGGTGCAACCTCTACACATTATATATACATAGCCAGACTGGCTTAAAAACCTATTTTGACAATTTCTAAGAGGAAGTGGAAATATACAAGTGGTTTTTGATGTGAATAGTAGATTGTTGTGACTCAATATTAATTCAAATATTTTTCTCCCAATCTTCCAATTGTACTCGAGATGTCAATCAGAGGTGGAGATAGCAGTCGTGTTGTTCTATTAAGATCAAGGCACATTATTTTACCTGTTTGCATATTTTTTTTAATGTCATAAATCTCGTACTATGTTTTTCTATTAAGAAATTCTTGAAAATATAAAGTCTTCATTGCTTGTTTAGAAGTTTTATTTCGATACAGATCAACTAATTAGAAAACAGAATAACAAGTAAATGAAATATGTATATAAATGTATGAAAGAGAGAGAAAAAGATAAAAGAAAGAACACCATTTTAAGATGCATTATCACGTCATAGCAGAATCACGTCATAGCAGAACTGATCTTCTCAGGAGGAGTTATTTTGTCCATGCCAGAGAAAAGGGCAAAGCTCATAAAACACTTGTAACTCAGCATACACACCAGGCTTTGTACTCTTTTAGTTTAATAGAATAGTCAAATTCAAGCTTTCATACAAAATTGTGTATTGAGAAATGGACATATTTGTTCTGACAGAGTGAATTATGAATTATGTTATATTATATAGAAACACATTTGAAGTGATCTCCTATAACTTTACAAGCACATAAAAATAGACGGATAATATTTATACGAGAATATTCTTCGGACAACCCCATTTTTATATAAGTATATCAAACAGAAGTAAATTTGGAGTCAATATCAGATAAGTGAAGCTCGTTGGAAGGGAATCTTTACATCCATCCTTGTTTGGAATAAAGAGAGAAGCAGGGTTTTGGCTTTAGTAGAAAATAAGTCAGAAATAATGGTAATAACAAAACCAAGATAACACAATTACAAAAATACATACTACAGCTAAATCACTAATTCCTTGCATGGAAACTATTTAATTTTTCAAATTTACATTTTTGTTTTCTTTCCCCAAATCTCCGTCCTCCACCTCCCTGCCAGAACTGAAGCAAGAGTCTTATTTTTTTTTTTTTTTCTTCACAACATGCAAATATGGGAATACCTTAAATAGTGCGGGTTTTAATGTAGCACAGTTCTGCTGTACAAATTAATGTAACTAAGCATAAGCTGAAAAAAAAGAAAGAAAAAAAACTAAATTATAAGACTTGAACAGTTCAAAACAGTGCAGAAAATCTTTTAAAGAATTAACCGCACTAATCAAGGCACACCTGTAAACATGGGCATCCACTTTTTTATGTTTGTTACTACAAGACATTTTTAATGGCTAATTATAATACCAGATCTGCAAGGAGTAGCATAGAAAATTTGCCCTTCCACAAATGTAAATACCAACTGGACACTAGTTGTCTGATTTGACCATGATTAACTATTGAAATAGTACTTGGTTGTCGCACATGAAATGGCCGTTAATGAAAAGATATAAAAGAACTTTAAAAAGTAAGCAAACCTGGTTTATTAATGAAAATAAGCTCTATTTGCTTCAACAACTTCTTTCTATTGGGCTTCAAGAGTAAAAATCCCTCCTTCATAGAAATTGGTTTCTTTTGAAGCTAAAAATGATTCAAATGTTATCCTTTACTGCTTCTTGGTTGGCATACTTTTTATTGTGATAAAAAACCTGAAGGTGTTGTCATAGGTGATAATCTGTTGGAGATAAGTATGATGAATATTGATGATATAAGATTTCATAATTAAGATGCAGCAACTCTGTTACAGTCAGATTGCCAACATGAGATCTAGTATTGCCTTGCAACAAATGTCTGTTAATCAATGCTGGATATTTTCTTGTTAATTTTGAATGCATTTCATCAACTCTTTGGCAATATGAATGAGCATCCGAAAGCAAAACTGATGATCTTGAGAGCTCGAACAGCATTTCTATTGAGTTCGAACTCATACAAAAATAATAGTCTGATTTCCCTTTGAGAACAGAGTCTCAAAGAGAGAGGGATTATCTTATGATTCATCAATTTTAACAAGTTGAAAATTCAAAAGAAAGATAATGTCATATTATCTGTTGGATATGTATAACAACATTTCCTGCTTCAGAATTAGTCATTTGTCAATCATAAAGACAAATGCCAAGAAAACAGCTATTTCATGTGGAAAACCTAATAATAAAAATTCTAAAATGATTTTATATTAACAATAAAAAGATGATACAGAAGTTGTAGAAATTACACTTTAACCAACAGTAGAAAAGTCAGATAATGCTTTCTAACATTTTATCGTTTAAACTGTAAATAATATTGCATAATTATGGCATATACTAGTCACCTTTTATACTTCTATACTTCCTCCCTGTAAATGATGAATGGTGAGTATACTACTAGTTTTCTCGATTTGTTATAGTTAATACCACATCATACAAGGTCATGGTAGTCAGTTATGACTCTTGGGGAGCTTTGTAGCATTTATGTAATATTACTATACTAGATTATTTATAAAAAACATTTCAAAGAAATAATCTGTTTCAAAAGTAACAACCAGTGGCATATGGTGATTTGTATCTTGGATCTGCTGTGAGATATGGATGCACAAATATGCTAAATATTTTAGTGTCTGTAAGAAGCAACGGACAATAAAATCTTTTTGGTACATGGTAGGGAAGGTGGTCTCAATTGTAAACTGTGAAGTTTCACACCCTCACTCGTTTGGGGTTACAAACAGCGAACAAATAAAAAGAAATAAGAGAATCAATGAGAAAAAAAAAAAAAATTGAATCGGATACTATTATCCGCTGATAATAATGTCTAATCCAAATTAATCCTCTAATTTCATCAGGACCACCTTCTCAACATTTTGCCAAAAAGGCTTTAAATGTCCATTTTACAGACATTAAAATATTTTTACATTTTTGCGCATCCATAGTACTCAGCACACCCAATTTATAAAGCACCATATGCTCATGGTAATATCAAATGAAACCTGTAATGTATCACACCAAATTACACGGCTTTTCAGAAGCTGACAGGCTAATGAAAGTGGTATGGCACTATTTACGCTTTTGCCAGATGGCAACTACTTAGGAGTGATTCCAACAGGTCAGAATCACTTGTTTTTGAGTATTAACAAAAGAACCTTGAGATGTTTGGACTATCTTTAATCTTGGCGACAGTGTAGCTTGATATTCTCACCTTATAGTAGTGACAAAATGGGTCAAGGGGGCAAAACTGGAAGTTAGAGAAATATAATAATTAGCCTAGGAGCAGGAGATTAACACCTACAGTTGACCCCCAGGATCATCCAATCCAATCCAATAATACCCATCACTTCCCCCTCCCCTCTGCTGGAAGGATAAATGGGTTTGCATTCATGGCATAAACCATGTGTTTCGTCTACTAACAAGAACCATAAGGTCAATGATCTATCCACCATCCTTATCTGTAATTTCTGATTTCAAAAGGATTCTGAATGAAGTAGTAGTAGCATTATCAGTTATGGTGGTAGAAGCTAGTAGAGGAGAATAAGGATGATCCATCTGAAAAACTGGTTATCAAAAAACAATTAGAGAGTTTTAATTACAGCAAGTGTACTATTTTCAATAATAATTTGTTCTGGAGTCTAGGTGTATGGTTATTTTATTTGATGAGTGGGCTTTTGATGTGTGTATATAACATTTTTTGCTCTGAAGTTAGCTGGGAATTGCCAATCTTAGCCATTCTAAAGACAGTTTTAGCTATTGATAACAACCAATACTGAGCAACACCACAGCTTTTATAGATCAGAAAAGATGTTCTTTTAATGGCTACACACATTCTCCTTCTTTTCTGTTGTTTACATAAATGCAACTGAAAAGTAGCTACTAAAGATGTGTGGACACATCTCAAAACTACTTCAGTTGTAGAAAAAACATTCACTTCTGGACCAGAGAATACTGTTTGGGTCATAACCCAAAATGTCATTTCGATTAAGTGTTGTTGTCTCAGTATAGTTGAAGATGGGTATGGGGAACGGTTTACCCCCAGGAGTGCTGATAAGGCGAGAAATTAGAAAAAAGGTAGAAAAGTGGATATTAACCAGCTGCGTGCTCTGTGCAGGTCAGTAACTAATTTTTAACATATCAGTATGATCTATGTGAAGAATCATCAACAAAAAGCATAAAAAGGTTTTCAACTTTCATGGATTTATACATCAAAACAAATACTAAAAGCATATATATGGAAAGGGATTGTCAATGGTTAGGAATTGGGACAAGCATTACTGATAGAATAAAGCTATGATGAATATATGCACAATCCAAGTCCCTGGAGATCACAGAAATATGTCTGGTTGTGCAAATATGAGTGACACACACATAAGTAATTAAGTTTTGATTTTGTACGATGAGTAAGAATGGTATCATGAAATAGCAGTATGTATAAAAAGACAGAATGCAACTGGATATACAGTTTTACATACACGCACAAGCTATTTGTATGGAAAACGATTTATCTCTGCAGGTTCAAATGCAAGAATTTATAAAGAGTGTGCTTCATACTGTCCTCTCATTCTCCATCTCAATTTACAACATATGTGCTTGAAAAGCATCACACTGTGATGGTGCAGTGCATTGTTGACAATACATACTTAAGCATTTCAGGTTCCCACTAAGTGCAACAACTGATTAACACAACCTCCATGATCACTCACTGATGTTAATCCCACATTGGTTTCAATAGCAATGCAGGATGAAGACTGATTTTTACATTACCAATAGAAAAAAACAAAAGACCTTATTTCTGTCCTCTAAGCAGTTTCTCTAAATTGGCAAGCTTTCAGTAGACCAAGTTCAACCTTCAAAACCAAGATAATCCCATCTGCCCTCAAACGAAAAGGTATACAACCAATGTAGTCTGTTGAAAGTCACCCACTAAGTTGAAACATGGATCCTAACCAAAAGATTAACCATGCAATGTGCACAGGAGAGAATCATGTTCAACATAATGAGACAGCACAGTACATTAGAGAAAAACAGGAGTCAGAGATATCATAGAATCCATCAAAAAACTCAACTAGCAATGGGCTGGTCAAGTTGCAAGAATGCTGTATATCCACTGGACATAATGACTCACAATAAGGATCCCCAGAGATTATGTGAAGCACTGGCCAGCAGAAAATAAGACGGTTTGACAAACTAGACAAGGTCAGAAAGTACTGGTTCCACAACGCCCAAGATAGATAGTCTAGCAAATCAAGGAGGAAGTTATATGTCTTACGAAAGACACTAAAAGGCTCATGCTGACAATTTCACATGGGTCTGGTGGTACCAATACCCTTTTACAGTGACAAGTATAGGATTTTCTGTCATTATTGATTTTTGATTAATGCTCTTTTCATTCATGTTTTTTCTCCTTGTATTAATGCATACCAAATGTGTGGGCAGTATTAAGTATGATGCATTCATGATATCCAATCATTAGTTTAGTGATAGTGTTAACGACGGAAGCAGGGAATAAAAAGACAAGTTCAAATCTAAAGAAGACTTGACACCAGTGCAATAGAATCCTAGCTGGCTCCAGATACAAACAATTTATTCAATATATTACAACTTACCACTACAGTACTAATATACTAGCTGATCAATGGTCATGCCTATTGCTGACTTCTAGGTCGGTGCCGCTTAGTTTTTTTTTGTTTTTTTTATCAATTTTAAAATAATTTTTTATTGTTTTCATAATGATTGTCAACAGGTGATCAAACATGCCATGAGAATGTTAGGGTTAGGATTATGGGTTAATGTTCAATAGTTAGGTCTTATTCTGAAAAAAAATAAATAAATTAGCATGAACATCACAGTCAGCAATGGACATGACAATCGATCTGTCATAACATTAGTACAGTAGTGGTAAATAGTAATAGATTACATAATTCATATAAATTAAACTACTTACTCATTTTAGTAGAGTAAAGAAATAATGTTTGATACTTAGAAATGTGTTATTCAGTTGC
Source organism: Thysanoteuthis rhombus (assembly GCA_963457665.1). NCBI lineage: Eukaryota > Metazoa > Mollusca > Cephalopoda > Oegopsida > Thysanoteuthidae > Thysanoteuthis > Thysanoteuthis major. The sequence continues at coordinate 52,358,985 of OY735215.1, forward strand.
ATTTTCAGCAATTTCACCAATAATTTCCTTATGAAGCATTAGCTTCAAAGCATTTCATTTACTTCCTTTCAGAGTTGCCAATTTAGATATTTTATATCTCGTTTTTGTTAATTCTGTAGAGCGGTAGCCAAGGGAGATAATTTACGGAAACTATGCAGAAAAATCTATAATCTTCCAAGTTTTACTTAATTTTATTAGATTTCAGACACCACCGATCCAAAAACCTTCAAACTTGTCACTGCACTACTTCGTGTGCTGACAAACATACATGGGGAATATCAACTACATACAATGGCTACTTGTTGAGTAATCATGGTGCACATACACACACACACACACACACACACACACACACACACACACGGAGATTTCTGCAATTGCAGCTAGCAAAAAAACAAAAGTAGAATCTATTTTATATGGTCAGATTTATACACTTCATTCAAATTCTATACAGGGAATTTAGATAATAGTCTAGCATAGATTACCTCCTAAGGTTAGGATAGATCTATAATAAGAGTAACCTTTGGCTTAAAGTACGCAAGGTAAATTTTCAACACTCATTCCGATAAAAATGAAAATAGTGTCTTCAAGAATAGGAAACAGTATTTACAATAAACTGGCTTCCTCTGTCAATCCTGATAATGGATATAACAGTCATTTTTCTGCCACTGCATTGACAGTTAGGGTCATTAATAAGAAAGTGGATTGTTCATGTACTCATTCACCTATTCCTTTAATATGGTGGCATACCAGAAACAAGCAGACTACATTAGACATTTTTCATCTTTGTTTGGGCTACATATTCACTTGAAAAATGTTGACTGTATTACAGAAAGCTCACCTAATTCCTATTCCAGAAAAATATAAATTACAACTACTTCTTTACTGATTTGTTAAATCAAAACAATAGTAATTTTACAAAACAAATTATAAAATTGATTTCTGAGAAAAATCATAAAAGATTTCAAATAATGCCTAGATTGGCTGCAGGCCACAAAAATTTTTTTTGCTATGGGCCAGGTTTGGACAGCGGGCCTACTGTTGACCATATGGGCTCTATATCCTACACTACAAGACAAATGGTCAACGTGTATTTGAAAGACTTGAACAACTTATCCACTCCTCATAACAATTCCTATAGAGCTTTGTTAGATGGCCCATTGGTCACAATATCAGTATATTAAACAATGTGAAGTATTTTTTGTTTCAGAAATTTATCTTATATATTGACATAGTAAGAATTGGAGCCAAGCCAAAACTGCTGTGTTGCCTTCTCCAGTTAGGCTGATATTGTTTTTCATCAGACAGATTGAAAATGTGCTAGGCCAACAAAGTAATTCATCAATTTTATCTCTTGCCACTGGGTTATTTCATTTAATGAATTGCATGGAAGCACAGATATTAGAAAGATCAATATTTTTTTTCTCAATTTCAATCAAAAAAAAGAAAAAGAAATAAAAACTCAATTTGCAATATCTAAACGTCAAGCTGAAATCATAAAAACAAGAACCATAAGTTCAATGATGTGTCCATCATCCATGGAGGAGGAAGATCTCAAACAAGTTTAATATCACTCCAACATGATACAACTGAGAAAATTGATATTTAACATTACTAACTGTTGTAGTGGTAGGATGAGGATGGTTCACCTGAAAGTCTAGACCAAGTTTCCTATCAATTCAACACAATGCAGCTGGGAAAATTGATATTTAACATTACTAATAGTGGAGGAAGAGGAGGATGCTTCCCACAAAGTTCTGGATCAAATTTCTCATCAATCCAACACAATATGGCTGAGAAAATTGATATTTAACATACCATACTGAGGGGCTATTTGGGACTTTTAGGGATAGGAGGGCTTGTTGTATTCTGGCACTAACGCTCAAAGTCAAGGCTGTAATTTCATCATTTATGCATCAAACTGTATCACTACCTAGGGGCTCCCCAAAGATGTTATGAAGAGAAAATTTGAAGAAACTTTGCATATAAAATATGGCTGACAAAAACCAATTCCAAATAGCCCTGCCCTTAGGGCTAATTAACACTCTACCTAAGAAACTTCATTTGTACCCATGTTCTTACCCAATGCGTGGCCAGAAATTTAGGAGCGAGGAGAACTTAACTCCTTGATGATCCCATCCTTACAATATTTAATCCAGTGGCACCCAACCTTTGGGTTCAAAAAAAAAATTCTCACAGAGAATTAGTAGGCAGACCTTTCAAAAGTCTGGGGTTCATGAGCTTGTTGAGTAAGTCATCCTATCAAAAGCAATGATGTATCTAGAGATTTGAAAAGCCCAGACATCTCATCCCCTCCCTCAACTTGGGGAGCAAATAGGCTAGGCTCCTTGAGACCCTCTCCCAATTTTTAGGGTAGTGGTTTCAAATCTGGGAGTCACAGACATGGTATAATGTAAGCAGATATTTTAGGAAGTTACTAAATTTGCATTGAATACTCCCGAGAGGTATGGTCATCACAAATCAAAATTTTAAATGTTTCAAGCCAGTAGTTTTTTCTCTACAGATCTTACCCACAGAAAAGTAAAAGTTTCCAAAAGTGTCATTTTTTTCTCTCCTCTAAGATATCAACAAATGCAATATCTAACACTCAAACCATAACTGTGGAGATAGAATTTTTTTGTTTTTGATTTCTTTAAAATCTTTCGAACAAACTAAAAACAAAAAAGAATGCCTCATAGCCCTACAGTATAGTACTAGGGATCGACAGACCGACTGACCAAAAGATGTTTTTATAGAGATGCATCAGAGAATTAAAAAAAAAAAATAAATAAAATGAATCTAAATAATAATTCAATTATATGGTCTATATTGTGTGACTGCTGATGTCAATATGACCTAAATGTAAATGAATCCATTCTGAGATACACAGACAAAATATTAGCCTTGTAACAAGGTTACTTACTTACTATAATAAAATAAAAATAAAAAATAAAAATAAGATAAGAGAGGTTGAAACTGATCTCTCAAATTTCAGAATTACTGAAGTCTGACTGAATATCTTGGGTCTATCATTATATCATGAAATTGGGACCTAATAATTTACCCTTCTTTCACCTTCTACCACAGAAGTCCGTCACCCAGCCATTGTTCAGGCAGAACATGCATCAATTTAGATCAAAGCACAATTCAATAAAATAAGCAGGCAACCACTTATTTGATAGCAAAAATCTCTCCTCCCCTAAGATATTTTTGTATGCACACCTAATAATAAAACCTGGGCAGACAGAGAGACTCACCTCCCAGACGGTTCAGATTTCAATTTCATGCAAAGATGTCACTATTTCTTTCTTTTTCTGATTTATGAACTGACATATTTATAGTAGATCATTGATTTTTGAGGACAACAACTGGCTTAAAAGATAAATCTAGAGAGTCTATGACCATTGTTTTAGTTCAGATAAATTTTGATTCATCTAATGCTTCATTAGCAAGTTCTCTACATAGGTTTCCCCCGCAATCTGGAAGTAGAACAGTCGTATAAAAACGTTTCCTAAGCTGGAAAGGCATCAGGCAAAAGAAATCAAATCAATTCTTTTTAAAGGGAAACAAGCCTGTCTGCTACAAGGTCAAACTTCACACCTATGTCTATTCCAACTGGAGATGCTTACTACTAAATTTTGTATGATATACATAAATAAAAATTAAAAAAACAATTTTTTTTTAGTATAAATATATTTACTGGTGCTTCTGACTCATTTTGGACTTAGATCTGGCTCATTCTAAAAGTTGACTTTTTTTTAAAAAGGTACTGGTGACGTCAATTACTGCATCATGCTGACTTGGTCAACAGAACAACATACATTATTTATGGATTTTGTTTTAAAAGCATTACAATATAGATTACTTATTCATGTATTTTTTTTATGCGGCAGCTAAAATTTTAGATCAAAGTTGGAAAAGAGTATTAAAAGCAGAACCTTCTGAATTAACGTAAAAATAAACATCTGCTCTCATCATCTGACCAGTTGAATTGGAGTCAGAATTTATTAACCAATTAAAACTTGAAATGGAATTCAATTTTGGATAGAAAAAAAAAAAAAAAAAAAAAAAAAAAAAAAATGAAGACACTTATTTATGAAACCAAAAAAAATTTTTATTTTATTTTAATGGAGGGGGGGACCCTTGGTTAAACAATTACTAATGGATTGGAAGCTTACAATGGGCAACAATTATAAAATACTTTATTTCAGGAATTTAATATTTATTTATGGTACAGCTACTGTCATTTTTTTATGGGTACTATACCTGATAAAATATATACAGGTTTACCCCAATTTGAAAGTCGAGTCTTCCAATAAAATTCTTTCATGAGCCAAAACGGCATTAAAGTGAATAAGAAACTACCAATAATCTATGTAGGGAAATTTTTTCTTGACCCCCCAAAAGGAGTAATGATGGTATGTTGGGCAGTCTTCAAAGCTTGGGGGGGGGGGTAGAGAAGAGGAGGAAGAAGTTGTGAACCACCACTATAATGACAAAATCTTATATATATCTCCTGAGTAACGCTTCTTAACCCATATAAACAAGTCAGTAGAGAATAATTCAGCAACAAAAGTTTTCAATTTTTATCTTTTGCTGATGCATATAAGTTATATTCAGAGTCTGCAAAAAAATCATAGTGAAACTGTCAGCTGGCAATAATTGTTCCCATTTCCTTACCTGAGCAATGAATTCTATGAATCAGATGCTGTGCTCAAACAAAATGAAAGCTTACATCTGCTCTTTCATAAAACGAAGATCAAAGAGGCCAGTTTTACACTTGCAAGCCCAATAAAATACTTCAAGCAACAGAGGAAAATCACAGAGCAACAATAGGGAGCATTATGCATTATAAACAGAAAGTGCTGGTAATATTTTCATTGAAAACATTCAGGATTTTTTTTTATTCAGGCTATACAACTGTTACAAATGTCAAATTTTATATCGTTAGTCTTTGTATATATTATTGAAGAAAATGTATGTATGTTTGTCCACATGCAAAGTTTCTGGGGGTGAAAAAAAGTGTTATTCTTAGTCTATCACAGATCTTTCCTTCTTGAATAGAAATGCACAACAAAGTGAAGAGTAGGTCAGAAAGATGGAGCAAGGTTATAGCTGCAGGAATATCAGTGATGTACTGCAATATCAGTCTGGTGGGATATCCAGTGCTGGATTTACAACAAATGATTACTTTTTTTTCTTGTAAATCCGGCATTGATATCTGACTGGATTGATTTCCACTGAGGAATATATTACCATCATAATTACAGGTATTTACAACCCTCCCCTGCAACTTTTATGAAAAATGGGGAGAATAGCATTCAGCGTTTGCTTTGCAGCTAACTGTTCACAGGCAGTGTCTAATCCAACTAGAATCGACAAAATCTGTCAGCGCATGTGTATACACAGCGAATACTCGACAACTAGCCATTGTATATAGTTGACATTAGCCAGATATATTAGTCACCACAGATGGCAGTATGTGTCGATCAGAAGTTGTTTGGGACAACGGTTCTAGAAAAATCTAAAAGAAATTAATTTTAAAAATACAAACTCACTATCACAGTCAATAACTGAACAACTGTAGTGTCAGAATTTGAAGTCATGTAAAGAAAAAAGAAAAAATATGGTCAGAATAAATTCTGTTTGGGACATCAGAGATATTTTCCATTATATATCTGAATTTAGAAGTAAAATATGAATAAAATTGGTAACACTGAAGAGAAGTAACCGAAATTCTTCAAAGCCATAACTTCGTACAATAGACAGAAAATATTTCACATGACTATAAAGTCTAGCCCCTCCCGAACATGCACCTTTGGAATGGGCAGTGTCTCAGTTTTTCTCAATTTCCAATCAATGTTTGAAATTGGTTTGATATTTTACTACTCCTTTCTTCAACTCCCACCAATATCACTCATATTTTTTAGCCTACTAATGGATACGGAGAAAATCTAGAAAGCACTCAGAGAGTGCATATCTCTGCCAATGCCGTTCTGCTCAGTTACTGGCATGATACAAGCAAGTACATCATCTGAAAAATCAGTTTGGAATCTGTATGAATAACCTTCTCTTAGCCGACTTCTTTCTTGTATGTTTGTAAACAATATGTGACATAGAACTAATGGCTGTCACCCAAAACTATGTCTAGAATTGTGTGGGAGGAAAGAGCAAACATTTAGGTTTACAATAAAACTGACTAGTGACACAATACAAAATAAGTGGTGTTTATTTATAGATGGTATAGCACGTTTGCTTCACATGCAGGAGGGCTCTGGTTTGATTCCCGGTGTGAGTGAAGATACTGGAACATATTTCCCTGTGCACTCAACAGCTAACAGAGTACACCCCAAGCTGTGCGATTGGGGTGAGGAAAATTGGGGATTGAGTTGCATCTTCCCCTTTGGGTCGCTTCCAACTGCATGTTACCGGTCTTTGACTTGGAGCGACATGTCGATTTGCATGCATGCATTTTTAGAATGTTCAGGATTCAAATTTCAGGAAGTACTGGATTAAGTACGCACAAGACAAGAATGTTTGTGTGTGTAGGAGTGTGTATGTTGGTGGATGATTTTAAAGGTCAGACACTGTTTCTGCTGGCTGCTTTAATGAAATATATTTTACATGATCTTAAATATGTCTCAATTCTTTTAGATCTCTTTACTTGAGGTGGTACTACAGAAATGATCTCTTGAGATATTAATAGCATTTTAACAGCAAGTAGATTTTTAGGTTGTTCAATCTGTTTTTTTCATCATGAGGATTAGCAACACTGGAAGGAAGCAACTAAAAAAGACAACACCACAAGTGTTAGGCTTTGGTTGTATCCTGGGTTTAATGTTTGTTGGGTGGTAAAAAGTACGACATAGAGTCCTCTTCACAAGGGAGCGATACAGAGTCGATGTTCACCAGTTTGAAACCTTAAGGGATGTCCAACGAAGGACCTTAAAAGACTGATGGTGATGATGATACCTCACACTGTTTTCCGCAGGTTACTTACATCTCGCAGAGTTACACATCTCAGGCTGATCCAAAATGTGGATAGTGAGAGTGATACCCAACAAACTTTCAGGATTGCTAAATTCAATACACATGGAAATAACTGACAAGTATGTGTCCGTATTGATCAACTACTACATGTGCAGATATAAGCATTCAAATATTACAAAAAAAATGTTTTCCAAATACAGTAATCATGAGAGACATTCAATTGGAAGATCAAACCAGCACATCTATGGTCTGACTTTCAGGTATGAGCAGCTAGATATACTCTGAAAATATAAAAAGGTTCAATACATAGGCGTAATTACAGCACTATACTACTCTTATTCAGAGAGGTGACTGAACTCAGTTAGGACATAAGTGACTTAGAACTCATAATGCATCTCATGATGGGGAAAATCATTTGAATAAAAAATGTATGAAGAGACACAAAATGAAAAAAAAATAAGAAAATAAAAAAACCACCAAGAAACCAAAGAGTACTTAGTAGTGACATGCACGGGCCAATATTTTGTAGCTCTTACACATAATTTTTTCAATGTTTAAGATCTGCCAGTACCTGGCTCACAATTTTTTTTTCCCATGCTTTGGAGCCCACTCATTCTCATGATTTCTTCAGTTTCAGAGGCTGAACCTAGCTGTGAGTTTCATGTCTAAGATTGTAGCAGTTGATTTGGATTAATCAAGTAATTAGCATCTGAATCCAAGATTAAACTAAACCTAATTATCCCACAGCAATCAGGCCCAGGCAGAGGTGGGGGGGGGGGTCTGGCAGGACCATTTGACCCAGGACTACTTCAGATGTGAACATGTATATAACCATAAATAAATCATATGTATTTAACACTGATTACAAGAGTACTTAATGAGCAGTTGGAAATGGAGACCTACCTTTGCCATCTGGTCCAGGCCCATTACCAGCTCTGCCCAGCCCGATTAGAATCGAATTAGATATTAAACTTTTGATCGACACATAGTAGTATCAAGGATCCATGTTAGGACACTAGACTCAGAAGGAGCATACCTCTGTCAACACCATAAAAACTGAATAAAAATCTGTTCATATATAGGCACGATGCAGGGGAGGTAATCAATAAAATCCAGGTCACGCCCTAAAATTTAATCAATTCTCCCTTAGCATGAGGCCCACCTTTTAACAAAACGTCATTGAAATTCATGGAGAACTTTTGGAGTTATTGTGGACAAACTGACAGATATAGATGTGAGTTCACACACAAGTGCTGAATGCACAATTTATAAAAAGTGAATTTACTGTTATTTTTAGAGTTACGATGCACAGTTCATTTTTTTTAAAGCTTGAACTCTCATTGAATCATAATGCATTCAAGCTTAACAATTAAAAAAAAAAAAAAAGAGCATTGTAGCTCTAAAAATAAGGTGAAGTTATCAACTTTTTAAAAATGGAGCATTGGTCACATCATGCATGACCACTCATATACCTCTTCCAACTTCAGTGACACAGGTAAAAACCTATAAACCTTTGACAGGTGAGACAGACGGAATTTTTCAATTTCAACTTTCAAATGCAGTTAAGCAGGACAGAATCAATAGAACAAAAATAAATTGCTACTTGCTAATCAAATAGTGATTGCCTAATTGCTAAATGAGACTTGAATAAGTCTTTTGGCAGTACAAAACTTCAGCATCGCCTTAATTACTGGATGCATAATAAAACATAAAAGAGGAAAAAAAGTTTTAAACCTATTTTTTAATACAAATCCCTAAAGCTGGTTTTGACAGACACTCATCAGAATGATGTTCAAATGTATGGTGTGGAAACAATTTGAACAAATTCAAAAAATGTTCTTTAAAACAACATGTAAGCGTGTTGAAGGCACGTGCAAAGAATTTCAGGTGCAATGATCGAAAACTTAAAAAGTCGTTACTTAATTATCAGTCAAGACTTTGAATAAACTGAGCCGAGTTTGAATTGAAAAATTATTTTCAATTTAGTGTAACTGCAGAAATTCATTAGCAGAACAAAGTGAAGGCTTTATCAGTTACAATGCAATAAGAACTTTTTAATGAAAATTGTGTATTGTGATTATATATTGTCAGGTGTGACGCAATCCAACTCTCATTACAGAACAATGAAGAGATCAGCTATCCATGTGATTACTTCACAATAATCATGATAAAATTATGTTGGCACATACAAAACACTACAAAGCACTCACAGAGCGCAGACCTCTGTTTTATGCTATCTAAAAAGTGAATGAAAATCAGTTCATATATAGCTATGATGCAGGAGAAGTAACACTGTAAATTTTGGATTTTCCATATTTGGACCTTTGTCTTAATATATGAAATACATGAAAAATGTCTCAGTCAAAAAAACACTTCCTGGATCTGCCTTAAAATTCAATTATTTCTTTCCAACTCACAGGGTATCCTCCCACGTATACATGTAGGGGGGGGGGGTATCTCTGAACCAAAAAACTATTCCTGGATCTACTCCTAAATTTGATCAATTCTTCCTCTACCTCATGGCCCACCCTTCAATGGAATTTCATTGAAATCAATCAGAGATATTGCATGGGCAAACACAAGTGAATACCTATGTACCTACATATTTTACCTCTTAAAAAGTAAGATATATACACGATACAAGAACACAAAAAGTATACATACATACTGTGACCTGACTTCTCTGAGAACATTTACTTAGCACAGACTCCTCAGCGCACAACCGCCAGCAAACGGATAACTCAACATATATCAATGTCAAAAGGACCCACAAAAACAAACCATGAAATTGAAACTATTCAGATATAAAAATTAGAATTATTTTTTTAACTAAATCATTTTAGTCAATTAACTTCTGTAGTTCAATTGGATAATTTATAGTCAGCAGGAACAAATTATAAAACTATTTACATATATATTTACCTTGTTCTTTCCTATCATCAACTTGAAAGAAAAAAAAAATAATAATAAAAGTTGGAATCATAATTGGTCTACGCAAAGTTATAGACTATTCATTCAATTATCATTTTGTTCTTATTTGCTGTATGTTCTTATTTTTGCTAGTGTGCTTATTTGTTTGTGTTGACAATCTTTGCTTTGACATACATAAACTTATGGAGGTGTTTAAACAACATGCAAAGGCTCAAAAAATCATGGAGAAAATTCAAAAAAATATAATCTTTTATTAAAAATTTTTATATCATTCTCATTATTATTAAACATAGTCAGCGTTCAGTAGACGTTCTCGGAGAAGTCATTGAACTCAAACATACACACAGAAGAAGCATATAAACATGACAGTCATCAAATGGATAGAACAAATTTTCAAACAACTACGAAACATTCAGAACCCTTCAACTAACAAAAACTCAGTAAGTCAGTATCAATACAACATTGAACAGCTATGAATGACGGCAGACACACACACACACATATATATATATATATATATATATATATATATATATATATATATAGGAAAATAGGCAGATAAATTTTACAATGAGGGTGGAGTGAATATGAGAAAAAAAGGAAAGCCAAACTTTTTAGTAATGGTTTTCAGGTATAGTAATTTCTCATGAGCCTTAACATGTTTCGTACATTTCTTCAGAAAGGCAATGTGATTTTGCTTGTCCACTATGCAATTTTTTTTTCTCAAATATATGATTCTCTTTTTTGAGGGAAGGGACACAGGACTTACTTAGATGGGTTATCCAAAAAACGTATTTAATAGTAAGGAATTAGTAACTATAACAATAGATGTGACTCGTTTGTGTCACTTCTATAGAATGTTCACCCATGTGAATATCAAATCTGTTGTGTCTGTTTTCATCTCAGACTGCATGCAAACCAACTTATATCTTTAAGAATACTAATTAAACAGAAAAACAGAGTTGATTTCCAACCAAATTTAATAGACATTTTTTATGATTATATATATATATATATATATATATATATATATATATATATATATATATGCACACATACATACCTACATATCTTGCATATTTAATATTTGTTAAGTTCGTAACAGTCCAAATGCATCAAAGATATGAAAGTGAATAAGGGTCAGACGTGTATTATTGAAATACTATCATGAGACCTCTTTCCATTAGGCAAAATGGATTATCGAGCAGGGTTCTGGAACCAAGTGTGTTGGAAAATCGGTAGTACTCTTTGGCCCTGTGCGTCAGTCCATCTTGAGCATTGGGCTAGCACCACGTCTCCTGTAAAATCCCACAGTTGCTACAGAAAAAATGACTGAGTCTCCATGGAACAATTGAGAAGTAGAGACTAATTCATTGCGTCAACTGTCGTATGACACAGGACCAAATGAGTTTACCTTCAAGTACTAGCAGTAGAGATGGTGAAAAGAAAAAGTCAAAACAACAAAAGATATTTATGAAGCCCATCCTCTTCAAAGCCCTCAACTTGAAAAGCCCTTTCCTCTGAGAGAAACTCCATTCAACGCTAATATCGTAGTAAAATCAAATTTAATTTATGTAGTCGATGCGTGTTTGCATTGACGTAGTAGAAAAGAATTACATGTTCTGATGACATAATAAAATGTCTCTTGAACAACATTAGGTCCATTGGAGAGTGTGGGAATGCTTTGTGAAGTTGCAGTGAGGAGTTCGCTATGTCCATTTACGAGCTAACTAGTCATCTATGTTTTTTCAAGCTTTCATACATAAAGATGAACTTAGAAGTGCATACGTGAATGCAGCACATGTTGCATGTATCTTGAAAGAACTGTTAGCAAGAAAAAAAAAAAATCAAAGATTAAACAAATAGAAATAAGTCTAGTTAGTCACAATAGAAACCAACATGCAATCAACGACTTTGATAGGGATGATCAATTAAAAAAATAAGAAAAAGGAGTGATCAATGAATAAATTACTTCTGCATTCTGTTGGGCAATGATTACTTCAACAAAAAAAAATATCAGAATTTTCAAAACAGAAGCATGAATGCTGCTTTACATAAACTAAGGGACCTAGCATAAGAACACATTGCATATTGGAGTCCCCACTAAAAAACAATTTAAGGAGGGAATTTGGGGGGGGGGGGTGATTTTCAATAGACATTATAAGGGTTAAATATATAAATCGTGGCCTATACATGTAATATATATCCAAAGATAGAGCCACATGCAGCTCTTTGTCATTTAAAGTACGGCTTATGGAAATGTTGGCTAAGATCCTTTTCTCATTTACAGTTAATATAAAAATATAAAAAGGTAAATAAGAAAAAAATTCAAGGTTTATGTTCATTTACCACTGATAAACTGCAACCACACTGGATTATAATAGAAGTTTAAGGTTCATGGTTGAAAGAAAAAAATATTCAATTTCATTGAATCCGAACACAGGATTTAATACAGTTACAATAATCATCAGTCAAGGTTTCATGAACCATTTGGTATATATATTCATGTACTTCATTTTTATTAGTTACAGTAATAACAGCTTAAAAAACTATATAAATAAATTTACATCAAATTTTAGTAACAAAATATGTGTGTAGCTATAAAAAACACATCAAGTTTATAGCATGGGAGTGAAAAACAAACTTAAATATAAATTTTAGATAAAAACAAATAAATTTTGCTGTTTTCGTTATCTTTGTTATTTGGCACTAAATTCAGTTAAGACGAGTCCACACATCTCAAAGAAATGTTTTTAGGTTGTTCAGTTCTAGTTATGTTAAACAGAAATAGGAAGGAAGAGATGTGATGTCACTAGGAGAACATTGATGTCAATAAGAGAACATCTATATCATAATTTTTTTTTTCATGTGCAGCTATGACATCATAATAGAAAGTCCAAGGTTCGCATTTTTTGTATGATAAAAAAAAGCCATTTACAGTTTTCATCGAAAATAATACAAGTAAAATATTGTGATATGAAAATATTCAGCAAGATTGAGAATAAATTGACTCAAGGAAAGACTACTTACTATTTTCCCTCTTACTACTACCATGGATGGTAGACATATCATTGAACTTATGGTTCTTGTTATACAATCCAGTTAGTATAATAAGTTTCTTCACATTTTTTTTTCAATTAGCAATCAAATATTTCTAAAATTCCCAATTTAGAAATCATGGTTAGTGCATAGCTAAGACCCTATTTTTCGGTTAAGATCATCCCAGGCATCTAAAACTAGAAGCACAGTTATACACATTGATTCTTCTAACCTCGATTCTTACAGCTGGAAGTATAAAAAGCATAAAGGAAAAGCACAGCAATAATAACAACAAGAGCAGCAGCCACACACCAGCATGGCTGCAAGCCAGAAAATACGAGCAATTTTGATTCGTGTTACTCAAGGTTAGACAAGAGATGCGGAACTGAGTAAGTGAAGACAAATGATGCTAAGAAAGCTTTCCAACAAGGACACTAAATAAAGCACACACCACCACCAACAACAACAATGTAATAATGCCAGCCCCGCAGCAGGACAGATAATAATGAAGGAATTAGATGAATCCAAATTAGGTGTTTGCACTTCTATGCAGGCCAGTAGGAAAATGAATGAGTAGAAACCACTCTCTGTCATTGTTTTGTTTTTTTTACATCATCTCTCCTGTTGCTGCCCTTGACATGAATTCACCAGAATGATTCAAGAACATCTGGAGGTGTAAGGAAGTCAACTGTTCCCTCACTGCAAGGAGTTTATGTTTCTCAAACACATTTTGATGGACAAGGGAATAACGGGAAAAACTAGCACCAGTTTGGTTAGTCACTCAATCAAAAACCAGTCACGTGACCAACATCTTTGGGCAGGAGGCCATGTTGGGAGGGATCAATTGAAAGATTTGGAAGGTACTCTTTTTGATTTTTGTTGTCTACTAAAATGTCTGATTTCAAAAAAAAAAATTTTTTTTAATAAAACACAGCTGGGTACAAACTAAAGACGAATTTGATATAAGTTTAAATTGCAAATTCAACCTCCAATAAAAACCTTTAGGGGCAAGGGGTTGGTCCAACCAAAAATGGGGGAGGAATTAAGAAAACCAGGGACCATCAGAGGAGGGATTTGACCAAAACATCAAGAGGATAACTAAAGAAATGATTCTGAACATCAATTGATCCACATATCCATAGAGACAATAATTAGCAAGGAGCAGATATCTTCTGTCATGTTATAGGATGCAACTGATATAGTAAAATAGAGTTTCATCATGTTCTAATATCATAATAGAAATGCTGAATTTAAGAAATATCAAAATATAAAAACTAATTTTTCTTATCACTTTCAATTGAAAAAATTTCCTCTATGGAAATCTCCATATATAATTTACATTAAAAATAGGTATTCAACATTAAAATACACATGAATTCTAATTAAAGTTTTAAAAATGTACAAAACTTGAAAATAAATCAAAAAAATAAAATCCACTATTCTCCAAACTCACTGCAATACATACACCTATCATCTACATGTATAAACTGTGTACATCCATATATGCAGTAATTTTTGACGATGCAGATAAGTTAGGGAGAAAATATTCATACAAAATTTCAAACCAAGATAAAAGCCTCCCTCCCAGCCGTCAACTTTTCACAAAGAGATACCTAAGCCCTATAAGTAATCATCAATGAAGGTGGACGCAGAAAAGTGCAATGGAAGTGGGAGGAGGTGGAGAAGCAGTTATCAGCACAGAAAACAGAATCAGCAAAAACAAATCTGAATTCTAGCTGAGACTGTGTATACTCTCCACAAATGTCATGGATCCAACCCTCCTTGCAATAGGTTCTTTTGCCAGATATCTTGACAAAGGTCTTGTCACTGGCATGCCATGACAGATCAAGAAAAGAGCAGTCATGTCAGGGATCTTTTCCAGTTACTTACTGGTACCATGTAACCCAGTACTACCTGTCCCATGTTCCTTGGAGAGAAGATGAGAAATGCCTGAAAGATTCTGCTTGATGAGTAGAGCATCCTAACAATATCCTAGATGACCAACCAAGACATTTTACTAATATTCAATAGAACCCTCATAAGTTTTAATGACTGCCTGTAGTCACATAAAAAAACCAAGCACTAGTTTTTCATATCACTTGAAAAAACTGTTCCAATTCTACCAAATTTTACAGTGATCTATGATGCACCATAAGTTTGAACTATTATCACAGATTTCAATGAGTTGCAACCCAAATGGATTTTCTCAGCTGATTTCAAGCAATTCCTCAAATATTTTCCAGGGCATAAAAACTGTCTATTGTTTTTTGTTTTTTTCGCAATGACTAGTTTGCACAGTCAAATGTTTCCATGATTCATTTTCATACCTATATTGACTACTGCAATAATTATCAGCTATTTGGACTTCAGAAGTTATTTATAACACCTATTTGTCCAAAATACAATCAGCATAAGATATTAATTTTAGTCAACAATGTGTGATCTAATACCTGCATCTTGATCTTTTACCAATACCTGAAATCTTAAATTATTTTCACCTGATGTTTTTCATCAGAAATATTCAAGATCTGAAGACAGCCACATGGTACAACTGCCAAAATGAAGTGAATATAATAACCAAGAGGAGGACAACAGGAAATCAGCGTATAAGAAGTATTCCAGTTTTAATATTCAGTGTGATTGATGAAAGTGAAAAATGGTAAAAATTCTTTCCATTGTTATATATGCCATTTGTGCAGAAGATAAGGAAGGAGGAACAGAGTCTCGATGCCAGCAATACACAAGAAAAACTAAAAATGACAGCATATTCTAATAACACTATAGCCACGGCTTCACAAAGATACAGCAAGTTTTCACAAATGATGTCATAACCATTGTTCCCTCTCAGCGAGACATTGGCAACCTTTTTGGACTGACAGGCAACATAAGACATCTTTCATCTTTAATTGGGAGGCACATTCTCTTCAAAAACATAGATCATATTACAGAAAGCATAATTAATTTCTATTTTTGTCAAACTTATGAATTACTATTACTATGCCATTGATTTGTGAAGCCAAAATAGTAATTTTTAATATAAATTCTAAGTGACTTTATGCGAAAAATTATAAGATCTTAAATATATGCCAACATTGGCCACAGGCCAAAAAAAAAAAAAAAATTATGCTGTGAGTAAAATCTGGCCCACAGGCCTATGTTTGTCCATATGTGCTCTAAGCTGTGAGCAGGTGCACTAAAGAAATCAATGTTCCACACTGAAGTTAATTATCTAAATCAATTGTGTTAATTAATGATTATATTTACACTTATAAGTAAAATAATAATATATTACAATCATACTTATTGAAAATAATCTCTTAGCTAACCGTTTCCATTAACTAGTAAGTCTGTTTAAAACATGATCAGTGCTATGCGTGAAGTTTACATTTCAACAAGCATTCAGTGGGCACATATTTTGGTAACAGAAAAATTATACAACACAAGACTCTTGAGAACAATTGGTCCTTACTTTCTTCCCCTATGGCTGGACTGATAGGAAAAATAAGTGGAAGAAGAACATTCCTAAATCTCACATAAGATTTCCATTTTAGAGGTAAATATCCATGAACCAGGTTAATTTACAAACACCTGGGGAACCACTGGCCATATATATATAGCTCTTGATTTTGGCAAATCTTAGAACTGCCACACTGAAACATTATATAAGATAGTATCTTGTGTTCTGCCTCTATACGTATGCTAACATATCTTCTCCTCCTCCTCCTCCAGAGAAGGAGGCAAATAGCAACTTGAAGACTTTTCAGCACCTGACAGGTTTACTTAGACACTTGGCAACCAAATGACTAATGGTAGGTAGCTATAGATAGCAGAAAGGAATGTGCAATGTTTGTTGTCCTTTTGCAAAGGTCTTTATTTGAGTGGCTATCCTAAAGGTTTTCAAGGGGCTGTGATCAAGATTCAAATTAAAATGCTAGGCATAAAATGCAGTCACTAGATAAACCAAATAGTACACAAATAATACCCCAAATTATCTTTACGACTGGTCAGTCACTCAATAGAAGCCATCAGGTGATCGTCTTTTGGCAGCATGCTGTATTGGGATGATCAATTAAATGAATGGAGTGATCAATGGATAAGTCACTTCTTTCGCCTTTTCTTGGCAGTGATCATTAAAAAAGTAGGAATTTCAAAAAACGAGTGACCGCTGCTGGACACAAATTAAAATCAATTTCGCATAAACTTACATTAAAAACTGAACCCCAACTAAAAAAACTGGGGAAGGAGAAAGAAAACTTTTTCATTTTGGGGCATAAGGAAAAAAATGTTTAAAATTGCAAAAGAAACCTATTGATCTATTTTAGCTGATGGTTTCAAATAGCATTTATCTGTCAGCAATAATTAGGTTGTTATATATGAAAAATCAACTCATTAAGGAGAATATTGCGATAAGTAAAAAATTTACTATAATAATTGCATTTTTTGAAGGTTCAATGTACGTAGAGATATAATTCACTATTACAAAAGGCTTTTGAGCACTGAACAGAAATAGTATCTACCAAAGAAGTAAGACTTACTTTGAAGTACAGGCAGTCTCCTGGTTACAAACAAGTTCTGTTCCTAGATCTGTTTATGACATTACTTACATATAATGCATATCTAGCATCATATAGTGAGATGTTTGTCTTAGTATTCAGTTTCTTTCTATGCGTAAAAGAAAACATTAAAAGAAACAATAATAATACAGTAATTATGAAATTTTTTTAATTTTGTTTTTGGATGGTTCTAGGATCTAATGGATTGAAAGCACCAAAAATTGAAAGAAGAAAAAAAAAAAAAAAAAAAAGATTTTCTTCAAGGAGAACTATGAACATAAAGAAAAACAAAAAACAACCGAAAAAAAAACTCTAGGATAAAATTTAAAGATTTCAGTTAATTGTCTTTTTAAAATATCTTCCACATTACAAAACAGCTGCTGGCTAACTGTATTGGAGAAACCAAACCGTATACAATTATTTGAATGAAGCTCTGAAAAGCGTCCACAGTTTTTCAATGTTATTATAAACAAAAAATAATAATGTAACCGAAGAGGATGTGTGTGTTCATGAAGAAAACAAATAAAATACAATAAATAATAAAACGTTTAATTTCAAACAAACAAACGGGAACAGGTAAGAAACTTTTTTTTGACTAATACCAGCATAATTTTTTTCATCCAAAATAAACTAATTTCTAAATTTTCCTATTGATGATGGGAAAGGTTTTCATCACATACTGCTGTAATGCAATTTGAAAAAAAAATTCATGACAGTCCATTTGTAGTCAGGGTTTGTGTATCAGGGTCTCTCAGTAATATTTAAAAAATATGGACATAATGCAGCTGATATAGTCAACAAGGCATTTGGTGTGAATGCTACTTCAGTGCAAACAACACTAGATAGGTTTAGGTTAAGAAATCTGGAAACCAATAATAAACCTCGAGGGAAGCCCAAACTTGTTTTTAGTAGAGCAAGATCCTTCCACCAGGGAATTTAGGAATCAATTTTTATAAGAAAAAAAGAAAAAAAAACAAAAACAAAAAAAAACAAAAACAGTGCTGCATCAACAAAAATAATTTGTTTTTACACTGAATTTTAAAAATCTTTTTGATTTGTAATTAGGATGTTTCTAAATCATGGCTCTTGTATTTCTTACATAGTTTTGCTGTTTAGAATGATTTTAAAAACATTTTATTTGTATAATTTATTTGTATTATTTGTGTTTCCGAATGAGCATACTGAGATGAAAAAAGCTCTTCAGGATTTATCTAAAAAAAAAAAAAAAAATTTATTTTTTCCCCCTCTTTTGGTTTATTATACTTCAACTGCTGCATTAAACCTGTTCTTGATGAATTATCGATAGCAGTGGCTAATGACCTTCAAATGATAGAGACTTTGGGTCTTGACCATATTAAGTTATGTCAAGGCAATAAGAAAGGTTAAAGAGTTTGAAAAAAGGGTCTGACATGAACTGAACAAAATGCTTCATTGTGGAGCCCTCTCAGTTGACTATGTCTAAGCTTAGAGAATGAGATATCAAGATTTGCAGCGGTCTCCATATCAACCTGACATTTCTCTAACAGATTATCACCTTTTCAAGCATTTGAACTCTATTTACATGATAAAACGTTCAATAATAGAGAAACCATAATTTTTGCTTTGACTCAAATTGTGTCAACTGAAGATTCTTATAGAGAACATTATCATTAGAGGATCGTTGGAAAAGGGATATTGCTTTAAATGGGTCATATTTTGAGAAAATATTTACTGTTTCTTGTTCTTCATATCATCCTTTGTGTTACTGTTTAAAAAAACAACATTTCATACGTAACAACCACAATATTAGTAGGTGATAGAGAAGATTATCATTTTGGTTCTGTCAAACAGCCGACCTTTTGATAGTCAGAGGAAGTTTCAAAGTTTATTTTGTTTTACTTAATAATAGTAATTTACACACATTTATACATGAAATAAGATTCAAAGCTATTTCAAAATGGAAAACTGAAATGATTTTATGACACAATAACAAGAATAATTTCTCATGAAAGCTACCCTTTACTTTATACATAACCCAAATTGAATTTAAAGAGGGTTTTTTCGGAAGTCTATTCTCTATATTAGCCTGTGTTCAGTTCATAGAAAAGATAATTTTTCATCAAAGTGTTAGATTATAACTAAAAAATTTACACTATTTTTTCATAAGTGCATTATTAAATCACTTTAGCCCCAAAAATGGCCTGCAAGACCAACAAGCCAAGTGGACAATAGATTCTTATTTCTTTGCTCATCTGTGTATAAATGTCATTGGTTACATTTTCAAGCCTACAACCTTGAAAATTTGCATGAGTAGATAATTTTTGGTATAAAATCTTTTTTTTTGCATGTAATTTTAAATAAATTTTTTAGATAGTTCTGGTAGACACACAGGCTATGGTGATTCATTTATGAGAAATGATATTTCATCTGTAAATGCTAGCAATTTTTCAAGAGTCTGTAACTGCAGGATATTGATGAATTTATTTCCAAAATAGAGAGTTTGGGTTTGCACCAAATTTTGCCCCGTGGAAATATCGGTTTAAAAGCAATCAATTGGAAAGATCAGTTGATTCATGGCCTACAGGTTCTCAAGGTGGGGGGGGGGGGGGTTGCAAGAGGGAAAGAAAAATCACTTTTCCGAAAAGGTGCCTGTATTCTTCCATTGAGTGATACAAATAACCTGCAACAGTGTTCTTAGGAATATGTATTTCGTCTTTTGATACAACCAAGGAACGTAGATCACTGGGGGGGGGGGGTCTTTAAAAATGAGTGAAATTTTTAGGTACTTGCCGATTCATAAACAAAATACTATCAATACTAAGTGAGGGCTTACCAACCACCAATGGTACATTTGCACTTCTCAAGGGATACTTTGGGGTCAAAGAGTATAAGCATGATGTACACCACAATGAAGTATAACAACCTTGTTAGAAAACATTTATTGATTGGCCAACAAAAAGGATAACAAGACTGGCTGCTTCAGCGTCAAACTCTACTCTGACTCAATTGGTGCAGCCTGTACATGACACATACATAGAAAGAAAAAAAAAAAAAAACAACTATTTTAGCCATTAGTCCAAATGTTTAGAAAAAAAAAAAAAAAAAAAAAAAAAAAAGCATATGCTATTTTTCAGGTTTCTACAAGGAAAAAATTTAGGGCTGTACACATGACACATACATTTAAAAAAATGTAACTATTCCAGTCACTTGGCAGAATTTTCAAAAAATCTACTGAGAAAAGAGAAGAAAGAAAAAGAAATAACAGTAAAGATGAAAAGCAAAGTAGAAGAAATAATGCTATCCATAGATTACAAGCCAAACAAGGGAGGGGAAAGCTATCACCCCATTCCAAAGTTATAAGCATTGCCATCGTTGAAGAAAAATTCTGTTTAACATCACATTCAAATAGTCCACCTGAAGAAGGCCGTAGAATGGATCGCCAGAAATTTCTTGTTAACATACAAGGAATCCAATCATCAAAAAAACTAGTTGAATTATAGATTATAATGAAAAAAAAAAAATCTGGTTAGCAACATCAGATTATTCAATCTAGCATTCTTGGCTTTTCATTTTTTTCTAATTTTTTTCTCCTTCCTATCTTTTTGTTGATTGATGATATAGGAATAGAATCTGTCTCTCTCTCCGTTGCCTCCAATGATGAGAATTGGACAATAAATAAAAATGTTAAAAGGAAGAGATGCGACAGTAAATTTGTGCTGAAACTCAGAGTGCCTTTTGCAATACATCGTTTATAGAGAAGAGATATTCAGCTTGATCCCTACATTGGCTATGTTTAGTCCAGTGACAGAATTTCCAGATTAGAATCTTCAATCTAAGACTGATTCAGACAAATAATTAATCACTAAGCATCTTAAGAAGCTGCAGGTGGATCTTGATGCATATTCACCAAACCTTGGAGACAATGAATTTGTATATCTTCGGAATCCTTTCACCACAAATGCTCAGTTGTTGCAGGTTGCGATAGGAATGCAAGAGAAGCTGGTAGAACTCCAGGATTATGATTCTGTATGTGATGTGTATTCTGAGAAGAATTTATGTAATTCATGGTTTCAGGTGCAAAACTTAAACGAATGTATTTCTAAACCTGTTATTTCCATCAACATGACTTTAGGAGTCAACATTTTCAGTGTTGTTGGTGATTAAATTAAAATCATAGATCAAAGCTTATAACACCTGTATATGACTTCCATTATGCAGTTGCTCAAGTTTCCCCTTATATTAATGAAATTATTACCCAAAAAATTATTTCATAATCTAAGATCTTTTCAAAGGATTAATTCCCGATTATCTCATGAAGCTGCAAGAAGATCTTATGAACGAAGGATTCTTTTTGTTAACCTTTGACAAACAATTAAAGAGAACTTTCATTAAAATCAATATAATTTCATCAATTTTTAGGAACTTGCTAAAATGTCTGATGGGTACAAAGGAACAAAAATGCTTGGGAACTCCTGTAACAAGTTTTTTTATCTCATATAATATACCTGAAAAGCTCATCTGAGGAAAAATGTATCATTAACTTAAAAGTAATGAACTTATTAGGCAATAAAATCATGTATTTTTTTTTGTTTTTAGTTCATTGTTCCATATCAAATTATTTGATTTTCATGATCCTCTTGATACCTCTGGGGCAGATGATTTGGTTACCATCAGTTTTTCAAGATTGTTTCAAATCAGGTTTCAGTTGAGAGGAGTTTTCTCCAATCAACAAGATTGAACAATGGAGAATCTATCCCTAACCTCTTTGCAGAAACTTTTACAACTGTAAATCAGAATAAACAGCATAGATAATTGCAAAGTACCTGAATATGATCATTGGAGGAAGTCTTTGTCCAGACAGATTTCTTGACAGGAAACCAAAGAACAATCACTTTATGTAGGCTTCCAAAAAGTCAATTTACTTCAAGTGTAAAAACCACTCAAGAATCTTCTCCTGTGCAAAATGGACCTTTGAATGTATTCAATGCTTCCATAAGTTGAAAAGGTCGTCTCATTTACTCAGAGGAGGTGTAAGAAGAACCTTTATATACATGAAAATAAAACTGTTTGATAAATCCTCAACTTATCCAACTGTTGTGGATACTATTTAATCACTCTCATATACCTAAAAAAAAAATTAAAAAAAGAATAACCGTTAGAAAGAATTTTAAAAAAATTATATATATATATATATATATATATATATTAAACTGACCTACAATACCATCAGCATTTGGATTAAATCAACTTATATTGAAGACTCTATGACTAGAAAGTACTCAGAGAATACAAAACTTCTGCCAACAACATCGTAACTAAAGAGTGAAAGAAAAAGATGATAAATAGATATGATGCAAAGGAGGGAACTGTAACTTTCTTATACCAAAAAAAAAAAAAATCTCTAAATTGAAAAAAAATTCCTGACGCCAACCCAAAATTTGATCAATTCTTTCTTCACCCATGGCCCACCCTTCCACAAAATCTCACAGAAACTTATTCAACAATTTTGGAGATACTGAGTGGACGTACAAACATGAGTGGAAACTTCTCCAAACTTTGTAAACAGGAGTAATTTACATGATTGAGGTTTCTTTATTGTAAAGCTAAAAAAGCTTTAATCAAAAATGACATTTTCATTCCAAGGTGTTTCTGCTGGAGCAGTGATCGTTGTATAAAATCAAAGATTAAGACATATTCTTGCCATTTCCAACATTAAATATTCCAATCAGAAGAAAATAACGGTCAATACTGAAGACTGCAAGTCTCTTCAAATCGTCACCTCTCTTGAAAATCTTGCAGACATCATTCTACCAAAATATGGAAAAACCTAGAAAGAATTTTGGGTCAAAAATCAGTTAGACTTATATTGTGGCTTACAAAGGTTGTAAGCTTTTTATTTTTTCCTATGAAGATGGGGAAAACTTTTTGCTCAGGAAGAACCTTGTCAGACTGTCATTCTCAATCCTGAAGTCTGAAGTCAAACAGTTTTTACTCGTTTGATTCCAACATGCTAGGTTTTTCCATATTACAGTAGCATCAGAGTCTGTTTTGTCAGTACACTTGGATAAGTATATTTTTAAGCTATTTGATTTAGGTGACTTTTATAATGAAACAAACCCAATCCAAAAGCATATATAAGTGGTTTTCAGTGAGACTGAATGAAATTTTTTAAAAAAGTCATCTTAAGATTTATAAAACTCATTTTATTAGTTTCAAACATTTGTATTTTTTAAAATAGCTACATAAAGAATACCTGATCAGATTTCAGAAAAAAAAAAAAAAAAAAAAAGAGCATACAAATTGGGATTTTCAAGTCATCAAGTCACTGTCTTTCAAGAGAATCACCACCCAGGTATTGGCTCAACTGTCAATCACTAACATAGGTATTTCTTATACCTATATTAGCATGTTTTATATAACTAAGAGAAAAACAAGGTAAAAGTCTAAGGTTCAACAGTCTCAAAACAGATCATCTATTAATGACCTGAATGAAGTCAGATTCTGTGTGAAATGAGGATAAACATATCAAAACTTTGTTTCAGATGAAAATTATAGATTTTAGACTGCTTTGTCTTTCGAAGACTCAAATTCTGCAGGTGTCATTACCTTCCACTTAAATGAACCTAATTTTCCTGGGCAATACATAGAGCATGTAAGCAGAGGGAAAAAAGGGGTTACCAACCCCGTGAAATTAAATGGGAATAATAGCGAACAACACTGGGAGATAACACATACAGAAGATTCAGTGCCCACGCTAGATTTTAATAACCTCTTCATAAAGCCTAACTGAAATGAACACCACATGATGGCCCTTAAGAAAGAAAGGACATTAAACTCAAGACTGAAATTCCATCTCCTGACTTCACAGCAGGTACAGCAAAAAGTAATTTATTCTGGTTCAGTGGAATGAGCAGACATGCAACATTGGGTTCAAGACTCCAAGTTTCCACCTACAAGACTAGGATAAAAGCATTGGTCAATTATACCTAGTAACTGCCTGGCAGTTGTTAGTTCAATTCTTGGGTGAGGGAATGCAAAAAGTCATGTACTCTGCTTCAGGAGAATAGGCTGACATGTGACATCCTCGGACATGAACAATGGGTTGAGGAAAGATTTGGGTTTGACATTACCAATTACATGACAGAAACCTGAAGAAAGCCGGAGGTTAAGGTTAAAGCCACAACATCTGACTACAACAATCAAGATGTAGGTAGTCATCATCAGTTTGTTAGCATCCATCATTGGACATAGACCTTCCCCAAGATTTGTCAGAACTCTCTACCATGGGTATTGCAGAGCCAGTACTTTAATTTATCTAGCTCGTCACGCCATTTTACTTCCTGTCGGCCACTCCTTTGTATATGATCTCTGGGGATCCATGTTGTGAGTTGTGATGTCCAGCGGTTGTCTGCCATTCTTGAAACATGGCCAGCCCATTGCCATTTAAGTTTTCAACAGTGTCTATGATGCCCCAAACTCTTGTCTTTTCTCTAATATGCTGTGCTGTCTTATGATCTTTCCATCTGAAGTTGAACATGATTCTCTTACGTGCATGTTGCATGGTTCTTGGTTTGAGGATCAATCTTTTGGTTAGGTTATACATTTCAGCTCCACAGGTGACTATCAGTAGGATATATTGGTTGTATACGCCCCCGCTTTTTTTTTTTTTTTGCTTATGCCATGTCCTGCCTGCAGACGAGAACACAATAAATGAGCAGATACTACACTAGTTTCTCATTTGAAAGGCTCAGTAACTCCACCCTGATCCTATAAGTACTGTGGACAATTTTTTTTCTAATGAAGTATGTTTACTCGGTATGCAGTATTCATAAGATATAAACATTTTTTCATCAATTTACTCATTATTTTGTATGATCTTATATTAGAAAATGCCTGAACAATTGACAGTATCTATTCGAGAAATGGGCCAATTTTCATTGACTCATGGTTCAATACTCCAGTTTTCCAAGCAATGTTCCCTGTTATCTTTGTAGTCAGTCTGCAGAAAAAAATAAAATAAATAAAGGGGACTGGGACGCACCTTTGAATTTGCCATAGTTAATCAATATTTTTTCAATGAAAACTTAGTAAGCGATCTACTAAATTTGAAATCTTTCGTGCACACATCATTTTCCTTTGTGCACTGTTTGCATAATCAGTGTACAAGCACACATCCACACACAGCCTAGAAGGAACAATGATGGAAATTTTATATTCACTTCCTTATAAGAACATCTTGTATTTGTGGTAAGGACTTTTTCTCCTCTGGTGCGAAAAATGAGATGAGAACTGAATTAGACCATTAATTTCAGCCTGAATTTCTGAGATGTTGAATAACTATTATATACTGATTAGCTGGAGAAAGTAGACCAATACATCTACCCAAGACACTGAGTCTCAATGAAATCCTAAAAGAAGAAGAAATCAAATGAAGAATCATGCTAGATCGGCAAGCTTTTGGTAGAGCTTGCTCAACTTTTACGAACAAGAAAATCCCATCAGTTCAAAAAAGTAGGGAATACAACCAATGCATCCACCCATTAGTCATATACAGAGAAGAAACATAGAACCTAACTAAATGACTAACCCTCTAACTGAGAACTATGCAACATACACATCATCATATGAAGAGATCATTAGACAGCACATTATATTAGAGAAACGACATGAATCATAGCTATCATACAATCCATTAAAAATTCAAATATCAATGAGCAGGACATGATGCAAGAAGGCCCAACAACCACTGAACATCAAGACTTACAATGTGGATCTTTAAAGATTATATGCAAAACTGTAGCCAGCAAAAAGATAGGATGGTGTGACAAACTAGATAATTTCAGAAAGGATTGGCTCTGCTACACCAGTGATGTAATCCTGGCAAATCTGTGAGAAAGTCTATATCCAATGACAGATGTTAATATGATGATGTTGATAATGATTGTGGCATCGCAGCTGGCTTGTTATGGAAGTTAAGAGTTCCTTTTCTTCTACTCCTCCTCAGGGTTTCTTATGAAGAACAAAGTATCGAATAGCCAATTTAATAAGTATCCCAAAAAGAGATTGCAATTCATAACTTCTAGATTGACAGAAAGTAAAAGGATGAAAAACCACTTGAATGCACTCTATGACAGCTTTTACAGCAAGTCTCTGATTTTCAATGTTGAATATGGTTGAATGCATTTGAAATGATTAAAAGCCCAATAGAGATACATGGGTTTTCAATAACAAGATTCCATACAGCTGCTCACAGAAGAAATGAATTTCAAATTTTGAACTCTAACACTGGTCAGCATTAATTGTCAATATCACAGCAATGTAACTTTGGGGTTCCGGTTCCAAATATGGTATCGGTTTCATTATTTTTTTTTTTCAAATAACAACAACGCCTAGATATTTGAGAATTCAGCACGCTCAGCCTTCAGAGCCAATGTCATTTTCACATACATAAATTTGTTGTTAAATTCATTTTTAGGTATGATTCCAACTTGATGCTGGAAAAATTTTCAAACTGTCTGATTTTCAGACTTGATGCTGGAATAATTTCACTTTCATTTCTTAATTAAAGTTCAAGTTTAAGCATCTATGTGATGAACTCATACTTCTCTAAAATAAAAAAAAATAAGAAATAAAAAAGGGAGGAATTGCTACTTTAAAAACTCCAAAAATAGAACAATCAAGAATCTGAAGTAAAAATGAAATCTCCCAAGAAGTTTTGTACTCCTATATTAGGATAAAATCATAATTTGGAGAGCACCAACTATCTCAAAAACTGGGACCAATTGGGCAAAGTCATTTATTTGATGAAGCACCCTACCGCAAAAAAAAAAAAAAAAAATTTCTTTCTATTGTACAGTGTAATACGTCGTCCCATATAACAAGGTTCATTGGGCAATGGACTCGATTTGAACAATTCATAGCAGCATCTTGCTTCCTTTGCCTCCTAAAGCCCAACCCTCACCATTTCATAACTGGGCTTGGGTTGACAGACTGCTTCACAAGACTAAAAGAACTGCAACTTCCCAGCTATTTACCCATAGCTTGGGAAAAAAATGGATCCATGCCTCTCCCCATGCCAATACTCACTACACCAGCCAGCACTTTATAATTCTTTATTTAAAAAGGAAAAAAAAATTATCTTCATTACAGTCTCCATAAAAAGAACTAAGAAGAAAAAAAAGTATGCAAGAGAGAAACAGTCATGACTTTTGTCAAACTCCAGTTGGAGTTGACTTAACAAAAACAATCTTCGCCAGATAATGATTTGAGTAATCAAGCTGTATCATCTGCATATCAAACCTCAAGTAAATTCAAACACATATTGAGGGTGTTGCAATTCTATTTTCCATCAGTATATTTTTCCAGTATTAACATTGTTGAATTGAACAGATAGATATATTTAATGGATCACATCATAACATCATCTCATGAGCATTTTCACTGAAAGAAAGAACAAAGACAACTGATACAAAATATTCTCTACCGTGGAAAGCAGCAGGAGAGCAATCTACCCCATGGATTGAATAAAGGGTTCTGTTTTGGATTGCCAAAGGTTACTATCTGAAGAAGGCTGGTGAGTACAACAGCCAAAATGTTGAAACTATAAATAACCAAGATGAGGACACTCATCCAAGCGAATGTGTATAATAATAATAATTCCACATCACAGAAATTTAAAAAAGAAAAAAAAAAGAAATGAAATATACTATAGTTTTTCCAATGGTTTGTTTTTAAAGTGAGTTGACAGCTATGGTGATGAAGACTTATGAGATTCTGCATTTCTCTTGGTAACATAGTTATCTTGTATATCTAGAAAGTTGAAGATAATTAAGATTCAGTCAACTTGGAACTTGGAAATCTAATTTTTTTAGTTGTTAACCTGTGGTGTTGTGATTGATGGTTTAATCTGTTAGCTATCACAAATGAGATAACTGGTCTCCTGATAGAGTGTTATTCTTTGCAAGATGGCAAAACCCTACTAGAAAGTGTTAAGTATGTTTTTAAAAAAAAGCAAAAATGATGAGAGTAGAAATGAATACACTGAACCTAACATTGCTTTACGTTTAGATTCAGGTTTCCAAATACTTCTTTCACTTTTATATTACTTGCGCAAGATATTTTATTCTATTCTATTTGAATTGAGCAATTCATTATAATCCATTTCCAACTTGCTAGGCTCATTGAGACATCATCACAACCTAATCAACTGTACCTTTTCTGAAACATGTTTCCTACTTTCATTGCCAACCTCTCACGATGCTGGACAAGGGGTTGGATTTTCACAGTTTCAATTCAGTATTGTCCATCTCCAAGAATGGTTACCAACCAAAGCTAAAAGGCACAGTCTGCCCTGCTAGGAGGATAAGGGATAGATCCATGCTTTTCTCAAAGGCATTTGTGCAGATTGAATCCAAACTGACAAAGTTTGAACTCAGCAGATTTCTTTTTTCATACAGAAATCCATTACGCCACACACACACTGCTCTCTCAGTTCTCATTACAGAGTATGAATGTCATGTTCCAAAAGAATCTAGCAGTATAAAAACTTTCTAGTCATAGATTTGGATCATATACATTTATGTTCAGTGAATTATTAAGAAAATATTACAGCAATATCTGAAGAAATTGCACAGGTACTTGAATATATCATGATGATAATTATAATAATACTCCTGGATAAGGCCTCAGTGACGGCCTCTTGCACCTGGTTTTAATATGTTGATCGTGTCACTTCTTGTTTGACAATCAAATGATACCTACATCAGGGTCATAAATAATTCCTTTTCGCTCCCACAGTCAGTCTAGGTGTTTTTTGAATAGTTCAGGCTCAAAGCCTCCACTATAACCTCGGGAAAATTGTTCCACTGATCAGTGAGTGATTTGGCACTAAGAAAAGAATCTTTGAATATCTTTCTTACAAGTCTATTTGTATACATTGAACTTAAAGCAAAATGCAAGCTGGAACAGTTATCTATGTATGAATATAGAAGAATCGAGTAAAATACGAAGATGTTCAATTCTCTTAGTTGAATTTCAACTCAAACTGATTCAAATATTTTTTTAGAGTTCAGGTAAAATTTGACACTTAAGTCAACAATATTTCAAACAAAATGATCTATTGATGTAATGTTAGTGATTGTTTGCTTGGTGAGTTGTATATGTGCTATGGTTAGCCAAACAGCTGGACTTAGGGGGTGGAAAATTAGTCTATAAGAGTAACTTGTCTCAGAGATTAAATGGGATAGGTGCTCTGCTGCTATTTTTCAGCTAATCTGCAAAAAGAGGACACATTTTCATGCGACACTGCATGAACCAGCAATGCCCAAATGGTAGACATCTATGTATTGTGTGTAGACATTTAAATATTTCTAAAAAAAAATATCAGGAGGTGCCAGTGTCCAAGTAGAATCGGCAAGCCAAGATCAAACTATAACTGAGATAAACTATGATCACTTCACATTAATGCCCTTGGGAAAGGTATCATTAGGAGCAAATGATGCAACTCATATAGAAAAGAAGTTCTTGATTAAAAGGAATTCACATACAGTAATTATGCAAATCAATAGAGTATTTTGAAGAAATGAAAGGAAAAATTTTCCCAGAAAAGAAAAACAAAAAATGAACAAACTGTAAGAACGATTTCACCTCAAGTCCAATTTCTATTTTTTCAACAGTCAACAAAGTTGAAAAGAGGTATATATATTTGGACGTATCAGTTCATTTGTATGTCCACACAATATCTCTGGAAGTACTGAAAGAATTTCAATGAAATTTTGTAGAAGGGTGTCCAATGGGGAAAGGAAAAGGTGGATTTTGGAGCAGATCCAGGAAATTTTTTTTCTGATTGAGAGATTGGGGGGGGGGGTGTCTTTAATTACATTCATGTACCACACTCATGATGGTCTATACAATATCTTCCGAAGTTCCAAATGAATTTATTTTGCAGAAGCGTGGACTAGAGACTGTGGAAGAACTGATTAGATTTTGGCGCTGATCCAGGCACTATTACTTCCCCTACATCAAACTACATAATACCACTGAAATTTTGTGTTTGTCCACATGATATCTTGATAAGTTCTCGAACTCCTACAACATTTTGAGGAAAGGTAGACAATTGGCTACGGAAGAACTGGTTAAATTTTCAAACAGATCCTTGCACTAGTACTTTCACTACATCAGAGTTATACACCCTTGTGCAAATTAGTTGAAGCAACTCGAGAAAACATGAAGGAAAAAAAAAAATGAATATTTCAAATTTCACTTACAATATGAATCATATCCATATAAAAATAGTGGTACCTTATACATCTGCATTTTTTTTCCGGGAGCATTTGGATGGGGTTTGGCATAAAATCCATTATATTTGAACATTCTGAGTTGATTCTTGGGTCCTTGAACTTGACTCAAGTAGGAACCTGAATAAGCTCTACCTTGGTAGTCCAGTCCATTTCATGGAAGGAACTTGCAAATACACCACAGATTCTCAACTGGATATAAATCCAAAGAGTTTCAGGGCCGGGCCAATACCTTTACAAGCAGTTAGTTAAGGATTTATTTGGCCAATTTTTGCTGGTGGCATGGGACTATATCTTGCTGAAATATGCCAGATATGTCAGGATTGGTCTTTTCCAGCCCTGGAAGTACTTTCCTCTGAAGAACTTGGAGGTATTCTTGTGAAGAGACTTCTATTCCTTTCTCTTCCAAATCCATCTCAATGTCTCACTTGTCTTCTGAGGGTTTTTTTTTCATCTCTTGCTGTGGCTTTTCTCTTTTCCTTTGCATTTGTGCATAATAGTGCCCATCTCCTTTTTGGATCAGTGTTGACTGTTGCGAAACTGGCACCAACTACATTTGCCAGGTCCCTGTAGAGTTTTTCTGTGTTTCTGAGCAGGGTAACGGTATTTCCTGGGTGCCACACCCATTAGAGAAAACGGTAGGGTCACGACTAAACAGGGGTTGAAATGATAGGCTTACCCTAAAAAAAATCTGATGCAATACTAGCTGATATAATAACCATGCATGTGCTATTATTACATCTGTTATCCTTCAAATTCCCTATACGTAATGATGTCACCCCATACCCATTGAAAAAAAAAAGACATGTAATCGCACAATGGCGAGTTTTCAGCTAGTGAACGAGAAGTTTAAAAAAGCGAAAAATCTTGGTTTATTTCAATTAACTTGCAGAAGGATGTACGTGAAAAAAGCACATAATGTTGCCCTCCCCCCAACTTTCAATGAATTTCAAAGACAATTTGTGCAAGGGTGGACAAGAGGCTACTGATTAAATGGAGGAGGGGGATCATAGCACAATTACCTCCCTCACTTCACAGTCATACGTCAAAACCACATATTGCCAAATATTTTTCCCTCTCTGCAAGAAATTTCTACAAGTTCTCAATGAATTTCAATGATCTTCTGTGGAAGGGTGAACAATGGGCTATGGAAGAACTGATTAATTTTGGAGCGGATCCATGCTCAATTACCCCCCCTGACACTGGCGTAGGCAGAGGTATGTGCTCTCTGAGTGCTTACTAATGGATGTTTGTGCTTTTGCAATTTTTTATGAATATAAAATAGAATAATTGCTTGGAGGCAACAATCTTGGTAGAACCAACATTTCCGGACAACCCGAAGATTGTCAGCATCTTTTCAAAGCAATTGGTACTTGTGACTGTATTCATTATATGTATTTGCAGGGCCAGGCACTTCAGCTTGTTGATTCACAAAGTCTTATGATAATACAGATGAAGACTATGTATAGTATGGGGCATCCAGGGAGGATCAAACTCCCTATAACGGTAATGGCCCGTGGGACTAACTCACAAACCAATATTCCATGGTGACATACCCTTTATTTCTTCAACTGATATGGAGCTATAATGAACATATGACCCAAGAATTAAAACAAAATAATAAGAAGAGACAGTTTCCTTCTCTGATAAAACTATTTGTTTCCAATTGATGAAAAAAAAAAAAGAATCATGTACAGCAGCTCAGAGATTACAAAAAAAAAAAAAAAAAAAAATATCTGAAAACAGACGTTGACTGATCTTCTCTTAGCCTTGCATAGAGAATAGTTACATGTAATGTAATAATCCATTGTACTGAGACCGAGTTTTCTACATTGCAGATGTGATCATTGTTTGGGAATAAAACAATTGATTATCCTGAAAAAATAGTTGGTGACTTATTTATGATCATAACTCAGCAACGTTTGTCCTTCACCAGGTAATCCAATGCATGTGCAAAGATAGAAAAAAATCACCTCAACTGAAAACTTGATTCTTGAACAATTCGAGATGAAACTTAATTCAGTTGGACAAAAGGACAGGTAGACAACTCAATCAAAAGGAAATCTTCACTGCCACACATACTGGCTTACTCCCTGACTCACAATAATCCTGATCAGCATGAGACCTTTTTCTGATCCACCTACTGATGCTGGCCAATCAGCGAATGTTACTTTACCCCTATATCACTCTACCATATGGGAATAACATGTCATACTGGACATCCATGTCACTGTATATAATTATGAATTAACTTGTTTTTGGTCTTTTTATTTATTTCTTCTATTTCCATGATTAGATCCTGCAATGAATCCTCCACTGAAGATCCTCAAGGCTTGGAGGTGGGGCATAGAGAATAGTTATATGTAATTATAATGTAATAATCCATTGTACAAAGTTTTCTACGTTGTAGATGTGATCATTGTTTGGGAATGAAACAATTGATTATCCAGAACAAATAGTCAGAAACTCATTTGTGGCTACATTTTTAGGCATTTGTTACTTTTCTTGTTTTAAAAATGGCTGTCATTCCAGCTGTAGAATAAGGTGTTTATTTTCTGACCAAGGGTTTTTAGTGTTAGACACTGATGATTATGACCCTAAAAAACACTTTATTCTGCAGCTGGTGCAGTGGCCATTTTATAAAAACAGAAGAGGTAACAAATGCCCATTTTTGTTTGCATCCAAGTATCTATTTGTGTTACCCATAAGTTATAGGTCATACCTTTACGCTTACACAATTTATGACATACAAAAAAAAATTCAGTTTCCTAAATTCTGAATGCTCTTTCTTGCGTCACATTTTTTTTCATTTCAAGAATTGATTTAAAAAGAATTTCATAACGTGGTGTGACGTAAAAAAGAAAAAAAAACATGCTCTTCTTTATCAACTCCCTCTATCCTTCCTTTCATATGAAAGCTTTCTACTAATTGAAATTTGGTCTGAACAAAAAGGTATTTGGCAGACAAAGAACTATCAACTTTTGTCACATTTAAAAATTTCCAAAAAAATTAGACAACACCATAATGATAACAAAAGCATAATCTTGGAATATTATTTAATAAGAGTTTAATTCTATTTTGTTATCATTGCCACACACTCTTCAACTGCTAGCGCAAACAGCATGAAATTGAAAGTAAAGAAGTAGCTTCCCTGACATGAACTCACATCCCACATCTCAGGATCCAGTCTTTCATGGATGTTGTCTTAATCACTTCAGCCACAGTAATCTGAAATGATTAGTCAAAGTTCAACTTGTGGTCATCCAGTCACCCTGTCATCTTCAATTCTCATTTCTTGACCACAGTTATTTTATCATCATTATCATCAGGATCAATCAATAGTTTTACTCACTCTTATTATTTTTATAAGTACAATAAGATAGAGCAAAACTAATAATAGTGAAAATGCTTCATCTAAAGAAATTTTTTCCAGAAGTTCAAATATTTGATTAATCAGTCTAAAATGTATTTTGCTATGAAATAATTTTATATGAATAAAAATTGAACCAATTTTCTTCTGGCTACTTTTACCCATAGCTAGGAGGAGGAATCCATTCCTGTTCTTTTGATTCAGAGTTGTCCTTCTCATAGAATAGTTGACAACCCAGGCTAGAGAGCCTATTCTATCCCATCATTTTACCCATAGCTAGAGGGGAGAAGTGACGAATGTTATGCCTCTCCCAAGGGCATTTGGGTGAAGTAAAAGCAAACAGCCTTGGTTGGAATTTGAACTTGGATTGCCAACTCCACTTTTCATGCCTGTAACCATTCCTCCACTGACTGCTACAGTTTCAAAATATAAAGATAAAACGAGAAAAGAAAAAAAAAAGTCATAAATACATATAGAACTCTTCTGTGCATATCTTTTTCCTCTTTCAAACATTTCCTTGAACCTGTTTTTCATCTAGTTACTAAGTAATACTATGTTATAATTAAATTTTGAAGGATTGTCGAGTGTTGAAAATAAGTTTATGATCCGAACCTCACATAAATGAATCACTGTAGTCGGAGCGTGTACCAGACCTAATTATCTAAATGAATACAAAAAAAAAAAAACAGCACAAAATGTGGGCATTGTTCGTCCGAAGTAACCAGAGAGACCCCAAAAAGCACTTCCTTGAAAAAACGAAAATGTTTTTAGAGGGTGTTTGTTGATGTAATCATGCTAATATTCTAGGTTGTAGCCCCCGAAATATAACGAAAGACACAGACAGACGTAGATGAGCAAAGAGACAAGGATCTGTCACCCACTATGCAGGTTGGTCCCGAGGGGGGGAGGATTTAGGGGGCAACAGTGATCCAATATCCAAGAATGCTAAAACGGTTGTGATGTTAAATGGGTTATTAAATATTTACTGCAATGCAGAAAATACTACCATGTAACTTTACTGTGAAATAATTCTCAAATCAATTCTCATTTCTCTTCATTTATAATGATAGAAAAAAAAGTAGGCAAACATTTCAAGGAGCCCTTGATCTTTTACTGTCCCAGACAGTCCATCTTGAACCCATACCCTCTTCACTCAAAGTAATCATCACCATTGTCCTTAAAAAAATAAATGCAATAAAACAAAGCTAATATAAGAAAAGAAATAAAACTAACAAACTTATTTCTAACTAATTATAAATAACTACTTAGATTCAATATCAAGAGTATACATATTTCATTAATTGTTTTTTCAATTTCCTCCCGTAGCGCCCCACACCCCCCAGAGTTTGCTTTCCCATACCTCAAGGGGGTAAGATACCCCAGGTTGACAACCCCTGTAAGTTCCTTCATAGCTATGGACCAATGATTCTCAACCAGGGGACACTTGGCTCCCAATGGAAGAATTTTAGCCTCTAGAGGAAGAATTTCAGACAGGAGAGGAACTTAGAGTGAGTAGAAAGTTTAAGGGTGAAAAAAAATTACAAGAGGACAATTCAAAATGGGGGATGTATTGAGGAAACCTGGGACCACCAGGAAAGAAATGTGACCTAGGACGCTGAGGCTGAATGTACCTTTCAGGCACTACTTATATAAATAGCATGCTTAAATTGGTCCATGAAATGGGCTTGTTAATCATTGCAAAGTTTGTATTGGGTCATGATATTGTCAAGTAATAAGGCCATATCTTTTCTAATTCATTTATGCATACAATTCATTGTCGCATTCAGCGGATTGAACAAGTTCATTTGATTCAGCAGTGGTACATATCCTTTCATCATCCCTGGGGTCATATCCAGGTCTGAGGCTCCTGTCAGCCAAGATCGACCATAGGTGAACTGCTTTTAGCTGCTATCCCTAGGCACTTAATATGGAGGAAGTGTTGTGTCCGAGTTCTAATTCTTCCCATTTGACAATGGCTTTCCAAAGGAAAGAAGTGTTCAATACATCTGAAGATTGGCATGACTACATGGGATACCACCCCAGCTGGTTACAGCACCTGGTATTCTCAGACAGTGACCCATCTAAGTATTGACCAGACTCAATGTTGCTTAACTTCAGTGATCGTACGCAATCTAGTGCATCCAAAACAATTTGACCGTAACTATCCAGTTTCCCAACAAAATGTAAGTGGGACAGATTAAAACAACAAAACAAATTTCTTAAAAATCAAACCGTCACAGAAAAACATTTTAAAGGTCGTTCTGAGCACCTACCTAGAAGGATGAATTTGACATAAGTTCATGTATGTGAGGGACCCACACACTTACAAATGAGTAGTGCCAGAAATTTTCCAGATCCTTCAGCACTACCCTTTCGGGACCCCTAAGGCATTAATCCTGACCCTACCTATTAGGTCCAAGAGAACCTGGGAAAAGTGCCCATCAAAACATGATTTGCCTATCATTGAGTTTTCGGTGAAATCTTCCTAAAATCTTTTGGTACAACTTAGAACACCAATTGGGACCAACTTCACCGAGTGAGAAATGAAAAAAATGAAAAAAATAAAAAAAAAGCTAACATTTATCAATCAAAAATAAAGAGAAATCATGAAAGAAAAACGGAAGTAAATAGATCCATTATTTCTATTGCTTTGAATATTTTTTTGCAATTGTTTTATCTCACACATTTCATTCAATTTCACATCACAGAATTCCAATCGGGACCATCATCTAGGTTATACCATAAGTTTTTAATAAAAACTTTTAAGGTTTCCCCGGGTAAACTATACGACAGACAAATAATGTTTTGATGAGTCTTTTTCCTCCATAGATAAATACGATGGGCAGATTTCCAAACACAGTTTGATAGGGAGGTGTACCCTAGTGGTCCGACCCCTCTTGCAACATGACACTAGGGGCGAAAGGTGAACCTGTGCCAGAAGCATGATCCATCATTTCAAGTGACAATTTCTGGATATGTATTCAATACAACAGAACACTATTTTCTTTGATTTACCAATTTAGATTCTATAAAATATTTGGCAAGATATCAGAAAATTATTTTTAAAAACTCTTGAACATGTTTGTTCATTTTGCCCCCTAAAAATTACGGGGTACTCCCAACAGGTTCTACTGTTTCAACAACCCAAACGGAGTTTCCGGGTATTCTGAGACTTATTCAAAACTCAATATCCTTTGCTATTCTCGTCATATCCATAAATATTATTAAATAAAAGGATTAATACAATAAAGGAAAAACTTAGTTTTGTTTTGTCTTTAATAATGAAATTGAAAAAAAAAAAAAAGGATTTTTTTTAACGCCAAGACTAAACAGTTGGTGCTTACGAACCAAAATGTTTTGTTTTTTTCTTCTTTTTCCCCCAGATTAAAAATGATTTTTCATGAATTTTAAATTCAAACCTGAAATATCAAATTTCCAGGCAGGTTTTGAGGTTAGCCATTCAAGGCCTACAAATCTGAGGTGAACGATAAAAAGAAAAGATTTTACATCACAAAAATATGTTTTATTTACCTTCTCGGTGATTAATTCAACATTCCTTTGTTTTGTTTGAGGTTGATGGTGTTTATAATCATTGAATTGTAGATATTATTTGTTTCTTACAAAGGAAATCGGTATCGGAGTCGACTTCACGCCATTCAAAAATTGTTCGATTTACTCCTTTCAAGAGACGGGTAACCAAATAGGGAAGACTCATTGACCCATTTTTCAAACTACGGATGTCTTTAAGGCATCCAGACATATAATTTGAATAGTATAAAAGCTAAATCATATACCATTTTTTTTAAAGTCAAAATGAAAAATCTCATGAAGATTAAGATGCCCTATAAAATTAGAAAAGTGGCAAATAACTTATGTAACAAAAAAATTTAGCACAATTAAGTACAGTAGAGTACTACACGTAACTTCGAATTGGATACAACTAGGTTTGATTTTTCAATATAGCTGGATTATATGATTTTAAAAAGTTTCTAATTTTAGATTGGCACGTAAAACAATCCATCCAAACAGAACAGTAGACATTAAAGGATCGGTCGTCATAACTAAAACTCAACTACATAACAGAAATTGCCATTTTATTCTCATAACAAAAATAGCTAACAATAACAAACCACCAGAGAATGTGAAAGTGAAATAAACAAATAAAGGTAAACCAAGATGCAGTTATTAATGATAAAAATATTCCTGAAGCTTCATATAAAAATAGAACCATTTCACAAACGAAACATAGCCCACCCAGAGAGCAATTATCATGATTTTCATTTCAGGTCCTTCTGGGCACCCGTAGCGCATATAAGTGGGTCATTTGGCTATTCCCTCCATCGGACTTTTGGTTACCCCTGTTGTTAAGGACAGAGACGCAAATTTTAATTATTCCAAGATCCGATGTTAGTCCGTTTTAACCTGACAAAACCGCCGGCATCTTTAATTTTTTAATCTTTGGTGTCTTTTACAAAGTATATTTATAAATCAGAGGCGATAGACTGTAGATTAATAACACGCAGATATATAATAATCATATGTACTGTTGTGTAATAATCCAGGAGGGGGAAAAACCTTCGGAAATGTTATATGAAACCGGAATATCTAAGAGATTATTTCATCATTTCCTAGATTTATCAAATTTGAAAAAAATAATAACAATTAACATAATCTAGGATGCTATTTTTCTCCAATTCCTAAAATAGTGGCCTATAAATAATCAAATACGGACACAAAAAAGTCCACATATACACAAATTATTAATGCATGTATGTTTTTTTCTTATCAACGTTCAATAAATAAATAAATAAAAGCTCCTTTCTGATTCATAAGTTCAAATTAGATAGGGTTGAGAAAACTAAATACGATAGGTATTAATTCAGATCCAAAATGAAACGAAATCTTGATTTTTTTCGAGTAATAATTTTAAATTTAGCGACGATATTGCATTGGAAAAAGGTAAGATTTAAAAATTCAATGTAGACAATGGAAAATTTAAAAAAATCACTCATCTGCTTAAATGAAAATTAATAGATTAATGAAAGTAAAATATCAAATCAAGACTTTTTCTTAAGCCAAGATGTTTTCATTAACTAGATTGTTATAACTTCAATAATAATAATAATGATAAAAATAATAATAAAGAAAACATTGAAATCTTCTGACCACAAAGACAGAGACCAGTTTGAATGCAATCGCGTATTAAAAATTGATCCCCGAGTTTCTGGCCAGGAAAGTTAATGGGATAGAAATTTATAGAGAGATGGGGGATGAAGGCGAAGTGGCTACAAAGTCGGGGATCAGTTTGGAAAATACCGCCAACAAAAACCGATCCCCGTCTTTATGACCACTCCCCATTCACGTTATAGATGTACAAAAAATAAATAAATAAAAATTAAATTAAAAAAGGAGATAGAAGAGATTTTAGTTTATGTCTCAGTCTTGGGAATGTAAGTGCATACATTTATAAAGGACATTAATTTGTTAAATAAATAATAATTACCAATACTGGGACGAAACATTAAGAGCTTCGGACATCGTCACATCAGAAGCACACAATCGTAACGTAGACAATACATTACATACACATTATACACACTGAACTCTATAAATATATGCATATCTATACTTACAAACACGCATACTTTTCATTCTTAGGATTATTTCGATATGGGTGCAAGATAAAACAATATATTACTTACCAAATGATTAACTAGCAACCAAAAATCCCATTCTTATATTGAAAAAAAAAGAAAAAAAAGTGTGGTCGTGGTCGGTGTTGTTGGTAAAAAAAGTATTATCCAATGAAGTGCATAATTTCAAAGAAGCACATGAATATCTCGCGATTTTCCGTGCGTATCTCTATTTCTTGTCTATTATTATTTTTCCTTTCTTTCTTTTCTCCTTCTGTCTCTCAATAATAAACCGATTTCATTATAGTCACTTCTTGAGCCGAGGAGAAAAGATACGCCATGTTGGAATTGTATCACGTGACCAAATGATGGCTGTAATGTAGCAGCAGTAGCAGTCATGGTTACTGCTAGAGGGAAGAAGTTCAAGTAATAATAATAGCCCTTGTTTTACCCTAGGTACAGTTTCATTTCTACCTCACACTCAACATTACCTACATTATGAATGTACGGGAGGCGATTTGTCTATCAGTACACATTTTAAGAAAGACGATCTCAACTGATACCAGAAAAAAAATCTGATAAAAGTAGTTGCATTAGTTAAGGCACCAGTAGAACTGTTCTCACTTTTTCTTGTTAGTGTCCTCAAATTGTCTTCTTGGGGAATAGAGTTTGATTTTGTCGAAACTGTATCGGTATAACTATTAATAAACACAATACAACCCTTGTTACAAAGCGAACAGATTTATTTTCTACGCTCTACAAGAAGTATCAGTAGAGCTGGTGTTGTGTAGGAAAGTAGTTGAACGAACAACTACAGCTTCAAGTGAGATTGCTACTACTGCTAAAATTATTTACACTAGATACTTTTTGAGAAAGTTCAGTTTTAGTTATGTAATAGTAAAGACAATGATTTAATTAATCCTACTGTAACGACAGTAAGTATTATTTATGCATGTTGTAATATTACATTTTAACCTTTGAACGTTTGTAAGTACATCTTGGGGAGATACTTCTGTCTGCTTGATCGCCTATGAGTCCAGATTCAATTATCTAGTTGGTTTTTTTTTCTATAATCTCAACAAGCTT
Organism: Thysanoteuthis rhombus; assembly: GCA_963457665.1. NCBI lineage: Eukaryota > Metazoa > Mollusca > Cephalopoda > Oegopsida > Thysanoteuthidae > Thysanoteuthis > Thysanoteuthis major. Next base: position 52,399,861 of record OY735215.1, read on the forward strand.
TTTAAATTCAATATTCACTCCCTAAAATCAAAATTTCACTTCTCCATAACTGTCTGATTTAAGAGCTTTCTAAGATTCACAATCACTAGATTCTGAATTCATGTAAAATAATTTACCATTGATTATTTTAGCAACCCCTTGATGAATAGAAACTGAAGACTTTGTATTGGTCCTCTTCCAAAATAAAAGAGTTCCAGAATTGGTTCGGCCATTATGAAGTTAATGGTCAAACTGAATTGAACTCATTGATCAAAACATTTTTTTTTTAATCAGAATATGTCAAACTAATGCCCCGTACCGGGGCCGGATTGAAGCCAGTCGATGGCTTAAGCACAGCCCAAAAATGGTGCCCCTCAACTCGGCCATCCCATTGCTTAACTGACAAGATTTTCAAAAGTGAAACATTCCTCAAAAAAATGAAGGTTATAGACATCAAAATACTTTTTTAAAAATACATTTTCCCACAAAAATATATTACTTCACTAAAACAATAAACCTAAAAAGAAGAGTATACAACCAATGCATCCTCCCATTTGTCACTTATGGAGCTGGAACATGGAACTTAACCAAGAGACAGACTCACAAACTGAGAAGCATGCAACGCGCACATAAGAGAATCATGCTCAACCTCACCTGGAGAGATCACAAAACAGCACAGTATATGAGGAAGAAAACAGGAGTCAGAGACATCATAGAATCTATTTGAAAACTCAAATGGCAATGGGCAGGCCATGTTGCAAGAATGACTGACAACCGATGGACATCACAACTCACAACATGGATCCCCAGAGATCACATGCCAAACTGAGGTCAACAAAATTCACAATGGAGAGATGAACTAGACAAATTTAGAAAATACTGGCTCCATGATGCCCATGATAGAGAGGTGTGGCGAATCCAGAGGAAGATCTATGTCCAACAACGGACGTTAAAAGATTGATGATGATGATGATGATGATGAAACCAAGTCTTTACTAACAAAACATGACCCGTTTTGCTATAATGGTATTTGTGTGAATGATTGAATCACTTGAATGTTTGAATCAACTCCATATATAAGAGAAAAAATTGTATTTTAGATTTGAACAATCATGTTAAGCAACTTGAACAACTTTCATGATTTAGTCTGGAAATGGCAAGAAACCTTTGGTGCCCACTTCTCGTTTGATGTACCAAGCATGTGCTTATTTTGCTTAGCACTTAATCCAGAGCTGCCTAGCACCAATATTGTCAATTTCTATAAGCAGAGATTATGATTATGTTATTATAAGAATCCTAAAGAACAATTTAGTGACTTACTCAAACAAATTATTAATACTCTGTCAAAGTCTAATCCTTACAGACTGTTCAGATGGTGTCACTCAGTGCCAAATAATTCAGTGCTTATTTTGTAGTTTAGCTGTAGAACAATTGATGAGCAAGGTGATCTCTTGAACCAGGGGTCTGCAAACTTCATGAGAGGAGAGCCAGATTAACAATGTTTTTCAGTCTCGTGGGCCAAGGCAAATCAGAAAACATGATCATACAATGGAAACTACCTTTTTTATTAGTGTTCTTCATTTGTGGAATATATATACTTACATGAACTTAGATATACTATCAATCAATGAGAATTATGAAATTCTGGAGGGGGAGGGTGAAATGTTATTCAATTCTGCTTCAATTATCTGGTCCCTGTAATGTTTGTATGTATCATCAAATATCTAATGGGCCAGATGAAATGAAACTACAAGCTGGATTTAGCCCGTAGGCCACAGTTTGTCTACCGCTGTCTTGAACCATTGATGTGGGTTTGATCCTAACTGGATGGATGAATAGTGTGGCTCTGTGCCAGACTAAACTAAGTTGAAAGAACCTGCCATTGAATGATAGATAGCAAGCTAGTCGCTCAGAATATCACTAGTGGAGTGAACTGAGCTTATTAGACTAAACCTGGAGCCTGCATGATAGCAAGCTAGTCTCTCAGAACACCACTAGTTTTACTGAATTGAACTTTTAGTTGGCAATACTGAATATCGTTAGGGTAGTCAGTCTGGGCTTCACAAAGCACTCAACTACTATAGCTCTGTGCAAGATAAATCTAGGCTTAATTTATATCTATATTATTTAGCAGTTTTTAACCAGGGCTGATGCAAGGGTTTCATAATCCCTGCTAGTCCAGCTGTCAAGGAACACATATAAGAATCATACAAAATGTAACAAAATTATGAAAATTTCAGCCAATGAACCACGACTCGTGAAGATCAAAATAAAGAGACATTTGATGCATACTTGCCCTAGGGCTTCTATTATTTTTCTGCAAACATACATTAAACACATGCCAGAATGTAAAACTATGAAACCCTTTTGTTATGGATTTTGAAAATTGAATTTTGATTAAATTTCAATTGAAAGTATTAGATTTAAATATGAATATTTACAAGTAAATATCACAATTTTAAAATGATATTTATCAATATATTTGAAAATCAAATTGAAAAAAATGCTGTAGTAGAGTAAGGTTTATAGGAGTTAACTCTATTAGATTGGTTTTTAATGATAAGAAAGGAGTTTTCTTAATATCAAGTTGAGATAATAAATATTGTCTTGAATTGTATAAATGACAGAGAGGTAGACAAGGTTATATAGAATTAGGAATGTTCTCTCTGTAAAATTGAAACAATGAATAATTTACAATATAAACATTTATCTGGACTGAGAATCAATGACTGATAATGAACAGACACCTTCCAGTGTCAAAAGAGTCTCTATCTAGTAGTTGACTCATGCAATTTGGAGAAAACACATGTTTTCTGGGACCTATACAAGAGAACCAGTTACTCCAAAGACCAAGTAAATGAAAACTCACTCTTTTTCTTTCTTGGTTGAACAAAATAATGACTTATTAAACAAACTCAGGTTAAGGATTCATTTTCCAAAGTTTTCTCAAATTCTTGCTTTATAAAATTATATATTAATAAAAAAGTTCCATCAAAGAATAAATATAGTCAGAATAAATTCTATCTATGAATTCACAGACATTTTCCACAGAAAACATCTAGAAACATCTAAATTCTGGACAATCTAGACCTTATTGATGAACCAGTCAAAATAAGGTCCCCAAAAGGACAAAAAAGCCCTTTTCCGAAAAAACAAAAAGTCATCTTTAGAAAAGGCCTAGTGGAGTACCAACGACAATTTTCAAGCCTGTAGACAAAACGGTATGGCCAAGAGCACAAACTCTTACACATGTAGAAAAAGATAGAACTCTTTGTCACCTTTGATGGTTACAGTTGCTCAATTATGCACAAAATTCATACTACTCGGTTGTTTGTTTAGGAGTTTTCATTTGCTCTTCTCTGTATTTTGTTTCATATAGATGCACACATTCACACACACACACACACACGCACACACACACACACACACACACACACACCCATGCCATCATTCTTAATTTCCCTCCTGTCTCATTTGGTTTCATGCCTTACTATATTTGTTTTCTGTCTATGATCAACAAATATGGCAAGGACCCCCCCCCCATGTACAATGGAGGATTCTGTGACAGTTGGCAACTAGTGGTAGCAAATAAAGCAAAAACTATATGACTTGTTGATGCTCCTATAACGTTAACTTCAGTAGACTTCAAAGACTTCAAAGACTTAAATGCCTACAAAACAGAGCTTATATATTCTATGTCAGCAAGAAAAAGATGAAAAACCAGTGATTCCAAGTCAGCCATTTTTTGGCTAGATATAGCCAATTTTTGGTATTCAGGCTATAAAATTCTGTGATAGCATACATCTGAAAATCCCCCCGCCTTTCTATTAATTAGCTGATTTAATTTTATCTTGTAGCTTACTTACTCAAAACATATATATTTGATATTCTTAGTCATAAAGTAAGGTGAAAATGGAACAAATTTCGCTGATTTAAGCAATTTTGAAGCAGATTTAGAAGTGCTTCCCATACCTGTTACACCTGTTTTTCTTATAAAAGTTTCCTTTTTTTCTGAAAAAACAAATAATTTCAGGAAAAATGAGGATCAGGATCAGTCAAAGCAAATCAAAATACATACAAAAAAATATTTCTTTCTTGATATTGATAAACCATATTTTAACCAAAACCTTTACTTTAGAATACTTCTAGAGTCTAATGCTAAATTTTTCTTTTTACAAATCTAGTAAGTTTAGCATAATTCAATTAATAATTGTACAATCTTGTTTGATATAATCATTTTATTTGATAAGCGGGAAAGATTTAGCCAATTTTAGCCATTTCATGGAGGAGTTTTAGCTGAAAAAATCAAATCAGTTCCTCCAAGATATGAAACATTTAGTCAAAACTTGCTTGAATTTGAAAAACTTCCACAGGTCCCTTTTGACATTGGTCTTTCTGAGCTGCACAGTGATGAATCCAGTCTCTCTGAAACAATAATGAAAAACAAGGCACAATGTCACGGATTTTGTTATGTAAGGAATAATGCTTAGCAACTAGAAAGAACCAAAAAGGATAAGTTGAAGGAGTGCTCGGACACTCAAGACCTTATTAAAACCCGTAGAAGAATATCTTGTGATGCTAGTCTGAAAGGTATTGAAACATGCTTTTTCTGCGATGAAACTGATGGAAAAGAAACCCTTCACAAAGCATCCTCTGATCAGATTGATAAACTTAAATTATAGTTTCTTGCACTGGGAATAATTCGTACACACAGCAGGCTTTTGAAGAAAAACATTGCAGAAAATCCCCTGGAATGCAGCGCAATCTACAGATGGTTACAGATACACCTTTTTACAGGAGTGCCTACTTAGCTATAATTGTGATATCTATACATACATATAAAACATATGCATTTGATGGTAATAGAACTGAATAACACAAGGTTATTAGCGGAACTCTTATCAGGAGACATGTTTGCTATTGATGAATTATATCATTTAATGCTTGACAACCCTTCAAATCCAGTATTGTGGGTCTTGGCATGTATAAAAAGTTGACAACAAGAAAGAGAGTCTTCATGCACTCAAGCTTGTAGGACATATAGAGGAAAAACTGTATATAGTCAGCATGATTTTAAAGTATCAGATCTCACCAAAATATAAGAAAACAGGTTGTCCCAAATGGACCCTGACCTTCAACAAAAAGTCCACACAGCTGGTAGAAAATCTGTTAGAGCATTTACAAGACCTGAGTGTACTGCAACAGGGAAAACAGTTCCTGTTGAATCATGATCTATGCAGACATGCATACATGGAAAAAAAAAGGCAGATATCAAAAACAAAAGCAGGAAGTCTCATTTTGTAATGAAAAATATTTTCTAAAATTTCTACTTGTTGTTTTTGTGTCGGTTGACAAAAGTCTGGTAGATAGAGGGAGAGATTGAACCTTAGAGAGAGAGAGAGAGAGAGAGAGAGAGAGAGTGAGAGAGAGAGAGGAAGAGAGACTAAGGTAGAGAGATGAAGGAAAAGTCTGTTTGCTGTCTACAAAAAAAAAATGGGGAATTTCTTTTCTGAAAATCCCTTCCATAATAGGTTTTTAGTGGAGGGTTTCGATTTGCAATGTAAGTTTATGTTAAAATTGATCCTTTAGTTTGTGTCCAGCAAGCTTGTTTTTTTAAAATTCAGACTTGTTTTTAGCTTAACAAGAGATGAGAAAAGTAACTTATTCAATGATTCACCCTTTTCTGAATTTTTTAATTGATCACCCCAACGTGGCATGCTGCCAAAAAATGTTGGCCACATGGTGGTTTCTATTGAGCATCTAACCACACCTGTCATGTTTAATTATTGAAAGAAAGTTTCTTCCAATGAGACTTTCTGCAGACAGAGAGGCAGCATTATCCATTCACCTGAACCTTATGTGTCATGCATGTACCAGAAAGATTGATCTGATTGACAAGTTACATAAGATTGGTCTGTGTGCATCTTATGAACGCTTGTTGACCATCTCCATTGCAGAGCCAAGTAGAGTTTGTGCTCAGTATAACAAGGAAGGTATTGTATTAAAGTATTGTATTGGTGCATTTGATAAATATTGATTGCAATAATAGTTCAGTGACATCTCAAGACTCTTTCCATGGCACAGGTGTATAACTAGTTCAGTTTCCAGATTGCAGCTCAAGAGACATGGCTTAGAAGCAAAAATACTAAACATAGGTCAGAAAAAGATTGTCTCAGCTGTACCAGAACCAAAAGTATCTCATTCCCAATTTTCCGTCAGCATAGGAGATGTGTGTCTTATCTTGGGATGGATTGAGTGGATTCATGAGGTCAAAATCTCGATGATTAATTTATTTCATGGATAGTATTTCAAATCACAAAAGTTCTGCCGTCTATCCCACTATGTAATTCAGCTCTATTGCCCTTGGTCAATGAAAATGCTCACACGGAAACGATGATGTTACATGATATGAATGCGATTACAATAACCATCAAGCATCTAAATACCACGCAGGCTCCTGTGTGCTCCAGTGACCAGCCACAGTTTGGCATATCAAGATATCTGCATCAGAAACATCTGAGAACTCATGGTGAAGTGAAAAGGGTGGTTATGATGGGTGGTCTACACATTGAAATGGATTTTGTAAAACTGCTTGGAGACTGGCTTATTGGAAGTAGATGGATCACAGCCTTCATACAGGCATAGATGACTACATCTGGCCAAGCAGATGCCATACAAGTGTTTTCATCTAAGACATTGCCACTAAACCCATCAAGTCTATGCAGCTGCATTGAGCACTCTGTATCAGATGGCATACCAAGCATACATTGAAACCAATTCTGATATCCTCACATCCAGTGTTTGGTTCTGAGCATGAAAGCAATGAGCATCCACAATTCAAGTACTGGTCCACTATACTTGTGATTCTACTCAGCAGGCTTCGGTTTAGCTTTTCCATTAAAACTGGTCACCTTTAAGCTGTAAGCCCTTTCAACAGTCTACAGGCACTTCAGAAGTGGATGGTGATGGGTACAGAAGAAGTGAGAATACTAGAAAAGTATGAGACTTTGTTCAGTGATGATGACCTACAAATCTAGGCAAATCATCACAAAATGGTCCCTAGATTTTAGAAAGCATTTCAAAAAGGTGTAAAAAGCTGTGCTGACCACTTTCTGAGATATGAGGAACCTCACAGATGACAGCAAAGAGCTGCTCACCCAGGATACCAAGTTTGTGATAACAGATCCAACAGCCAAAGAGCTCTACACAATTCACAAAACAAGATCCAAGCAGAACTAAGCATTCACTGATGGGAGACTGAAAGCTTAGAGCAAATATCTGAGGGATACAATTACATAAAATCAGATATTCAGGTTACCCTCCTCCAAAGTGATGGAGAAATCTGAAGAACAACTATATTCTCTGAAGGTTGATTGTTCCCCGGTTCTAAGACTGTACAAATCTTTCTTTTTTTTTAATCAAAAAATGAGACCTTGAAGAATTCAAGTCAATATGTCATCACCTAAAGGCCAGAAAACCTTCAAGGATTATGCTAACAATATTTTCTATCCAGACCTGGTAATCTGGCTTGAATCATTTGATGGAACTGATGTGATATGGAATAGATTATATGCAAAGAGCTTGAAACATGGCGTGCATGAGTTTTGTGGTCAAGGAGTGGGATTTGTGAAGAGATGCATACTATCTGATACCCTTATACCAGTGAACAGGAAAAACTTTTGCAAACCTGATGCAAATTAGGAAGAGCTCTCCAAGCTCCTGGTATTGAAATGGTAAATTCAATGATTGAATTGTCTCCTCAAACGATGTAAACACATATGATGGGCAGCTGTTCCCCATCGATCAGGAAGAAGCCAACACCAGGCTGATTTTCAATTCCGGTCATCATGGAAAGGAAGGATACAAGAGAACCCTAATAAAAACAGTTGATACTGATGTTGTTCTTGTTGTGACTTTCTTTGAAATATTGAATTTAGTGGATTTATGAATAGCTACAGATACATCTCTATTCATGATATCTTTACTGAACTTGGTGGTCTGAAAAGCGAAGCCTTACTGATGTTCCACACACTATTGGGTGTGATTTTGTGTCATTTTTCTGCAGAAAAAGAAAAGAATCAGCCTAGGAAGTCTATGAGATATATACTCCAGTTGCAGGTGCATTCCTGGCACTCTTTAAAATATTGAATGATGTAAATGACGAGCAGCTTTTGTGCAGCACATCAAACGTGCCATCTATATGGCTGGATACGTGTGCTGCCAAAGTCACATTGCCCATCCAGTCCTCCCTGACCTATCCGTCTGGGGCTGGCTAGACAGTGACTCAATGTGGTGACACCAGACCAAATTCTCTGAAGCATCCTGTGACAAACTAATTCGATGTAACTACAAAGTCACATGTAAAGGTTGCTGTAAGTGCAGAGAAGCAGTTACAGTGCACTGAGCTTGCTGATGTGTGTTGAAATGGATTATATATCTGTAAACGTGATGAAAATACAAAGTTATGGTTTCCCTCCAGATTTGATGCTTTTTTTCATAATACATATGATTTTGCTTTTAACAGCTGGACTATTTTTTAACAACAACCTTTACAGTTAGGAGAACATCCCCAGAACCTTTGCAACCTAAGCAATCACCTTGGTTCACCAAATGGACTGGCAGGCTCTGTTTTTAATTCTAACTTTTTGGCTTCGAAATCTCCACAAATCTGAATGGAGCTTTCTGGCACAACCTGCTATGATTTGTAAGTTCTATTTCCAAGACAAAAAAAAAAAAATTAGTTCGACCTGTTGAAATTCTGCAGGTGTTGAAACCCAAGATATTGTCTTCATGGAATATATCTATATTAACTATAATACGATGGAAAGAAAAATATAACTAATATGTCTGTTGTTATTACTATCATTACAATTATTGATTACTTTTGCTATCTGTTTATATTCCTGTGATCGACTACTGTAACTTTGTTTTTAGGCTTCAAACTTGTGAGGGAGCAGTAATGAAGGAATAACTATTATACTATTATGAGAATGTTTGAAGGGCCAAGAGGTAACCAAACCAAATACAACTGGGGATTTCGAATTTCCAAGCATCAAGACCCAAATTCCTTGCATTATAGCAATACGAGATGATAATATAAATAATTTTCTGTAGTATAATAATGGCATGACAACATGCATGAAACTAATTTCAAAATTGTTTATTCTTACTTTCATATTTTGTTTTCATCTCATTTCCTTCCCTATACCCCCTGTTTATTATGGGTCTGCATCGTAAGGACTGAGTCCTTTTTGCTCCCATTCAAGCATAAGCACTCTCTTCCATTCCTATCCTTGTTCATTATATTGCAATAGTGGGTGGGAAGGGAAAAGAAAATGGATGAAGAAATGAGAAGATAGAATCAAAATCAGAAAGCATAACGGTCCTACATTGGTCAGAGCGGATATGTTCGTGGAGAGGGACGAGATGACACACACATAGAATAATTAACCAAGACAATTTTTGGTGTCTTATCATGAGCCCTGTTGAGTCGTACATAGCTAGTCTGCCTCTGGTCAACTAAACTCAACCCTCCCAGTGGTTTTTATTCTGATGTTTTTTGTTTTGTTTCTTCTTGTCTTTCGTATTTCATAGATGGCGGTTAGCACACGGAATTAATTAAATCAAACAAACAGATTCAACATTAACATTGGCCACATGAGATAGTTGACTAATTTGAATTAAGAATTCACCAGGTGATATGAAAGAATTCTGAAAGTCTAGTCAGCTGGAAAAAAGACGTTTTGCGGACAGACGAGTCTTTTTAGACAAGCGGTGCGGGGCGTGAGTGTACGCACGCGTGGGGGCTTGTTTCATGCTGAGTCAAACGAAGTATGACTAAACGAAAAGAGGAGAAAGAGAAAGCAAGTTAGATTGAATAAATAGATGTTGGGAGTCGCTCAATGGTTTTGCTTGAAGTTCGAAAGTCACCTATGATTATTTAGGGAAATGACTGCGAATGAAGAAATTCTCCGTCTACCAAAACATTTGGCCATTTTCGTAAGAATACAAATTGAGGTTTTGTTTATAGCTCTCCGCTCGGAATTAACGCAACAGAAGACAACTTATGTGCATTTCTGCCTTCTCATCTTTTCCACTTCTCTCCTTTCTTTTTTGTTTCTCAGCGCAAACCCTTTGTTTCTGTTGTTCTCTGTTCACCCTGCAACCCGTTCGAAAAACAACGAATTTTTTGATCGAACCTACATTGGTGCACGTAATGCACATGGTAATGCAACAGACACCCTTTTGATATTTACCTACAAAGGTTAGAATAGCACAGACCACAATATCATCTCAGGGATCATTTTCTGGTGCAGTGAGTTTGATCCTAACTTGGCCAGCAAATACTTTGGAATTGTGGTCATAGTTATGGCAATCTACTATTCTGACTCCATGATTAGAATTTGACTTAATTTTTCACAAACAATGACTGGGGCGTGCAATATTAGTATAAGTAGTGGTTCCCCAATTTACATCATGAATGACTTCGGTAAAAACAAGGGAACATTGTCATGCAAGATGACAACGTAAGCAAAAGAGGAGAGGCCGAGGGGATATACTATAGAGTATGAATGAAAACGAAAGGCTTCTTGCAATATAATAAAACAAGAGATTTGTTGACACAAAAGAGCTATCGTTACTGGAAAGTTTGATTAGAATGAAAGAGGTATCCATGTAGTTCAACAGTCATGCGAAATGCTAATAAATGAGAGTTAGTGGAAATAAAGTGGAAATGTTCATAGTTTGTATTCAAGTCAGCGTTCAACAGAAAATGAGTTCGTAAGTTCTTACTACTTACCTTTGCGGTGATTCGTATATGCATTTTGTGCGTGCCAATTGTGATCGCGTGTGTGTGTATGAATGTGAGACAACCATTTCCACGTGTATATGAAAAGGTAACTCTTGGCTCACTGCCCGAATTGGCCAGGTCGGTTGCTCATATGGTAAACGGATAGCTTTTCGTCTTACGGTCGTGATTGGTTGATCAGATAACGTGATAGGTGCTTACCACTACGTCCGCGTGATTTCTGGGTCAATTTCGCTGAGCCTGCTTCGGTGATACTTACCAGGTATGAGAATTTTTACCCTTTAGAAATCGTCAATCAGAACTGTCACCCGAACTGTCCAAATAGGTTTCTTCAGTTTCCAAGTTGGTCTGGCTGACAGGCTATGTATGTACGTATCATGCATACAGGCCACACCAATGTAGCTACAGGGCTGAATTTTTCAACATTTACTCCTGATTAAGTCTAGAAAAAACTTGTTTGTTTTTTTTGTAGTTTGAACCCACCTATCAAGTAGTTTGTGTCTCTGCTTAATGTTTTTTCTCTCTTGTTATCTTAATCTAGCGAAAGATCAAAGAAGTAAGTTATTCATTGATCACCCTTTATTTAACATTTTTTAATTGATCACCCAAAACACAGCATGCTGCCAAAAGATGTTGATTACTCGACGGTTCCTTCTGAGTGACTAACAAGACCTGTTAGTTCAAAGTGTGATTGGTCAAAATTTGTGTCGTTGTTTGGTAGAAATGCCCGGAGCCTGTTTGTGACAGATTGGTTTCTAGGCACCCGATAAGACCCACTCGATGGATTCAGTAGGGTGTGAGCAGATATTAAACATTAATATCTGTTGTGTGAATCGCAAGTATCTTTGTTTAATACAACGATTTCCAGAGATATTGGTTTGGTTGGTTGACATTGCAGAAATTATGTATTTTCGCGCAGTGAGGTCGGCAATTTTGAATTGTCAGCCGTTATGAGCCAATGTATCTTGAGACTTGTTTAACAATTGCAAAGGTTGTTTTCTTCGTCGATATGTGAAATGATTTTTTATTTCGATGTTCGAAAATTTGTGCGTTAGTCATTGGTGTCACTCGAAATATTTCCCTGTGCTTTGAGTGGATTGATGCAAAGATTGTGATGATGATGATGATCAGTTTTTATAGCTGTAATATCCTTTTAAAAAATAATAAGTTCTTTTAAAGGACATTTTGAAAATCTATATTGTTTCGCCATCGTATTGACATTGACGTTGTATGTCCTATATATTTGTGCATGTATATTCTGATATAATGTGCGGGCGCTTTTTTGATTAGCCATGATCTGCATGAACAAATTGGTCGTATAGTAAGTATATATGGTTGTATCTTGCATTCGTTATTGTGGTTAGTTTATTTTCGCTCTGGGTCTGCGAGTCGTTGTTTAGAGGAAATACCCGGAGGATATTTGTTGACAGATTTGTTTCTCAGCGTCTGACAATTGCTTGTTAGTGTCAGATTAAACTAAGTTTAGTAAATTCTAAATATCTCACATTTTAGTCTGATAACCTAGAAACTGATCCACAACTAAAACCCTGGAAGAAGCAAAACAAATTGATGAAGGAAAACGGATCAAAGTATGCATAAATATTTTCAAACTTGGTGGACAGTACCTCCCGCCCCCGCTAAAAATGGGACACCCTTATTCCAGTTGTGCTTTGTAGCCTGTTTGATTAAACAGATGCCAAGGAAACGCATGCCCCTGAAGATAAGATATGCGAGTTTGAGTCTCTCAAGAGGCTTTATTTTAAAGATTTCCGATTAGCACTATTTACCTGTGATCGAAATTCGAACTCAGTTTGCTCTCTTTGCTTTTAGTGAAGATCCATTCGAATGTTCCATTATGATGGTATTATGAATGAGCATCCGTTAACCGGAGCCAAGGAGCCGGCATATGGTGCAGTGAACATTACAATACAATACAGTGTGGGATTAGATTAGGTCGAATACGTTTGATCTGGTCTTTTGACTATATCTATGCCTATTACTTTTGATATACTTTGTGAGTACGAGTCATATTGGTAACACACTGGAGCGGTTAGAATCTTCTGCTAGCCCAATGCTGTTCTTGAAGGTTTGAGTTGTACTGGCTTCTATCACTGAAGCCGTGCGATTGTTCTTCGGGTTTACCACGCGACATACAAAGAAGTTCTGTCAAAGACTTGTATCAAATCTGAGATTCTAGTTTGAATACATTACCTCGAGTGGTGCTTTCGTTTTCCAAGGGGACTGTATACGTTGTATAATTCGTGAATATACTTGAATGTCTCTATTATGTCTCCCAAATCCCTCTTGTCCTGCATGTTTGGTATTTTTAGTTTTGCAAGTCTCTCTTCATTAGAGTGGCCATGCATTCCTGGCACTAGCTTTGTTTCTCTATGTAAAAATCCTTCATTATCTTTATCCCTTTGATACCGTAATGGCCACGCAAGAATAGCAAATTCCAAATTATGATATGCCAGGGAGACAAAGACTAGTTTGAAAAACCCCATAAAAACACCTGGAGGCGTTTTTAATGACTTGATATCTCAGGCCATTTAAAACAATAGCACTTTCTCTACCCAATCAGTTCTTGAAACACACGTGAAAATACCGTCAGGTACAATTCCAAAGAAATTCAGCCACGAAAGAAAATGTTTCATCAGGGGATAACACATTTTGCTTGATCACACAAGTTAGATATTCCTGAACCTTTTATCCACAGCAACAAGTATATTTAGATATTTGTTATAAATAGCCTCATCTGAGACTATAAGAGAGGCACACACGATTCGATCTTCATCCAGTTCTCATTCTGCACATAGCATGTTGGCTGTTTCAACAACTCTGCACATCAACTTTTTCACTTACGTACGTGCGAAAATATACACACTCTAATATACAAACCAACACTTTAGTTACTTGAACATTCTTAACTACATATGAATAATATTGCACATATCTACATTGAACAATTGATAACATTATTCTAAAAAGCAGTTAAACAACCTTGAAAGCACATCATCTTTTTATCTCTTCTAATGGGAATTACAATCGAATTATCATATTTTATACATGTTTCAATAGATACATTCGTTGTTATTTTGAATCTTAATTCATTTTCTTGTTTTATTGCATGCACATTTTATCTGCATTCTTCCCGATGTATTACAACTCGCATTTACTATTTTGATCTGACATCACTAACTAAACCGGCCAGCTACCTTCATACGTTTGTGCCTGTAGCTATCATAGAAATAAAAGGTCTAATCTTTCTCCTCTCCCTCCCCAATTGAGTTTAGCCTTTCTTCATTTTCCTGAACGAACTACGAGCATCATCAACAGTCAGCCCTTACAGAATTAACTTTTCTGTGATAGATACCATTTCATATAAAATAGTGAGATTATAATTCAATAGTAGTTGGTTATATATTTAGGTATTTAATTGGAGTCAGATACTAATCATTTGATTAACTTGACTAATTAACCACCACACGTTTAACGCGTAGATGTAACTGAAAATGGCGGTATATTCTAGGGAAGGAGAGTTGTGCCAGCTATTCTTGATCCAAAGCGTTTCAACAGAAAAAAACACATGAAAAACAAATTGCTTTGAATCTAATCTGGTAGTTTTGCGTCCAAAATTACAATGGTTGTTGTGAGCGTGGACCCCATGAAGCTTGACGTACTAAATGGAGAAGAAATTGAATCGATTCTGATTTAAGAAAAAGTTTATAAAATCAAAACTGTTTCATTACAAAAGATATCGTTCACTAACACTTAGAAGTATCTTCTGGATTCCTTTTCGGTCGCCACAGGGAAAGAAATTCGTCATTTCGCCATCTCCATTAACAAGTGTTGATTTTTGAGGTAAGAATCAAACTGATTCCTACAGTAAAACTATTGGCCATTTTAAAAAAATCGCATTATTTCTGAATGGAAACATATCTATGTCAAAAATTTTGGAAAAAAGCTGTATTGCACGCATTTCTAAAACTAGAATAACTTATTTTACAAGCATTGCTACAAACGTTTGAATGTTCTGTTTGATATGGCCCTTCGTTTTGCGAGAGGAAGAGACCGGTAAAAAGACTCTCTATTCTTACAGATATTACATTTTGTACTTGAAGAAGCTCGAATGAATGTGCGAAATGTTCTGTTGACAACATCAAAGATGGAAAGAAGAGATTGGATTCTCCGATCAAAAGATGGAATTGCGTTATCACTTCCGTCATTACGTGACTGCGATTTAAAATTTTTCAAACGAATGAAGCGTAGACGCACCATACATTTATTTTGATTTAAGTTTCAGGAGTTTAAATTACCATCTTTTTCATCTTATTATCATGAATTTTGCTATCATCGATCTTTGAAGAACGGTCAGTTGGCTTATTTCTTACCTTTTATGTTTTATTTTGGCGTGATAATGTTTTCTCTTTGAAGACGAAGCAGTTCCAGAAATACTATCTATATTCTATTTTATTTAATGAAAACAATAATATAGCTAACCAACTGTTAGGTTGTTTGTTACATATGGAATGTTGTAACATAAAGGATGGCATAAGTAACAAAAATGGTACAAGTTTAATCAAAATATGATCCATTTGAAACAATAACCTCCTTCCAACGATTCTCTAACCATAATATGACACTGCTATAGAATTCTTTAAGTGGTCACAGATCCAGTAAAAGCACGAATAGTGTGCTCCAAGGTGTGCTTAAATTGGCCTTTTTACAGCAGTTAATTGCGCCATCAATCCAACTTTAGTTGGGTTGATGTTCAGGGTTGGATTAACAGAGAATGTAGTGATTTGTAGTCAAATTTGGTATGGCCGACATCAGAATTAAGATTAATTTTGAATAGATTGATATTCCTGGATGTGACCGTCTCTTCACTTGGGTTATTTCATACGTTTGTTACTCTCACCGTTTGTTACTCTCTGGTAATCTTTGGGTCGACGCACTTTCTTGGATTTCTCGAACGACTATTTTGAATGGCTAAAAATGGCTAGATATTTTGAATATGGCTGAAATTGGATAGATTATATATCCAGATAGTGCTATACACCCACAAAAGCACCTCATTCAAAGGCTCCCAAAGTATAGATATACAAAGTATCGATAATGTTGATAAATAACGTTATTCTCGATGCAAAGATCTAAACGTTAAATAACGTTATTCTTGATCTGAAGATACCGTTCTTTTTATTTGTAGAAAAATTCATATATGTATATGTATATATATCGTATTGATCATTTATTAACAAAATAATGAAAATAAAATCTTTATTCAAGATACTGTTGGTAAGCCCCCCGGGCATCCGTCACTACACATTTAGTTCTGAAAGATTGAAATAAAGTCTGTGGAGTGTGTGTAAAAATTTTTAATTGAATTCAGCTAATTGAATTCAGCCACTTCCAGCGATAAGAAATGAGCATTTTCCTTAAATCTAGCCACTTTTACCGATTCAAAAAGGTTGTTCAAGAAAACCAAGAAAAGTCTCCAAACCAAAGCTTGAAACTTTTGATAATATGAGTAGAGATCTGAACTTGTAGGTTATGGCCGTGTTTTCTGGTTTTACTGCAGATTTCAGCTTTTTCTTGTCAAGGCATTTTGAGCAATGACTGTCCGTATCTACTGGATGAATGTCATTCCGGTTTCTATAGACTTCCAATAGGTCAGCACGCCTTTTTCTCAGTAATATCTAGATTAAGCTATTTTGAATTACAGTGTAGGATTGAACGCCCAGCCTCGGAAAGATCGGAAAGATGACTCTCCTATGTACTCCTTCTACGGCATCCGAGTTGTACTTCAAGTGAGAAGACCATATACAGGAAGCAAACTCCAGCTGAAGACGTACCAGAGACTTGTTAAGTAGCAGGAAGCTCTCTCACTTGAATGGGTGTTGTATTCACTTCGTTTAGTGTATGAACAGTGAAGTTGAGCGAGTTGTTTGTAATGGACGCCAATATCCTTCTCATCTGATGTTTTTCCCGGTGTGTGCTTTGTTCCGTCATCTTTAACCATGGTGCAGTTTCTCCATGTGTTGTTTCTATCTAGGTGTATGATCTTACATCTGTCGTGATGAAATTTCATCTTCATGGATTGGACCCACCGTGGTGATGTGTTGAGGTCTTCTCTGTTATTGAACCTATCTTTACGAAAATACAGTTCAAAATGATTGAAAATATAATAATCTGCGAGAGAAATGACAGGTAAATATAAAGGAAACTGCAAGGCTTAACGCCTCAATTCTCTTAGGTAAGACACAGTTGGGAAGATCAATTTTGAAACTGGAAATGTCACGATTGCCAAAACTTTAACCACTACTTGCTGAATTGAGGATTATCACCTGAAATTTAGCCCGCCGATACGTATTAAGCTGAACATATCTAACGCCTAGCAACCAAGGATCTGTTCCACAGACCTCGGCCCCCACCCCATTGTACTATTCTGGGTTGACACAGTCCTGTGCAAAGCCTGGATAGGCCCTGGTTATATGTCAGTACGAAATTGGCAAAAAGGGTAATCAATTAATAGATTACTTCCATCGCCTTTTGTTGGGCAGTGATCACTAAAATGTCCGAATTTTCAATAAAAAAACAAAGAAAACAAGCTAGAACTAAATGACTGATTTAGCATGAATTTACATCGTAAATTGAACCCCAAGTAAAACCTGGGGAGGGGGACGAAAGACCCCAAACAAACGTTTTTATCAGACATAATAAGCAGTAAATGTTCAAATTTCCATTCCTCTCGCTTCGTTAGTGCATCCTGTGCACGTAACACATACAAATAACTATGTATAGATAGCCAGCCAGCCAGAATCACTTAAAAACTGAAGAAACCTTTGTTGAATATATTGACAGTTTCTAATAGATGGACACAGTGGACACAACTTTTCTAACCTGTAATCGTTCACCTCTTCCTTTATCCACGATTCTGATGCGCTGGGCCCAGTGAAAATTACAATATATTTATTTGCAATTGTTACCTTTTCCGTTTTGAAATGGTTGTTCCAGGGATTAGTATATTTTGAGTTCGTGTTAAGGTTAGTTAGTCATCAGTGTCTATAATACTGCAGCTGGGACGGCAGTCATTTTAAAACGGGATTAGTAACAATTGCATATCTATTAACTGTAGCAATCATAATTCAAAATTACACTTGCCTTAACATGGTTTCACCGAATGTTGATTGGCTGAATTTGATCATTTCCCCGAAGATTCATTGCCCGAAAACAAAGGGAGGTAACTTGAGCAACTGAATCTTCCCTTCTTTGATACAGTACCCTTAAAAAAAAAAACACTGTTTTTTTTGTTTGTTTTTTCTAAATTTAGTGCGATTAGGGTTGTAAATTTATTACTTACGATTTCGTAAAATATATCACATTTTTATGATTCATGAAAAAAGTGAGCTTAGCTCAAGTATTTACGATAAAATTAAATTTGTTTTAATTTTTTCATGTTTTGGGGTTGGATGGGGTTCTATTTACCATGTAACTATAATGCTAAGTTGGACCGATGCTTTCCCTCGCTTGCACAGAGTGTGTTGGTTGCTTGAGTGTCGCACGGAAAAGGAAATATGACATTTGAATTTGAATTTCCGCGCGTTCTACTTCTTCCCTCCCTCTCCAGCGAGTCACTGCTGCGCACAACTCCCTCTCAATCAGCACGGCAACCCCAACCCACTCAATTTAAATGGCGGAAAGGGGCCTGGCAAGATTTGTTAAAAGAGATTATTTTGATTGTTGAAGAGTAAAATTATTTATGATTATTCCTATATGATTGATAAATGAGACTTTTTTTTTTTGACGACACGAGTACTTGTCATCTCTTCTTACAAAGTGTCCAGCCCATATCAATTATAGATGCTTACTTATTTGTATAATATCCCTCACTATAGTTCTATCTCTCTGATCAAGGTTGATCTTTTTTCTCTTTTGGGTTATTCCTAATATTGCTCTTTCCACGTCTCTCTCTCTCTCTCTCTCTCTCTCTCTCTCTCTCTGCAATTCTATATTGATTTTCAGTTCGTTTCGATAATTTCCATTTTTCACATACCTAAGTTATAGCTGGTATTATACGTTCGTTGTATACTTTAAGCTTTAAGCACAGTGACAACTCAGGTCTATGACTTTATTCTCGAGGGAAACATAAGAAAGAAGAGACAGAAATAGGAAGAGATAGATAGATAGATAGATAGATAGATAGATAGATTGGCCTTGGATTAACGCGGTTAATTGGATTTCTCGGGAGACCATTTTGAATCGGTCATTTTGAATCGCAAAAGCAGCTAGATGTTTCAGAATATGTCAGAAATCGGATATTCCATTTCCAGGTTTCTGTATACGATCCAAAAACCCATACAAATACTCAAAAAATATAGATATACAACGTATGGATGAGATATCAACGTTCACAAATAACGTTATTCTCGATTTAAAGATTTTAAACGTTAAATTACGTTATGCCCAGCCTAAAGATACTGTTCTTTATATTCGTACAGAAATACTTGATATATATATATATATATATATATATATATACATATATACACTATATATATATATATATATATATATATATATATATACATAACTCTTCAGTGTGGCTATAGACCATCCATTATCCCGTGAGGCAGGACCGAAACCTTAGCTTCTGACCCGGAGACTGGTATCCCCCCTCTACTCCACGGAACTGGGCGGTCAGCGAGGTTGAATTTAAGCAATATATTTATTTATCGTATATATTGCTCATCCATCAGAGCGCTCCATTCCATGTTGGAAGAACATTGCATAAGCTTAGAATGAACGAGTTACCTCACTTAGAGAGTGCTCAACCCTGAATAAATATATCCCCGAAATGAAGGATTCATAAATGTATGGATCAGCATTAAAGTGCCTATGGCGATTTCATCGGGTAATTCATTTTCAATAATCTAAGAATCCAAATTTAAGTTTTTTTTTTCAAGTTTCAACTCAACTCGAGCGGTTTTGATGTGTTGCACAGACAAGAAGATAAGAGTTTTCTATGACGTAATGCCTATTTAATCACTGTCCCACCACAGCAATATACGACACAAGGTCGGGCTTAATGTGGGGAAGATGGGACAAACTCTTTCAAAAATTGGCTCCAGCCGACGCGACTTCGATTGCCAAGCGCTCCGTAGAAGCTAGACAACCCCCGCCACGAAAGCGTCCACCAGGATATCTGCTCCTTTAAGTGCAATGGAGCAGTGCTGCCTCGGGGTAACGGATCCCCCGCAGCTGGGCCGAGTAATAATGGAACAAACCTGGAGACCAGAATTAACCGGAAACCAGAGTATGCTATTTCTATGACATAATGTTCATCGTTACTTCACAATAGAAAGATAAATTAACTAATGAGAAGAAATTCGCATGTATGCTGATCATATGTACAATATATTTATACAACGTATTATTGATCAGTTATTAACAAAATAATGGAAATAAAAACTTTATTCAAGATACCGTTTTTCAAGTCACGTTGTTGCTTATCATGTCCAGCATATTAATTATCCCCACTCTTTCTTAAATCTGGCCACTTTTAGCAATTAGAATTGGTCGTTCAAGATATCAGAGAAACTGCGTTAGTTTTAGGATTGTCAATATATGTTTGTGATTTCAGATTTTAAAAGAAACCTTAACTCAAGCAAAGATCGAAAGACGTGGGTAGATAACCCCCTACAATACACTTTACAGTTTATCGATTATACACCCAGCAAGCTGTATGTCCGAATTTCAAAATTAAATTTTCTATTTGTTGTAAAAACAACGGCTATTGTTATCTTTCCCATTCAAAAATGGTCGCCGCTCAATCTGCAGGTAAAGTGTTTTTTTTTAAGGATTAGTGTTGTCAGGGTAAGGGTTTGTATTTTTAGGGTTAGTGTTAGGGTTAGTATTTTTAGGTTTAGGGTTATGGTCGCCAGCTTTTTTGACTTTAAAATCACCATCAGCGCGTGTCACTCTACAGCTGGTGCGATGGTCGCTTGGAAACGGGAAAAGTCACAATTGGCAAAACTTCAACAGCTACTCGTTAGATCAAGGGTTATCGTCTGAAATTTAGCTTGTCCGTACGCGTTAAGCTAAATATATATCTAATGCCTAATGACCGGGGATCTGTTACACAGACCTTAGCCCCAGCCCCATTATACTATTCTGGGTTCGCACAGTCCTCTGTAAAGCTTGAAGTAGACTCTGGTTATCAGTAAATCGTGTTCCGTTGGGGCTTACCAACTGAATAGAATACCCCTAGCTACACGACTGCCACACCCCGACAAAGAATACACATTTAGGGTCTTAGCAAGAAGAAGAAGCAAGGAGTTAACAGGTAAGCACTCTCTCCTTTTTTCAGGGCATTGACCTGTACACCCAACCTGCTACACTGTCAGGTCAATACTCTGAAGGGTAGCAAACCTTTGAAGTCAGTGCACATCTTTTTCGTCGGAGCGTCCGGAATCTTTGCTTAAAGCAACAGACAGCCGTACAATCCGGAGTTTCTGCATCTAGGAATCGCTGACAGCTATACTAGCTGAAAGTTCTGTTCCCAAAGTTCAGTCGTACTGCCCCGATTCTCCTTCATAGGGAAGGTAGAACTCTATAGCCAGCTCGGCATCTACCTACTGCGAATTATTTACGCCTCGTGGTCCAACCACTGGCAAGCCCTACAGTCGGAATACTCCCGCAAAGGGCGGTAGACCTTTCTAGCAAGTGTACATCTGCCAGGAGAAGGACACTCCTGTCAAACCTACGACTTTGGAATCCTCAGTTAACTATACATACTAACCCTTGGTTCAGATGGTGGGGTTAGTCCTGGGTCCTTAAAAATCCATTGCTCAGACTGGAGAGAAAATTTGCCGTCTATGGTCCAACAGCTGATGCAGTCTCTCCCAGCAACTTTCGTCCGCGAAGCCCAGCAACTCATTCATTCATTCAGAGGAGGAATGAAGGTCCCACATCAAACTAACTGCAAATCATCCTTATAATCAGTGCTAAATACAATATGATTTATATATAGCTATATAGATATGCATGTATCATAGATTATTTACCAAGCACAAATGATAAAAGAACTAAACCGATTTATAGAAAGGGTATTGGTATTTTCTAGAATTCAATTCTTTGTAAAACATTGCAAGGACTATGACGGCCAATTTGAATGGTCACATCCAAAAACAAAAGTCAAAAAGTGAAAAGTAAGCGAGGCACACGAAATATAACTCACAGAAACTAAGAATCACGCGTTTGTGAATTGCGATAACGGAAACTTTGTGAAAACACAATCGAGGCTTCCGCTTATGAAAAAGATGACCAAAACATTACGTCATTCATTTTGAAAACGGCGTTGGCTAACAAGATCGAAACATTGCAAATAAAAAATCTCAAATAGATAATACGTTTGCCACAACCCCCCCCCCCCCCCAAAAAAAAACAACATGTTTATTAAACTGTTGAGTTAAGAATCAGTGAATACAATAGTACTTGTCTCTACCACGGACAATAAGGCACCCTCAAAATCCTAGACCAATGCCAAATTATCCAACCTCCTCTCCCACCTCTGTTTTGATCTGGCCTGGCCTGATAAATACCGAAACATTTTGCGATGTAGCTGATAAACGCCTATGTCCATTCAGAGCATGCGTGTACAACTGTGCCATAAAGACTATTTTCATTCTTTTTTTACGAGAAAACCCCAGCGCATTAGTCACAGTGTTCAAAATATACTTGGCAGTCGTTAGGTCAAACTATTGAGCAGATCATATTTTAATCAATATTTTCCTGCATTTTTCCATGTGTTGTTTTGTTATGTTCCTGGTCGACTAGTTACAGCAACGAAATGAAATCGACATATGGTGATATCATTGTTAAATGCGGGTAGTTTGTATTCTCTTGCGAGGTCAATATTTTGTCGGTGGAACCTAATTATTGAGGTCAAATCGAGGTCAGCGGTTTGTAGGAGTCAGGTCAGGTCAGGTCAGGTCATCAGTTCGTAGTGGCTGGTGTTTCGTTTCTTGACGAAATACAGCAGTAAAATAATGTGAAGAACCAAAGCATGCCTTGACGATATATATAATCATTCAAAACATCCGTTAACAACAACAGCAGCATCAACAACTACTGCAATAACCAATCAATATCTAGCATTTATCAGCAGGTGTAATTGACTGATGGAACACCCACATTTTCAAGTTATTAGAACACCATCTTTATTATCAGAATTTTTCCTCAATTCATTTCATCGTTTTAGATTGATTAAATAATTTTTTTTAACATTGTCCTTAAAATGTCCTGGTTTCCGGTCTGTACGACCTTTCCTGGTTTGAGGTGTATTATTTTGGGATTAATCTACAGTATTTGATTTCACCTTACAGTCCCCTTGAGTCCAGTTTTGAAATCGTACATGTGTGTTTTCATTTCCCAAAGAGAAAATGTTATCTATTTCGCCAGAGATTTTGGTACCTCGTTTGCACAATAAACGTTCTGATTCTTGAATCAGACATTAGCATAACACCTGCAATGTCCTTCAATTTTCCCTGATCAGCTTCGATTCTCACCTTATCACCGACTCCAAGTGAAGGAAGTGAACGAACGCCATGAGTTTTGTCATTCTTCATCGTTGACTTTAGTTCTCCATCCCTTCTCCTGACTTTCCCTGAGTCAGGTCATTTAGATCCCAGTTTGTCTGGGTAGTTAGGAAGTGCAATCATCATAATTCTTTCAACGTCCGTCGTTGGACATAGACGTTCCACAGGATTCGCCACAATTCGTTATCATGGGCGTCGCAGAGCCAGTATTTTCTGAATTTGTGTTGCTCGTCTCTCCATCTTGTATTCTGTTGGCCTCAGTTTCGCATGTGATCTCTGGGGATCAATGTTGTGAGTCGTGATGTCCATCGGTTGTCTTTCATTCTTGCAACATGGCCTGTCCATTGCCATTCAAGTTTTTTGATAGATTCTATGATGCATCGAACTACCGTTTTCTTCCTGACATGCTGTGCTGTCTTGTGATCTCGCCATGTGAGGTTGAGCAAGATTCTTTCATGAGCGCGTTGCATGCTTCTCAGTTTGCAGGTTTGTCTCTGTTAGGTTAATCTCTCCCAATACTAATTCAACTGTACTTGCTCGTGTTGTCCACATACGAGTACCTCTGTATGCCATTAGTGCAAAGAAAATATCAGGCTGTTTTAAAAAGTCTATTAGCTAAATTCACGACGCTTTCTGCCTCTCCATTTGCTTGTGGAAAATGATGACTAGCGGTGATGTGAACAAAGCCATGTCTCATATAATCCAAATCTCTAAAAAGCAGAACTTGCAAATTGACCATCATTGTCTCTAACAACTTCATTAGGGTTACCCCCAAAGAAAAATGTTGTTTTTTTAAAAAATCTTCTGATTTCTTTGGTGGTGATTACTAAACCGATGTGAACAATTTCCAAGTATCGTGAAAAATAGCCAATAACGACGAAATACTGCTGTCCATTCTGCGTACACAAATCAGTGCCAATTCTTTGCGACGGTTTGTGAGGTTAAGTTGTTGGTTCAAAAAGTTCACATCGATTTTCCGGACGGTGTTAATAACAAAAATTATATCTCTTTCCAATGTCCTGAATTTCTAGTGATATTCCTGGTCATCACACTGAAGAATTAGACTGTCCCTTACTTGTCCAGACCCATTTGGCCACTGTGTATTGTGTGAAGGATTTCAGTTCTTGATTTTTTCAGGATCACAATTCTATCCAGATAGAATGATAATTCTTTATGGGTCGATAACACATACAAAAATGAGGTTTTCCCTCTTCTCCCATACTTCTTTTGTTGGGCATCCATTTAAGCGTAAGATTAATCGTTTTTGTTTTGGTTTTTGTTTGGGTTTTTTTTTGTAAAATAGGATCGGCAAGTGTGGCTTCTTGAATTTCTTGGTTCAATTTTTTTCTAAATCAGCATTCAAACGTACATCTCTATTTTTCTTCCGGCCAGGAACGATTGGCGCACATCAGTCTGTCGGTTGTGTGACTTGTTTCAATTATTCCATTATACCTCACTCGTTGTAATTCCGATTTTTACTTCGGGTAAAGTAGGAGATAGAATCTGTCTAGCTGTATTGACTCAATATGGTTTCGCATTTTCTTTTGAACAATTTTTTTTACTGGTTTCCCTTTCCTCCAGTGTCAAATACGTCAGTTTTTATTTCATCGACGACAAATACAAGAATCATTTCACGTGCTGTATCTCTCGACAGCAAATTTTCAGTACACTGGTTTTCCATTTTCATTTGCGTACTTAAATCCTACCGGGGAATCTGAAAGTTTCTTCAGCCGGTTTCAGGATAGGTTAATTTTTCAAAACTTCATATGTTCTACAGCTGATCATGTTTATGTCTGCCCCAGTATCGATTTTAAATGCTACTGGCGAATTACAGATTTGTAATTTTTTTTAACCATAGATCCATCTTTCTTTTCCATTGTTCTTGTTTTGCCCCCCCCCTCCGCCCTAAATTTTCAGTTTTCTTACTGTATTTCACGAACATTTTTAGCTTTCGTCTAGCATGCAGAGAAATGGTTCATTTTCCCGCATTTTTTGCATATTTTCCCTTTTGTTGGACAGTGGCTTCTATCACGATACCTGTTACGTCTACCACACCTGGGGAAACTTTGAAGTCTGTAATCAACTCCTTCCTTTTCGGGTGATTTCGGGTGTATTTTTCTGCTCGATTTCACTTGACGTACCATTTTTGTATTACGTATTCCTGACCTCTTGCCATTTCAACTGCCTTTTTTTAATTTTGAATCCGAAATAAGCTGAAGTGTCTCAGACATTTCTTTGTTCTGGAGTCCTATTACCAACCTATCACGAATTCGGTCTTTTCTATCGTTAAATTCACAATTTTCTCAAAGTTCATGGAGTGAACTGACAAACATTTCAACAGATGTATACAGGTGTTGAATTCTCATATGAAATTTGGTTTTTTCATAGATTATATTTTTTGGATTGAAGTGAGCGTCAAACTTGGCCC
Organism: Thysanoteuthis rhombus; assembly: GCA_963457665.1. NCBI lineage: Eukaryota > Metazoa > Mollusca > Cephalopoda > Oegopsida > Thysanoteuthidae > Thysanoteuthis > Thysanoteuthis major. The sequence continues at coordinate 52,425,671 of OY735215.1, forward strand.
AAATTGTTCCAAAATCTCTGTCATCTTCCTTTTTTTTTTCTTAAAGAGAAAGTATCATAAATACCTTCAGAGTCATTGCCCATAAAATACAACAAAGAATTCGTACATCGCTGTGTCCTCAACATAGTTTAGGAGCAACACGCAATCTATCGGAGCTTTGTCACTATTTTTTCCAATTCGCCACGTTGGTCAAATGATTCTGGTGGGTTTAATTTGAACATCTCTTTTTTTTTTCAACGAAAAAGGATTTAAAAAAAAAATAAAATGTTTTTTCTACCTTTCTCCTATTTTAGTCACATACGGATTCGAGATACCAATCTGACACCATGTTTCTTGACATTTATTGACGAAATGTCGCAGTAAAATAACGTAAGGAAGAAGAGCATGTCTTTACGATATATATATATATATATATATATATATATATATATATATATATATATATATATATATTCAAAACCTGTCCGTTAGCAACAGCAACAACAACAACTACAACAACAATTGTCAATATTAAGCATTTATCATACCTGATGGAACAGCTGGTACGAGGCTTGTGTGGTTAGCTCTTTGACACGGTGTATCGAGAAGTTCTCTTGGGAAAGTAGTAGCAGGCTAAGTGGAGGAAATTGATGATAGCTAAATAGATTTTTAATAGGGGGCAATTTGTAATGTAAATTTATGATGAATTAGCTCCTTAGTTTTCATTCATTTTTTTTTTTTAATTTTTCTGTAGCGATCGCCGCCCATCACCGCTTTTCCAATTTCTTTAATAGATCACCCCCAACACGGCATGCTACCAAACGACATTGGTCATGTAATGGTTTCTATTGAGTGACTAACCAGACATGATTCAGTAATTATTTATCCGGAGTCTGAGAATCAAGAGAGACTGGCGTCTTTTTCGAATCTCTACGAGAAAAAACGGTTTTAACGGACGCAATCAAAATGTGATTATTTGCTCATTTATCTATTTTTTTTATAATTTGAAGTCTGCAAATCAAAGCAAATAGACGGCTTTCCCGAATTGTCACGGAAACAGCTATGTTTAACGGACGTAGTCAAGATGAGATCATTTGTTCGTTATTCTATTATTTATTTGGACAAGTGTTGCAACCAACTGAATATAAATGGTATATCAACAATACCCTAACAGGGTAAGTTTGTGACACTAGGGGGTCAGGAGTCCCCCGTGTCCTGAAAATTACTATGGTTGTTACCAAAAATTACTATGGTTATTACCAGTAATTACTATGGTTATTACAAAAGGAGTTATCTGTGTTAAAAGGGATAATGTGTTTTTTGAGGATACTGTGGAAAGTGAGAATTACGTGCTTCCAAGTGCGGGCACCTGTACTTCCTCAATTTAATATATTATGTCAAATCCTTGGGTTGCAAAAAAACAGGTACTTTTAGAGAAAGTTTTCTTCCCGATTCGATGACCAGATAAGGGCTTAATGTGTTTTTCGTGATACTATAGGAAGTTGAGTCACCTGCACTTTCTTAATTTAATATCTTCTGTCATTTCCCTGGGTTTCAAAAACAAGTACTTTTAGAGAAGTTCTCCTCCTGGTTCGATGGCCAGATATGGGGCCAGTGTCTGGGGTCTTGAGAGAAAGAGTAAAGCTTTTGAAAGAAAAGTTATTTGCAGAGTTCTTGAGAGAGGGGGAGACTAATTTATGATCTTGGACGGACTTGCGTCGCGAGATGGATGAGGGTCAATATTTGGGATTTTCTGGAAGGATCGAGATAACAGGAAAAGAAAGAAAGGGAGTCAATTACAAAGAAATACAGTGTTGACACCAAGGGCTTAAATAGGAGGGATTTTCGTAACAGCAGCAGAGTAAAATTGGGTTTGGAGAAGAGAATCGCTGCCAGTCTCTCTCGTGTTAGCCGCCACCCTTCGTAACCGTCAACCGCTGCTACCATTCAGTAGACTACCGTTCGTGACAAGAGAGACCAGTCGTCAGTTTGACTTAGATGAAAATCGGCCTCCTCTCTTTTCAACTGCAAATAGGCATTTCCCGTCTCCTGAGATATTGATAATCAATATTCTATATAAAACATTTAAATGAAATTCCGACTTGTTGCCTTCTTTTACTAACCCAGAACCACGGCTGGTTTAGTATAGTTTATGAGGCCATCACCCATACGGCTGAAGGCCCACAAGTTCAATACGTTCAAAGCGTCTTATAAGTCGAAAATGCGATAAATAAAATCAACTTTTCTTTCATGTAATTTAATTGGAATAACTTTAAATTTAAAATTGATATGAAATCTTATTCGGCTTTTTTTTCTTTTGTGCAGATTCTGGTTTTCAAAACCACTTAACTGTACGTCATACACAAAAGAAATACAACACAGTGCCATTTATCATAACGAGTGAGTTTCACAACAAATAAGTTCTTGACAACTACAGACAAGGGAAATAATTTGCAATGGCAGTCCACTGCAAAATCACGAATGAGAACTCGTGTTACATTTTTAAAAAGAGTGGTGCTTTGGTTCCCGCTTACGAAGAGACGATAAAAAAGCACACAGTAACCACCGAGAAATACGTCCAAGTCGGAGACTCCGCAAAAGATGTTAACCCGGTGCCAGACAAAGATTTCCAAGCCCCTAATGAGTTTGACAAGGCAAAAAAAGCAATCTGTTCCCGTAACAGTCAACTAATTTCAGCACCTAAACCAGCATCGAGTACAGCAGAATACATTAGTCATAGGAGTAAATACCATGCCGAAATATCCATGTTTTCACTGGAGCCGATTCTGAATGTACCTCACATAAATTTAGACGGTGGGCTGATGGCCTGCTGGTCAGATGTCAAGGAGACCCTTTTCCCGGGTTGTTCGGGCCTCGGCTGCAAGATAGTCTTGAGATCCCTGGAAATTAAGTTGAAGTATCCACTGCTAACGAAAGACATCCGCAATTGTTCCGCAACAGCACGTTTGAGATTCATCAACAGTTTCCACTGCGTGGAGCAAGGGGAAACAATCGTTAACCTGCGCTTCGTCAAACGCCACTGGGAGAGTTTGGTGGAAATGGTTGCCGAAAAACATCGCGCGTCGACGGATGCAACTTCTGCCGACTGTTCTTGTAAGGCTGCCAACAACAGGGGTGGCAGCAAAAGTCTGGACATCCTGTGCGACGTCGAGTGCAGCGTTGGGAGCCATTGCTATCACAGCACGGACTGTTCGGTCGAGGTTCTGTCGATGCAAAGTGGAGATAAGATAGTGCATCCTCTGCCGGGATTCGTCGTCAGAAATCAGTGGGGACAGAAAGAGATATACGTTCCGTTAGTGACACTGCTCAGCACTTACCGGGATCTCAGTTCGTGGCTGAGGGCGTTCCTCAGGCAGCTGGCAGAAAAATGTGTGCGGATTCCGAGTTCCCAGAGATGGCAGAACAAGGCCCTCATTGTTTTCTGCTCGGAGAGACAAGGGCAGATAATGTCTCATCTGATGAACGAACACGGATGCTCTGGTAGGTTCATTCAGCCACTCTTGATATTTCCTAGGCGTATGACAAAAAGGTCAAATTGGGGTTGAGAGACTTTTGCACCAAGACCTCGTTTCAGAAATTTAGTCAAAAAGAATGCTGAAGAATATGTCAGTATATGTCGGTATAAAAATAATAGTGATGTCGTTCCTAGACAAATGAGATGAAGACAAAGTTGCAATAATAACGAATGAACAGGTTTATTGCCCTTTTAAGGTGTCGTTGAGACTAAATAAGAGATCGTGATAAGTTGGTACATAAGAGAGGTTAGCACGGACAAGTTGGTGAGAGTTCACTCGTAGGTAAGTGCAATACAGCTAACACGCGAGTTTGTAGAAACCTAGATGAGAGCAATCTTGAAGTTGCTTGCGGATCTGACTGATGTCTTTTAATTTGGGCACCAAATTCGCAAGGGTTAAGTTGACGAAGAAAAGTTTTGGGGGCAGTGGAAACTGTTTTGTAAAGAAACATATTTTCTCTGGGTCGAGCTCTGATCGACCAGAGAGGAAAAGTTTCGCATGTCGCCAGTCTTACATCCCCACCGCTATCTGTCTGGGACCAGCGACACGATATAGTCACGACGGGTGGAGATCGAACGGGATGCGTTTGATGACCATGGTGCTGTGTGTGTCAGGCTATGTTCCTCGCGTTCCACAAACCGTTGTGGCAGCAAGGGGACCGACCTACAGCCGTTTTCTAGACTGGTTGCAAAACATGACTAGAAATTCCATCCCTCGCTCTTCTTATCCATAGCTGGAGAGATGGATGCATGTTTTTCCCAAGGTCTTTAGTGCGAAATGAACTCAAACAGTCTCAGCTTGGGTTTGAACTCGGCTCGCCATTTTATAGTTCTCTAGATTGCATCTGCAGGTATTTTAGTGACAACTTCTCGTCTCAGAATTTCCGACTAAATGGTAATAAACATGTGCAAGGCATTTCAGACAAGATTATCATAAAATATCATCTATTTTGAAATTATAGTTGAACATATCAAGTTAGAGCAGTGGTTTTGAAACTTTGGTCCATAGATCCTGGACGTCTGACAAATAATGCTCAAGGATTCGCTGCAGTATACCCTCTGAATCTGATGCTGCAAACCTTGTGGCAGAGAAAGATCATCCATTTTACAACTATCAAAGCGACATAATTATTGTACACAGACTTATACTATTTATCAGAATTCGAATTAATATAACCAATTTCAAAGAGATATCATTTTCAAAACTTTACTTTTTGTTGTATTTCAATAATCAGTCTTGAAACTAAATGCTAAAAATAGGGGTCCACCAGAGTATTTCCTTTATAGAAGGGGTCCTTGAGTTTTCAAGGTTTCGAAACCACTGAGTAAGAGAAAAAGATAGAAGACTTTAGATAATTATAAAATAATTCAAAATGGGTGTGAGACTAGAATAGAGAAGCAAAATCTGTTCCATGCATCAGACTATGATTAAAACTTAGCTAAGTATTTATGAAAATTCAGAAAGTACTGGCCCCGCGACGCCCACGATAGAGAAATGTGGCGAATCCTGGGGGAGGTCTATGTCTAACAACGGACGTTAAGAGACTGGTGACGATGATGATGTTCAAGAATTTATGTCATAATATTCACTAACCTTAGCGAACTGTTTCTGTTAATTTCACAAACACCGCATTTGTATATCATTAATTTCTTGAAACAAGTTTAAATTTGCACCAGCAATCAGTGCGCTCATACCTTTTCACAGGAAACAAATTGGCACCATATCATTTTCCATGGCTATTGCCAGTGCTGGTGCCAAGTCGCACAGAGTACAGGGTCTGATTAAACATACGTTCCTTGTATAATATAAGATTTATGTGGGCCCACACCTAAGATACTGTGTATAAGCCTGGACACTGCGATTGTAGAAAGATGAACATCTTTTTGAAAAAGTCCCAGGATGAGCAACTAAATTGGTACCAGAGTATGTGTTATAAGGGTAGGTTGAAGGAGTTAGGGTTGACAATGTTGGAAAAAAAACTGAGGGATCTGGATTAGATACTAGCGCATTTTAAGAAATGCTTATACAGAGTTTTGAGTGGTTAATGAAGTGATTTAGGATTAGAGTTGGTGTAGGGTAACGGTTTGTGATTGGTTAGAGTAAATTTTACAGGTAATAAATGCTTCCCATGTTTCTTTTATTTTACCACGATGCTTTCACCTTCAGAGATTTTTTTTTGCCTATTGCAGCACTGAAGATTCATCAGTGTTATCACGATGTTTTGAACACTCCTGGACCAATGGCTAATTGAAAAATGACTTGGGGCTACTTTTGTGCTTTCGTCACAACTGGCTATTTGCTTGATATACTAAAATGTTTGATTCGGTCAAATATTTATTACTTGACTTGTTCAAATTTGGAATTAAGATGTCACTTTTATTTCACGCCAGGACCCCACATTACCTCCCGGACAATGTTGGTGAAATGGTCCTATTTAACCAAGAGCTACTTTGCCGGGAACCTTTTGACCCAGTGTCTTCAACTGACCCACAATTACAGCAAGGTGAGGTGACAAATATACGAGGTGTATATCCAAAAGTTCGGGTAACTTAAGACGCAAAACAGCTTCCTCGAAGAAAAAGAATGATAGAAAATGAATTTAATCATTGTATGTGGTATAGTCTCTGTTCTACGTTCTTGAATGTGTAAACTAGTTCCTTTAATAAAGAGCAGTTCAAGAAGGCCGGAGAGTACACAGCCGAAACTTTGAGAAAAATGGGCAAATAGACGAGGAAAATAATTCGACTTTACTACATACAATGATAATAGTACGCCTTCAAACAAATTCCAAACAAGGAAACGGGTTTTTCATTTCTTAGTTGAGTGATTTCGAGAGACGCGCGAAGTGTCGGACGAGACACTAGTAACACTGTATAATAGATTAATAGATTGATCTATTTGTTTAAATTCCCCCTACTTTTGGGTAGCACCTCCTAAACGTGAATATTAATCTCTACTAGCCCATACCCATAAAAAATAATGTCGTTATATATCTATGGATCGGCACCCAGGAGCTAATTTAATCGGTAATTTATTTTTTACTAATCCAAGTGTTCTAAATTTGATTTTCTCTTCTTTCATGTCTCAACTCAACTGAAATTGTTTTAAAACGTGATCGGATATAAAATCAAAATGTTATGTAAAAAAAAAAAAATCCGCTGATATAGAGCAGTATAAAAAAAAAGTCACAGGAAGAAACTTATTTCTTTAAAATCGTAATCTATTTCATTTCTATTATCACATTACATTATTATCATCAATATTATTTTATTAAAAAAGACGAAAAAAGTATGGCCAAATCTGACAGATCTGGCACTTAAAAAAGTCATTAACTCTCTTACTTTTCTTTCTTTTCTTTTTGTTCCAAACATTCAACTATCCTTTGGCATAATTGATATGTTATATCACAAAGACGTATCTCATTTTATCAAAACCCTTCAATTCTTAAAAAAAAAACAAACTGTATTCATTTGTTTAACATGGACCAATCCATTATGAATATGAGGTTATAACAAGAATCGGGCAAAACAGACCCACTACCAAATAAATAAACTAATTTGCATGCATGCTTTTTAAGTGGATAGATTATGATTTGCAGTGATCTGCCGTCACACGAACAGAAAAGGGAAGGAAGGGAGAAACACGCTTATATCTTTTCAAGGGGTCAAAGGTGCTGGGAAACTTTTTCACTTTTCGTTGGTCAGAAGCAAAAGAAAACTTTTTTTTCTCTTTTTAGTGACCGAAATTGAAAGGAAACTTTATTTGCCTCTTAGGGAGGTCAAGATCAAAGGGGGGCATTTTTCCTCTTTAGGGGATCGAATGCAAGGGGAAACTTTTGTCCCTTCCAAGAAAAATTCCAGTTGTAGATTAGTTTTAGTTATTCAATTATTTTCCAATAATCATAATATAAGATCTATGCAAGGAAGTGACTTGACATCGAGCTTAATGGCCAGCAAAATAATTATTAATTTTGATATGAATTGCATAGTGATTAATGCTTAACTAATTAACTTTGTCAAGTATAAAAACGATGAAGCGATTGCGTTATAGTTACTGAAATACAATAAGGAAATTACAAAAATGTTAATAAATCCCCTGAAGCTCATACATTATTTTAAATGTGTTCGCACATCTTTATTTGATGCTTTTCGGTCAGTCTGCCAGTTCTTCTTACGTTAAACAATGGAAATAGGAAGGAGGGAAAGAAGAAGTATGATGTCATCAAAAGGCATGACATCATCAAATGGTGTGATGCATTAAGAGAAAATCCATTCCGATCAATATTTTACCAGATACTAATGATGTCATAATAGAAAAAAGCCCAAAATGTCCACCTGAGATTTTTACTGGAAATGATACCGATAATGTCAACGATGTAGTACGAATACTGTAGTTGAGTTTGTACTAATATTCAATTAAAGTAATAAAATAAGTAATACTTTTGAATGGAGCGAATAGTATTTCGAGATAATTTTTCAAAAACTAAAATGAGTAATACATGTTAATCTTTACTTTTGAAGTAGTTCTCAAAGTCATACAAAGTCTCTGAAAAGGACATATTTTTTTGATTAAAAGGCATAATTATACCTTCATCACATTCCACCACCATATGAAATCGTAGATTAAAAAAAAATTGGATGAATTAAAAGGTTTTAATTTCAAATTTTCATAAATATTCTTGTAAAGAAATAATAGTTTTTAGAGCCCATCTATAACTTTGACGGAATAAAGTAAATAAGTTGAATTTATGATCAACTTTTAAACAATAAGTTGATTCTTTCTTCACTTGAAAACTTGGTAAACAACAGTTTTTTTTTAAATTTTCCCTTTTTAGGCTTTTAAAAAATCATTAAAAAAAATATTGATTTAATAGACACTATTTTCGCCTCTCCAAAAGTGCTCAAAAGCAGTTGATCTTCCTTCATTTTTATAACATCGCCTTTAATCAACAAAATATGACATCAACGGGCTATAATGGGTTTCAACAATTTTTCGTTGTTTAAATAATTAAGAATCTCAAATATTCATTGATTTTAACGTCTTTTTGTTAGTCTTCAGTCTTCGAACCAGATGAACGCGCCATTTCATGAAGATTCAGTTTCTTTTTAGGGCAATAGTGAAACTATACATCTCTATCGGTAAAAAAAAAATATGAATAAAAAGTTATAATTTCATCTTGGCGTCCTATGTATAATTTTCATCTATAAAGTGTAATCAAACAACATATCTAACGCAAAAATGATTTAAAAACCAAATCATTCTACGGTTTCATGGTGGAAAAATCTGATAAATACAGGATTATAGTTTTTAATTGAAAACTTTACTAGTGCGAGACCGTGTATGATTTATGGAACCTCTTCATAGCAAAGATTAACAGATATCATTTTAATAATACTAAAAAAATGTCCTAATAATACTTATTTCATATAAAAATATTTTTCACTTTATTATTTGAATTGAATTTTTTTTCTAATCCTTCCCGTGACAGTGGGAACAAGATAAAAAATAAAATCACAATAAAAAGTTTATTCATTCCAATTTACGAAAAAATACTAAATTTGTACGAGTTTCGAAATTTCATCATTGTAGGCCCCATTAACGTAGGATTTATAGTATAGGATCAGAAGGTCACCACAGGTGAAAGTGAGTGCGTGCTTACTACTACTTAGAAGGGAATGTGGCTATTATGATTCAGCTCGGAAAAAAAAAGAAGAAACTTATAAGCTAACTAGCTAGAGACAAATTATGTAGGAATAAAGTGTCTCGAGTAAAAATGCTACACTATTTATGTGCATGATTTATAAACAAATAAGATAAAGTATTTTTTGTAATGTGTAGAGAATGTTAAGTCTTTTCAATGGTCATGTTGAAGGTCTGTAATCAAGGCACAAAAACGATGAATTGAGACGTTGTATTATTATATCCACGTATTGCTGTTGAAAGAGATTCTGCCGGACCATCCTAATATCTCTTAGCTTTCTCAGAATGAACAGGGGTTATGTTTTCCTAGAAATGTAAGCTCTTTTCTGGGATTTCTCACCGTTTATGGTAAAAGGGGATAACGAAAAAATTGTTCATTTCGCCTTGTTTCGACAATCCCAGGAAAATGTATTAATAAATTGAGATCACGATAAATTAAATTACTTAAATAGTAAAAAAATATGGTAACTAGTAAGTTTTCTCCTCTTGACTGAATCCTTTCGTATTGATGCTTTTTGACTGTTCACTTGAATGTTGTGTGTTCGCTAATGGGACCCGGAGGATGTTTGTAACAATTAGTGGTCAGAAACTCCAACACTTTTCAAGTTTTCAGAGGAAGTTCGATATACAATGTAAGTATTATGCTGATCTGAGCCGTTATTCTGTAACCGGCTGAGTTCAAGCTTGCTCATCAAAAGGTTTACTATCACTTCAATTCACCAAAAGTCTGTGTTAGTACAACTTGAGACGGTTACATGTTTCAAAATATGTTCGACCAAGAACGTTAACTCTGTTCTCATTCACGAAGAACGGCAACTCTCATTTGGCTTCTGTCGATGTCACGTGATCAGGTCATAATCGTCTTTTTTTTTTACTTCGATTTCAATAAAACTTTTGATATTTATTCATTCAAGGACGAATTTGGAAAAAAAATCCATTCCTGATTTCGGAGAAGAGCATTTTTTCTTATGATTCCTACCAAACTTTTTATAAATTTGATGATTTATTTTATTTATATTTTAATGCTTTCATTGATTTTTAAAAATTCATTTTACAGATAAACCCTTCAAGATATGAATTGTTGTTTTCACCTTTACAGAAAAATATCCAGAAATTACCCGAACGGAACTTTTTTTTTAGGATGAGAAAAGAAAAAACAAAAACAAAACAAAACAAAAAACTTGGAAAATTAAGTGAAACGTTGTTTTTTGCAGCAATATTTTTGTTTTATTCGATTAATTATGATTTAGTCTCTTGCCCCCGACTTTTTTTCTTCATTTAATAATTTGAAAAAAAAAAAGATAGAAGATTTCTCACTTTCATCGATTATTGTGATATTTTTTGTTTATCAATGGTGCAAACAAGAACGCCTTTTTTGCATTGCACAGCTGCGGGTGAATTTTAATCTTGTTTTTTTTCTCCATTCGAATACATTGTGTACTGCATTCAGGATTATGTCCCCTTTGAGTTTCCGTGAAGTTGAAATTAATCCTCTCTGTCAACGCTCAGTTATTAACAACCGAACGCTGAACATTTTTGTTCATTTCGCTCATACCTACTCCATGCACAAATACAATATACAGAATACTTTAAAAAGACATAATCAATTTTCACAAATAAATAGGAGTTAATAGTTTTGTAAAAATAAGACTATAGTACTCATAGCATTTTTACTTTAATTTTGATATTTATGGCGATCAATATAATTTCAGGTCTTATATTCTGGAACCAGAGAAATCGAAACTATCGATGAGTGGGACCACTGTTCGGTAACGATTTTATTGAACAAAAACAAAATTGAAACATATCTGTATATAAAAACGATAGACCGAAGCCATTGCGCTTTAGGAGAAACATACGAAGGGAGATAATTTGAGAATTACCAAAGATAATTCACATTTGAAAAAAAAAAAAAAAAGTAACAACACATTATTGTATTTTTGTGTATTTTCTTTATCAGTTTGCAGTAAAGGTTTCTTCATTTCTGAGTAAATTCTACCCAATTCATTGTCCAATTTTCGAAAGTATTATTCATTACTGAACTTGACGAAAAGAAAAAAAAAATCAGAATAAATAATCGGTTTAGGGAAATCGTCTTAGCCAAGGGAGATCACTCCGATTGAATTGTAATCAGAACATTCAGATGTTTTAATATAGTATACCTATTTTTAATAAACGAACGCACATCATAACAATCATAGCTACTCAATATGTAGGGCCTTATACTTTTGCGATGGTGTAATAAGAGAATTGATAGCTGTATATATTCTGGTAATCTATTCCATATTCATATCAGTCTATTGCTAAAAAAAAAAAAAATTGATATTCAGTCTATTCCAATTTTCTACCGTATATGTGTGGCCTCTCAGTTCCGTATACCCCATTTCAGTAAAAATACATCTGGGCCTACCAATTGTAGACCACGCATAGTCTTAAACATTTATATCGGATCTTCCTGATCTCTCATTAAAAAATAAAGTATAAATGTCAATCCTAACCCTTTTGATCTATCCTCATAATACATTCTTTTCAGTTCTGACACTAACTTAGTTGCTGGTCTCTAGACTTTTTCTTGGAGATTTTTTTAAAAATTTCTCTCCAAGTTCGATCACCAGACCTGTACAAAGTACTCAAGAAGTGGACAGATAAAATCCCAATGTAGTATGAGAAAAGAGTCCTTGTCTCTACATGGAAAAGTATGTTTGATCAGTTACTGCCTTGTTGGTTTTCAGTTTGCTGGCTAAAGACTTTCTAATTCAAGTGGTTAATTGGTTGAAGTTTGTAAAAAAAGGGAAGTAACTCCCCCGATAAATTATTACATAGTAAGGTATAATTGAAGGCTAGTAAGTGTAAGTTCAAAAATTCCAGGGAAGTAACTTTTGGAATAATTTTAGTCGTGCGAACGCCCTTTCTTGCTCAACATTGAATCTACATGTCATATAGGCATTTAGTACGATAAAAATAGATGTAATACAGTAGACTCCCATTGTTACATTATCCTCAGGGGTTTGAGAGAGCCTTTGTAATAAATTCGCAGTGACAACGGGTTCATGTTATACGAAGTGTATCAATAAAGAGAAGCTAAAAAGTATGGGGAAAAATAACTTTATATTATCCTTTCACAGTACAATGTTACAGGTCAGTAAATAGAATTTATGAGCCAAAGGACATTTTTATTTGATTAAGAAATCATTATACGATCCATGTTTTTTTATGCTAATTCAGCAGCAAGCTTCCCTAACATATTTCTAGAATTTACGTGATCACGTTTCGGTCTGATCAATCAGTTCAAATTCTGTGATCTTTTGGCTAGCACCTCCCATATACAGTTCACTTAGCGCTATCCCATTTAACTTTATCCTGTTTAGCGCTTCTCTGTTTTGCACAGATTCGTTGTAGCGCTCTTTTCCAAACATTTCTGTAATTAATGTAGTATTGTTGAATACCCGAAATGAATTATGATAGAAGACAAAATCAGGGACTGTCTCCGAAATAACTGTACACTCCACACTTTGGTTATTGTGTCATATGCATGAGGATAAATATATACACAAACAAAAATATTAATCGATACCTAGTGATATTTCACCAGTATCTAAAAGTAGCTACCAGATATAATACACAGCACTAATCGATTCTACCTTGTTAAGGCTCAACAACGACATCATATATTTTAAAATGATTGCTTGCACAATCTTTATTCATGCTATTTTATAATGATCCCATATAGCGCTTTTGAGTCAAGCGCTGCATTGTTTACAAGCATAACTGGAGTGTTAACCGAAGCATTAATTAAAAAGTAAGGGATAATTTTAGCATTAATTAGCAATCCAACCCATATGTTGCAGGGTGATATTCAACAAACTAATTTGCTAAAATCATTATCCGTAATCAGATCCGTACCCACAGAAAATTTCATAGGGTTATGTCGAGTAGTTTTGGAGGTAGACGAATGCAGACGAACTTTTTTGTGAATTATGATAAGATGATAAATGCTTTGAAAATCTTAACTTCTTCTTTTATTCATTTGCATGATTCATTTATTCTAGCAAAACAATCTACAGAATAGCTCAAGGTCATCCTCATCAAGAAGCCACAATTCGTTCGGCAGAGATCCAGGATCATCGGAAAGTAGGGAAGAAGAATCCACTTGGCCACTACGACCGATACAGAATTATCAGGAGCAACTCTGGAATTATCAGAAGATAAAACACCAGTCTTGCAAACAGTGAGTAATCTAAAACAAATATCAAGAATCTAGATTTTCGTAGATAATAAATCCGTCAACATAAGGTCAAAATAGGTCAATAATGACTTTGAAGAAAAAAAAAATTAAAAAATTTGGAAGTGGAATACGGATACCAATTTCTTGTATACAAAACGGTATGGCCCGGAGCGCAGAAACACACAAACGAACAAGCACATGTACTTATAAAAAAGGATAGAGCCCTCTACCATCTTTGATAGCAACGGTTGTTCAATGGTATTATGCCTGTATATTAGATGGTAGTATATTATAGCATAGCCGTAGAATGGTATATTATGAAGCAGTATATCATAGCAGAATATTATATTGCAGTATTACAAATTACAGAGAAGAAAAATGCTGTTTTTATTTAGCTTATATTATTTCCTTTCATTTTCCAGGGTAACCTATCGTGCAATTTCGAGGGAGAAGTTCCAAGCAGAGGATCTGCTACCAAAGTCTGAGAACGGAAAACAAACCCTGAGAAAAAAATGGCTGTATTCATTGGGAAAATATGGCGACGAGGAAGTTATTCCTTTGCGTGGGACAGGCCCAGAACGCTCGTTGATCTGCAACCGAAGTAAGAATCTTCTGACTGAGAGGAGAAAGTCGAAAGTATATCGGCACGACTCCGAGAAGGAAAATGATGCCACGATGCAAGCCGTTATCAATCCCAGAATTCATCATTCTGGACAGGAGAAAGCGAATTTCAAAGGTCTGACCAGCGAGATGAGATACCAGCGATTCAAAGAGAAAGATTTGTCTTTTCGTCCGTGCTACAAAGACGGGGACAAAGCACACAATACTCTGAAGACATCCTATCCAAGTTCAATAGAGATCCAGAATGTGCATCCAAATAGTTTTGGGTTACTTGATGACACTGCTGGCGAGAGTCGACGAGACACTTCCGAAAATGCCGAAAAAACCGATTGCAACAAAACCCTTGACAGGAGAGCGGGAAAAATCAGTAATGAAAGCTCGAACCGTCAGAGGAAAGCTTCGCACCTCAAGGAAGAAGAAGAGGACAGACGAGAACACAATACTGACTGTAGCCCTAGTGAGCAGGCCAAAAAGGATGAGGTATATTCGTCCAAAAATAGGATATCATTCGGTGGTGAGGAAGGAGGCAATTCCTTAGACGCGGAACAAGAGACATCGGTTTGCGTGCTTGATTGCAATAACGTCATAAATAATGAAACTAAAAATGCAGGCAGCCGGCAATCAAGTCAGGCTGATACCAAAGAAGTTAAATTAATTCAACAGTTGAAGCCAAGTGAAAATACGAATAAAGGAAGAATGAATATGAATAACATTAAAGATGAGGGCGATTATGAGAATAAAGAATCGAGTGTAGATTTAGTGAATAGTTATGCTGTAATCACCACGCATAACAACAACAGCAACGTTAATGATGATTATTTCAACATAAATAATAATGCTGATGAGTATCCAGACTCAAGCAATAAAGGTATCACTGATCCCAATGATAATAGCACCAGTAAGACTTCATCAGCCAAAGATATTTCAACGAACAGTCAGAAAAGTAAGAATAAAAACTGGGAAAATAGCCATGTTAATGAACAAAAAGATGGCGTCGGTCGCGATGACAAAAAGAAAAAAAAGAACAAACAGAAAGCCAATAGGTTTGAGCCTGTGCCAACGGCCACGCCCTGCTCAGTCTTCCAGTCTCGAAATTCAGATTCCTTGTCTAAGACCGAGAAAGTTCCAAGTTTAGAACGCTGCAAAACCGCACTGGCGAAACGAGACACGTTGCGAATATCGTATACCCCAAAAGACGTTAGCACCGCCCCCAAGCGACCGTCCGGTGGCCAGACCGATCAGAACCAAGGAGACACTACCCAGGAAAAGTGCAACCTGAAAGCGGATCCCAAACCTGACCAGCCGTGCGTCGGCGGAAACTCGGAATCAGAAGTTGGAGATGAAGACGTTGTAATCACGGCTCAATTTGTTGCAACCCAGCATGGATGTAAAGAGAATCCACACTCTTTTGAGAACGTCGCCAGCAAGAGTGCAGAGGCAGAGCCTGTGAAGCTCCAGCCCCTTAAAAAGAATATTCTCATGCGAGAGTCAATCAGGAAAGATGTAGAAAGTTCAGAAGAGACTCGAAAGCTTGATTGCAAATGTCAAGATCTGTACACACCCACTGAGTCGTTCCCAAGGCAAAAACAATTCAAAAAGAAATTCAAGGTGTATCACAGTAACTGCCTGAATCACTTGATATCACCCGAACAAGTTAAACGAGACAAAAACTCCAACCAAGCCCATGCATTTGCCACACACGCTGAAACCAATGTTACTACGTCACACCAAAAATCTATGTCGCCTCTACTGTTAACAGGGGTTCCAACACTTTCACCGCCAACCTTGACACCTGCTGGAAACCGTACAAGTCCAAGGCACCCGAAAAAGACACTGCTCGATAACTTTCGCAGAGAAGCGAAAGAAGCTCTTAAAGTTGATCAGATTCCACCACGATGCCAGGCATTGCAAACTGCTGTTCGCCAAAGAGAGACTCTGGTAGAATTAGGAGACTCAAGGCAAGACATCCCAAGCTCTGAAGTCCCAAATGAAAGACTGAACATCGAATTAGAGGCGCGAGAAACAAATAGACAGATGGTGGCTCCTTTGACAGCGTCTAGTTCTCAATCAAAGATCGACGAGTCTGTAAAAAAACCCCAGAGTTCAGATGACGGCGTCTGGGATAGCAATGACAGACTTGAAAATGATCTCAGCTCGAACCTCTCTCTGTTTTATGATCAAGGGAACCCGACCCAGCAATATTCAGTCCATCACGAGAGCGAATCAGAGTTTCCTTTCGCTTTCAGGTAAAGTGTCATGCTTTTTAATGTTAATTATTCTCCTAAAAGGATGTGTGGGGGTGGCATAATGATTAAGGGCATGAATCCATCTCTTCTTCTCCAGCGATTGGCAAATATCTGGGCGGACTGGTATCTCCAGTCTTGGCCGGTGGCCAGTCTACGAGACGGACAACCCTGATTCCAATTGAGAGAATCCAACCATTCGCTCAGCATCGTGAGAGGTGGGTAATAGACAGAGTAGGGAACCTTTTTCCGAAATGTATGGTTAATAGGGTTCTGGTGGAGCTTTGGCGGGCCAAGCATACCGGAAGTGAATTATTATAAATCGCTCCGAAAATTAAATCAGGTGTAAAAATGAACCCCCCCCCCCGCAAAAAAAACAAACACGGACGGCCGAAATTATGTGATCGTAGTCTCCTGCTCCCAGGACTTAAGTGGATTTTTTTCTAAAATCCCTCAAAATAGGAAAGGGACTCCCTGAAAGCAGATCTTATGTACACAATCCATACCTATGGGTTAGTAGAATTGACCTTCCCATGATATTTTGGTACACTACATCACGAATTAGTTGCATTCAAAAATAAAGTGATCTGTCCCATAGCTGAGATAATTCTGTATTTTCAACTGGCGCTAACTGGCCAAGGGAGAAGCAACTATCTCGAATAATGATTTTCAGGGCGAGAAGGCTCTTTCAACTTAGAAGACTGGCTCAACAAAAGCTTCCTACTTCTATTTCTCGCTATTTTGCTTTCTTCCAGACTAACTTAATTCGTGTAATTAAGTATATAGCATAATTTTATCATTAACAAAAATGGCCAAATTGAAATTTGAGGTTTAGTAGTTAATATTTGTAGCGTGTGTTGTGAATGCCGCTTAAGCGGAACACATCAGAGCCACAGGTTTTGGTCTCTACATGCGGTCGTTCTTTTTAAGCCGATTTGCATAAAAAGGACAAAACTATAGATTATATTTGATTCTGTTCTTGCGCAATTAGTCCTGCTGAGCGACATTCATTGTAATCGACGTTACATTTAACCAGAATCCATTGTATATTCATTTTACACAACATGTACGATTTACTTGAAGGTGAATTATTAAAAAAATACCCAGCATCTATTTTGTTAAGTTGTAGATTGCATTTCTTTTTTAACGTATTGTGACTTGATTTCCTCTCATCATCTCCATTTTTCATTTTTCCCCCAATAGACTGGAGTGCATCTATGACAACGAAAGCCAACGAGTAGGTTACATACATCGGCGGTTTCCGGCTATTTCCGTCCCATACATCATGATCGGGTCGGTCGAATTCATCACGGTTCGCAGCGCCCTGAAACTTTTCTCCAAATTCGATGAAAACTGCTTCGTTAAATGTTTTCTCCGGGACGATAAGCAGGCAGTGTGTCGCACAACTTGCAGTCAGACTCAGGTAGGTGTATCCCGCCCTCCTCTCTCTGAAATACACACACCAGTGCACACGTAAACTTGATCGCTGCCACTCGATACGAGTATGGTGGGTCGGAGGAGTTAACGCAGTCGTGTGTCCTCAATTAAACAGTGTTAGCTTAAGAAAGGTTGCACAGTCCGGTCCTAGCTTGCCAAGATGCTCTGTTAATCGACAGAGGAGCACAGAACGCGGAGCAACCTTGTTGGTGTATACGCCACCTGGTTCTCTCAGACGGTCACCCATGATCAGGCTCGATATCGCTTAACTTCGCTCAACTTTACCCTGCACTGAGCATATTGCCACCCTAGGACCGGACTATGCACCCGGTACTTCCTCATGCACCCGCAGCCCCATGGAGACGCCATAGCAACGATCATCATCATCACCAATGCCAAGGAAATGAAAGCGAACGTCTCGACTGGAGTTTGAACTGAGCTCACTCATTCTAGACCGTGCTCGTAACCGTTAGGCCATCGACACATCCGCTTACGCTTGCATATACATATACACATACACATATGACCACACATATGGTGCTAGACCCCAATTCGCCTACACAAACACACACAAGCACGCGTGCGAGCGTATACAAACAGGTGTACGCCCACCAACTCAGGCTTGTATACTCACCAACGCGTATCCAGACGCGTATTTATTTGCATACACCAGCACACATGTGTACATGGAAAAGCACTCATGCTTGCATAAACTCATGCATGCATATCCCA
Organism: Thysanoteuthis rhombus; assembly: GCA_963457665.1. Taxonomy (NCBI): domain Eukaryota; kingdom Metazoa; phylum Mollusca; class Cephalopoda; order Oegopsida; family Thysanoteuthidae; genus Thysanoteuthis; species Thysanoteuthis major. Next base: position 52,444,144 of record OY735215.1, read on the forward strand.
CGGATGCCATACTCCCCCCAATAAGTACACATACACTCACGTGTAAACATGTATACACTGACCAGCTTACGCATACATACACTCACTAAACCACACCCACTTACACAACATATACGCATACATACACATTCGTGCGAACCAACTTGCGCACGTACACACGCACATATACACACACCCACACATGCACAGATTTGTAGATCCTGTGGTGCATACATATACTTGCACATGCACTCCAAATCGAACAAGCATACTTACGGATACGCATGTATACGCATATTGACGCACATTTGCACACACACACACACACACACACACACACACACACACACACACACACATGCACACGTGCGTACCCAGCGATTCTCCTCCTTCTCCTCCTCTTTCTTCTTCTTCTTCTTCTTCTTCTTCTTCTTCTTCTTCTTCTTCTTCTTCTTCTTCTTCTTCTTCTTCTTCTTCTTCTTCTTCTTCTTCTTCTTCTTCTTTCTCTAAATCTTGATGATATCTTTGACAGGCTTCGTTACTAAGAAGGATAAATTGCTTACCGGACCTGCAACCGACAGAGGGTGAGGACCTCGTACAAATCGGCCCCTTGATGTATAACTTCCACCGCTTCAAAGAAGCCATGAGACGACTGCGGACTCACAACAAACAGACAGCCCGAAGCCAATTCCATTATTCCAAAGATCAATGATCACAGACCCAGACACTGCTAAAGCTATTGCCCTGATGCCGAAACTGACACTCGAATGGATGTGGCCGAGGGGGGGGGACCCAATTCTTGAAAATGCGAATTTTTACTCGACTTGCGTGTTATTCAGTAATTCAAGTAATAGATTGACCAGTTTTTCTCTAACGAAAGGGTAAGTGGATTACTACTTCAAAATTTCCACAGAAGGTGTAAACCCCGAAATACTAATTTGCTAATGTAGTGGGTCAGCCTAACTGAAAATTTCAAACCCATCGTGCATTTTGTGATGAAAGCATATAATTTAGTACACTTATATCCAAAGGCACCCACCAAAATTGGATATTGAGCCATCATGAATTTTCAATAAATCGTGCATGGCAGCCATTTTTCTTCATTGAGTAAAGTACTTAGTTTATTTCTTTATATGGCCAATTCATACATAAATACACTTACGGCAACCATTTGAAGAGGATTTGATTTTGGTTTTACTCTTCATCCGATTGAATCTTACACCTCAAGTGTAAGGATAATGGTCTGTGAGATAAGTATTAAATGCTAATCATGGTACGATAGATGCATCTTTAAAATATTTTGGCTATTGTTTTTAGTGATAAAGGGTTATCATTGTAATTATCATTGATAACATTGATGATGAAGGTCGTGGTATTGATGATGACAATGATGATAAAAATCATAAAATGACAAACCAAATATTTTCAACAAGAAATTCTGTTTCCCAAAATATAAAACAGGTGCGTGGCGTCAGATGCCGGTGTCCACAGCAGAGCTCCATTTACCGTGCAGATTGGACTCCTCGAAGACATCTGCAGGGTACTATGAACCCTTCTGGATGTGCCAACCAGATGTGGGGCGATCCAGTTATGTCTACTGCAAATGTAAGATGAGTTGTATTAAGCTTCCTCAAATAGGACTGACATCTTTTACTATGAAGGGCAATGCTGAGTAGACTTTCCCACAATAGATCTTATATTTACGTTGTTATTGTTATCATTTATTTGAGTCTTGAATTGTGATACTTTTATAAAAAGGACTGACATCTTGAATTTCCATTGACTTGCGGATATAATCTCCATGGCAATTTAAAAAAAAAAAATAAAAAAAACAAAAAACAAAAAACTACGTATGGTAAATAAATTAAAATCAATATCAAATTATATCCATTGCTGATAAGAAAATTGATCTAATCAGTTGTCGCTTGTCATTTTGTAAAATGGCTGTCATGAGTGACAGATTGAAAATTCATGTTGATTCAATATCCAATGTTTTTTGGAATGCCTATGGCAGTGAGTGTATCAAAGTGTATGCTTTTATCACAAAATGCAAAACTGTTATCCTCTACATTAGTATAAAATGTACTATTTTTTATACGACATGATTTTAGTAGCTTTTTCTCTGGCCAACATGTTAATTGCAGAATGACTGCAACAATTTAGTTCAGAGGGTCTGCTTAATGATAGAGACGATTTCAAATTCGGCTCTGGACCCTCGGTCAGTTTTTGTTCTCACGTTACAATCAGAATTTCTATTATTCATATTCGAAGCAGGTAGACAGGTAGGCCTTCCCTAGAAAGGGGATAATTGTCACTATCTTTTTGTTCCACAAGTAATCATCGCTTGTTTATAGTTATAAGATCTACGACACCTGTACAGTGTATCTAACAAGTGAAACAAAAATCAATAAAACAAAAGTGAAAGATAATTCTGTAAAGATAATCCTATTTTGATAAGAAGTTGGTGAGTTATGCTAAAGCGATTAGTACTTCCAGCAGTAAAATCCATCACAGATTCTTTTCCAACGTAGCCAATCAAAAAACTGTTGTGTGAGAGAACCTATTTTCTTTATTATTATTTGCATTTTCACACCAGTTACCAAGTGATTATCGCTGAAGACTGAGTGACAGCAAGTCTCCAGCCCTCCTCTCAACATTCTCACCGACGGCAGCAACTCTGTGGTTTGCAATTCCACAACAGTTGCCTGGATAATTTGTACAACAATATAGAAGAGATAAAAACCTATCTAACTTACGTTGAACTAATCTTACAAAAATAAGAAAATAAAAATTATTTTCTCAACTGGTATTTGTTTTTTCCATTTTCCCCCTTGAAAATAAGACGGCTGAATAAGTGAGAACTGCAATTCAATAACCAAAGTTGAGCAATGTTCAAACCAGTCATTACTAAACGAGAGGATTGTGGAGAACTCCTCGCAACCAGGTATGAAATGTAAAACGAATAATGAAATCACCGATCCTAACTAAATTTTAAAAATGCTGTAAGATAAATCTTGCAAAAAAACAAAAACAAGAACGGAATTCTAACAATGTGTACATTTACCATTGAAAGAGAAACAACGGATAGAGGGGACCACTGAAAAAGAAACCACGGATAGGGCAAACTGCTGAAAGGGAAACTGCGGATAAAGGTGACCTCTGAAAGGTGAACAGCTGTTGAGAGAGAACCACCGAAAAAGAAATTGCGGATAGGGGGGACTCTTGAAAGGACACTATAAATTATATCTAAAAAGCCATTTTGATATTTACTACTATGTTTGTGTACGTTGATGACGTAATTTTACATAAATAACGAGAATGGATTAAAAAAAAAGTATAAATGATTCTTCTTTGATGATGTCCGTTAACATGGACAAACCCTCTGATTTAGATATGTGTGAACACATCTAATTACCAAGTCATCAACCCCGGTGGAACAAAGTCAGAATAATACACTAGGAGCAACATTGGACAGTAAGGAAATTGAGGGAATCAGTAAACAAGCCCTGATAATCTCCTCAGTAGGCCTAGCGTAGAATTTAATACCATACGGCAGCATTTGATCGGGAAATAACAGCCTTTAGGTTCACGACTACGAGACAATGAGACAATGCGATATAAGCTTCGGTTAAGTATGAAGTTTACCTTGTGCATTCATTCAGGCATTTAAATCCTTATATTGTAGTTCAGTTGAACAAGCAGAGGCGGAACCTCCAAGACAAAGAAGAATTTCTCCATCAGCCTGCTTGTCCACACGATATCTCCAAAAGTTCTCAATGAATATCAAAGCATAGACAGTGGAATGAAAACAGTCTATCTCCATGGATTGAATAAATGGTTGCATTAATAATAACTAAGTACCCACAACTTTGGCTTCACTTTGTCGTGGTAGTATCGCAGCTCACTTAACCAGTAATCAATACGTAACCTTCAATAAAAAACTGGTATTATTCACAACACAATTAGCCTAATTGTCTGATCCCCAACAAGAAGAGAGTATGACAAAAGGTCGGCTTAATGCAGCGATACCACACACGCAAGCTTGTGCGTAGGCTATCTTTTTAGTCTTCGTAACAATTGTCGTAAGAACATAAAAGCACTGGTCTTTAAATCGAATCCTGATGCCTTTGGACTGCAGAGAACAGTATCACAGCTCAGGAGGTAAAAACCCAATTGGCCATGTCACCACATCTGCTTCCGCCTGGTCTTTAATGGCGTTGAACACGACGTAATTAACTCAATTCACCAAATACTTCATTATATAGTAACACTTCCATTTATATCAAAGAGGCGAAGTCAACTGGTTTGCATAAATTCAAATTATTGTATATTTCTTCAACTATATCTATACATTCAGATATTTTAGCGTACTTAGAGCCGGTTTAGACTGTTTTAGAGTATCTACTCTTAAAATGATGGGATTCAGTTTTCGAAGTATGAACGACTGAAGCCGCAGCCAGCGCAAGGGCACCTTTTACAGTTCGACGAACAAAAGAAGTTGCAGCTTGGTCCAAAGGTATCCAGTACCAAATTTCATCTCAATCTGACAATCTATAAGGCAACTTCGACGGACGAAACTGAGTGGTGCTGACCCTCTTACCGAGTGGGTTTTGTGAGTAGATCTTAGCTTCCCATCCATAATAAGCTCGCAAATATTTATATCATTTTTGTATTGCTTTCTTTCGAACTATTTCTCTTGTATTCCATTGCCTTTTTTTCAATTACAATGTTTCAGAATGTAATACTAAGAAAAGAACAAAAAACACGAGAAATCAACCAGCCCCCCCCCCCGCAAAAAGAATATAATATAATGAAGAAGTCACCTTCCCTAAAAGAATATTAACAGTGGCTGTATCCGAAGAGGTTTTATTTTTGACGGTAGAACTCCTTCTTATAGTTTGTATTGTATACACAACTTTTCGGCCAACCCATTCTACGGCCTTCTTCAGGTGTACAATCCAAACTCAAACAACAGCAGAAATGAATTCAATCACCCTAAAAAAACTCATTGAATGCTATTGATAATCCTCAAAACCATAAACAGTAATCGTACCATTTGTTTGCCGTTTCTCTCGCCAAAGTCTCAAACATAATCTCAATCTCATCAATGTTGGTCCTTTTTGGATCAATGTGAGGCAGTGATCCTCAAACAGCAGTCACTATACTTCCAAGGGAGGATTTTCCCAAGTCGGGCGAGGATGGGGGAGGGGCTTTAGCTTTGGGAAAAATCGGGGAAAGAATTTCTACCCGTGGAAAAACGTACAATGGAAAGAATAATAACGAAATAATTATCAGATGACAATTGCCACAGATTGCAAGAGGAGGAATGTGTGACCTGGACACTGACAACCCCCCCCAACTTACACTGTAAGCTGATGCCGCCATTGGCTGAAAGGGAAACCAAGATGAAAGAAGGAAAGAAAAGAACCATTGTGTGCCGAGTGAAAGGCGAGGGAATCGATTTGCCAATGACAATTGAACAATGGCGATTTTGTTGGAGGCTTCGCGCCTTCTCTTTTCTCGCACAGGGATCGTTTTACTCCGTCGAGGAAGCCAGCAAGTGTTTCATGATCAGGTTTCTGACCTTTTCGTTGGGTTAGACCTTGAGAGCTTGATGCGTGAATCAGCAATGTGTGTACAGATGGTCTACTCTTTTCAACTACCTGTTTTGAGTGCTGCCATAGCCTTTTGACAACCGCCTGTAAAAATTACAAATAAACATCATAGTTACAGTGAACTTATCTCTGTCAACAAAGTTGAAAGAGTCATATTCCCCCGTGTCCTGTGTTGCCAATTTAGCACTTTTAGCACTCGCTAAATTTAGCAAGTTCTTGCTTTGGCAGCGCAAAGATTCAACATTTTTAGCCATTTTAGCTATTCCCAACCATTCAAGATAACTCTAGCCATTTTTAGTTATTAAAAGTGGCCATAGATTGACTATCAGCGACTTTTAACGCGTTTTGACGATTCTGCGAAGTCGATTTGACATGAAAAAATATTTTTGATGTAGCAACACTGGTCGTGTCTGTCCCTCTGTTCGTCCGTCGGCTTGTCCAGACGATACATTAGGGCCTGCTCTGATCAAAACCACACTATTCAAGGTATCAGTGTATACACACACACACACACACACACACACACACACACATATATATATATGTGCATACACACACATATATGTATTCATATATCTAATATGCATGTATACACTAACACACACACACACATATGTATATATATATATACATATAATGTATATATACAGACACACACATATATATATATACATACATTATACGCATATATATAATTATATGTGCATACACACACGCATATATATATATATATATATATATATATATATATATATATATATATATATACATAGATCTAATATATATGTATACACTAACAGACATATATATATACATATAATGTATATGTACACATACACACACACACATATATGCACACATTATACATACAAATGAATACACACATATATACATAAGTAGAATTATATATATATATATATTTATATATATGTATATATATGTATATATATATATTTATATATATATATATATATATATATATATATATGTATGTATATATATGTATATATATGTATATATATATATTTATATATATATATATATATATATATATATATATATATATATATATTCATACACACACACACACACACACACACACATATATATATATATATATATATATATATATATATATATATATATATATATATATATACATAAAGAAGTTAATAAAGATTGAAAACAAAAAGACGATAGTTTTAGTGTAGTATAAATTTTATTACCTCTTTTGGCAAACAAATCAATTATTGTGCAATGGTTACTTTATAATAACTTTTTCGTTTCTGTTTTTAATGATTCTTTGGATTTAACGTTTTCCTGTTTGCGCATCCATAATTCTACGCTTTCGTCGTTTTCATTTCTATTTTTAATGACTCGTTGGATTTAACGTTTTATCCAGTTTGAGCATCCGTAATTCTACGCTTTCTTCCTTGGAATTCACCATGTTTTGTTTAGTGCGACACAAGGCAAGATAGTAGGGTTGGATTTCGTATTAGGATGATGGTGTGATTGCAAACTTTCAAGTAGGGTGGACCTACATGTCCACCTCGAACCTCAGTATTTGAAGTCCTGGCTTTCACCAGAGATCCAGCACCAGCCTCAAGTACCAGAGGGAAATACGTAGAGATCTCAACACGAGACAGGCCACCTTTCATTTTTGTAAGTCATCTCACGGAATCATATCTTCATATCTATTTCTTTTCCAAACAACATGTTTTTTTTTGCTTTGTTTTTTTATTGCGACGTGAGTTGACAGTTCTGAGAACGGTAGAAATTTATGGTTAAGACCAGATTTGGATAGATTAACAGCGTTTGGAAGGTAATAAGTGACCAGTAGAGAGGGGTTAAAGAGAAAGAGACAGCGTTCCTGACGAAGGAAGAAAACTGGCATCTTAATAAGAGGGTAGGTTTAAGATAGATAGATAGAGAGGGAAAGAGAGAGAGAGAGAGAGAGAGAGAGAGAGAGAGAGAGAGGGGGGGGAGGGTAAAATAAATTGATTCTTTTTAGATCACATTATGTATACATTTTCTCATCAGTTGCTTACCATGTAACTGTTTCGGGGATTTTATAAACAAAACAATTGTATCAACATGGCACCCTCACAGTGTTGATCAAATAAAATCCCCCCCCTTTCAGGTATGTTTTAATATATAGTTTATGTCATACATACAGTTGTTCTATATAGGGTATCATGAGTACTGTATATTGATATTAGTTTATACTACTTATTTTATTTTTTGAAACGGGGCTTACTTACGTAGCTTACCCCAAAAACGTATTTAACGATGACGGATCAGTATATATATATATATATATATATATATATATATATATATATATATATATATATATATATATATATATATATTGTCAATGAATTATATTGCATTTCGGACGATATTTTTCCTTTTATTTTTGATGCCATGATTATTTTTTTTTTTGTCTCTGATGTTCTAACTGGGATAACTTGAAAAATCAACTGGAATATTATTAACTATATGTTATTGGTATTTTTTTTTAATTACAGAAACAAATGTGGCCAAATGTTGCCAAATGCTGTGAAAAAATGTACATTCAACGTCGCAGGTTTTGAACACAGTCTGTTCTCTTTCTCGTTTTCAAACATGCAATCTTTGATAATCTCGTATACAGCATGGTACCCATCAAAAATGATTTAGGGATGGATTGGCCTTCTGCCAAAGATCAGAGTATCTGTGCACCTCGCTTAGGATCAATGTGTCTCTCCCCAGCACTCTGCTCAGTATCAGAGTGTTATGTCTGTGTACTCATGAAAAGTGTTACATGCAAAATATATATATACGTATGGATACACGTTTCGTTTTTGAATGCAAATGTGGATTGTTTATTGATACGACTATACGTAGCACTAGGAATTTTTTCAAACGCAAACTATTTCTCTCCAGAAAGGCACCAAATCATGAAAAATGTTACCGACATTAATGCAAACACCCAGTCCCCTAATACTGGTTCCAATCCAATATCTGTCGTATCGTTGTTATCTAGAACAGAAATTAGAAAAAAAAATCCCAATGTTACTCCTTTTGAGATGCAGAAGCGTCGATCACTTTAACTAACAGACAAATCGACATAGCAAACGTTTCTCACCATTCCCATGAAGCACTACCCCCACTCCTTCTATGAATTTGATGTGGCTTGTGACATTTTATGATTATGTCAAAAGAACTTTTATTTTACTACGTCAGAATACAGATCTGCCGATCGCATGAATGAAATTCTATTTTACTACGGTATTAGCGTTAAATAAAGGTTCTTTCATCAGAACAACCAAACTCACCCCAGTGGAAGAGTCTTTTGTTTCTAATGGTGGGTAGGAGACATTTTTATCAGCATCATTACTACATTTCAGTGGTAGTGTCCATTGTTACGGACATAGAAATAGAAAATAAAAAACACACTCTTCATTATATAAGTAGATAACTAGTTTTACTCCATATCCTTCTCGATGCTTCATCATGACACTCAGGGTCGATACACTCTTCGACCGCCAAGGAAAACAGCACAAAATCAAAAATAAAGAAATTTCTCTAAACATATGATTAAAAAGGTTTAGTGAAATGGTACTCACTTTTCGTACAATGGTCAGAAAGAAAGGTTGTGCGAAGGACAAGGTTTCCTCATTTCAAATAGTCTCGGTCGAATGAGATTTAATACATTTTCCGTTTTTTTTTTACATATCTTTCATTAGATCAAGTATTATAAATAAGTATCATTTTAAATGTTAATATCTTTTTACCTTCTTAATATGTGTTGCTTTTTATCGCAACGCTTTGCATGGAGCGATTACCCTCCAGTGTGAGCAAATAGCGTTGGTCGAAAAATATAGAATAAGTCTCAGGTGCAATTCGAATCCACAACCGCTAGCCATGGGGAGGCACCGTTTAGCCCGGCTTGCTTTACTAACTGAGCCACCGAAACTTCGAAGAGCATCTGATAAAATTAAGATGAAGCTAAAAAGTTATAAAAAAAAATAAATAAAAAAAATAATTCATAATACTTCATCGGATGAAATTTTAGTAAAACCCAGAAAAATATTTTGAATTCTCTAACTACCAGAATGGACACAACCAATTGGAATGAAGGGTGGGTTTAAGGATGTTATTCGAGCGTCAGCCACCGTTAGAGTCTCGGAGGTTCCATTAGTAAGGCAGACTGGGCAAAAATTCCTCTTGGCTAGTGGGTGTGGGTTCGAATCCAAACTGATTGATGTTATTTTCTCATTGTCGGAAGATAATCGGTCTGAGCGAAAAGTTGCGATGAAGGTGAAAAGTAGTCATAAAATTCTGAAAAAAATCATGATGAATAAGAATTAATTCATCTAGACACCTCCAGCATCATGACTGTCGAGCCCCATCTACACACCTTAAAGCGCTGGGAACTCTAAAGAGACGGGGGACAAACGAATGACCTCTGAATGTTCCCTACGAGGGGGAAGGCAGCATTGTTTTTTCTAAATGCTCTCTGGTCGCCATATATGTGTTCCTTGGCCAAAGCCACGTCATATTCGGCCACATGAATTGCAACGCAGATAATGATATTCATATTTTATTTTATTTTATTTTATTTTATTTTATTTCATTTTATATATATATATATATATATATATATATATATATATATATATATATATATATATATATGTATGTGTGTGTGTGTGTGTGTGTGTGTGTGTGTGTGTGTGTGTGTGTGTGTGTAATGGGCCTGGATGTCACAAAAGCTTGTATTTCTATCAGAAACGTTCTACCATAACAGTTTACATAGGTTTCTCTCAGTTTTTAAGCTGGTCTGGTCAGCTGGCTATGTAATTATCACGTGTGCGGGCCACACCGATGGAGCTAGAAGGCTAAATTTTGCTCTTTGTTATGTCTAGAATAAACGTTCTTTCAAATCCCCCATAATAAGTTTTTGGTAGAGAAAGTGAATTTACAACGCAGATTCACGCTAAATTGGTCCCTTGGTTTATGTCTGGCAACACGCTTGTTTTTTTGTTTTTTTTGAAAATTCAGACTTGTTCTATTGATTACTAAACAACAAAGGCGAGAGAAGTAACTAATCTTTTGGACACCCCCAACAGAGCATGCTGATCAGATGACAGTTTCTATTGGATATTTCAAATTCTTCAAAATTCTGTAACGAGTCATCTTTCTTTTTTTTATATTTCGAAATCTTTGTTTTATACTTTCAGGCTCTGATTTTGTAAACGAGAAAGTATGAATTTAGCATCTATGGAGGCCTGTTACGCAATAACAAGATCATTTTTCCTGGGGTATTTTTTAGTTTGTCAATATGAATGCTAAAACATAACTTGACTGATTCAAGCCTTTTTTTTGTGATTATTTGGTAGAAACTGATACTTGTAATTTTTGTCCTTATCATTGAATAGTGAAACGTTATCTTCATCAGACATAACTTTTTATCGATAGATGATATATATACATATATACTTATGTCTTTTTGTATATTTGTGAACGATACAGAGCGCTCCATATATTTGATGAAATTCTTTGAAAATAAACTTCAATATATATATATATATATATATATATATATATATATATATATATATATATATATATATATATATATATATATGTATATGTATATATAATTTTTCTATTGTATTTCGATAATAAGTATATTGCTAATAAGTTATATTATAGAATGGTACCTATATATATACGCGTATGTATACGTCATTACATACATACATACAGCGTAGTGCTCCTGTCGTAATCTGAAGACGCAAGTCATTGCTAAGTGTAGCATGTTAGATCCTCATTGGGTGCCAGACTATTGTTGTTCAGTGCCAGATAAAGGTCTATGTTATTTTTTATTTGCGAATCAGCTGTTTCATCACATGAAGGAACTGTTCAAAATTCGTAACATTGTTCCTCGAGCGCTTTCGATTATAGTAATAGCATTTCCGTCGTGTTTAATGAAACGTGCTTGAAAGAAAATTGTTGACCTAATATACAGTTTTGATATATATATATATATATATATATATATATATATATATATATATATATATATATATATATATATATATTAGACATGTTTTTTTTTACATGTTTCGCCGTTGCGACTTCATGAGAAATAATGTTGACAAACAGAAGTTTCAAAAAATTCCGTTCGTCTTTCATTTTATTTCATCAATATTTCTGATAAAGCTACCATGGCGAAAAATTTCCTCAAATGTCATAATACTTTAATATTGTTGGATCTCTATATCCAAATAATACACACAGTATATATATATATATATATATATATATATATATATATATATATATATATATATATATATATATATATATATATATGTATGTATATATATATATATATATATATGTATATATATATATATATATGTATATATACATATATATATATATATATATATATATATATATATATATATATATATATATATATAAATAAACATACGTACATATATAAGTACAACGCCTACTATAGAAAAATATTTATCGACATCAACACATTGACAACGAGTTTGTTATGTACTGGTTGTTTCCTGAGGGTGACATTGCCGTGGGCTTAAATTGGCTTCATCCAAGAAATCGCTACCCAAAAGATGCAACCCAAAAGATGCAACCCAAAAGTTCTGGGAATTCAAAGGGTGCCTGCAAACCGATTGTTGTGCAGACTTTGCGTTGTCGAATCCCCCGAACTTCTGGATTGCACCTTGTGTATACTTGTATACATACCTACGTACGTTTATGTATGTATGTGTACATGTACTGGATAGAAAAAATGTTCCGTTTATGGACAAATCTGATCTACGATTGAAAAAAATAGCGGCAGATAACTCAGGTGAAAACAACTAAATTGGCCAAGGGAGATAACCCAGGAACTGCTATCAATGCTTTTTGTTCTTCCATGCGTTTTTCCAGATATTCGAAAGACATACGGTCGAGTGAAATCGATAAAATATCCCTAGCGGTACTGATATATGAGTGAGGATAGCCCAGGGCATGTGACCGTAAAAGTCGGTTTGGATTGGATTGTGTTCGGCGCGTTGTGTCTCGAAAGTGTTGATTCCCCAAAGGGAAAGGTTGCACAAAATTAGGAAGGTAACGAACTCGCGGCCCGTCTTCCTCTTCACATCTTCGGGTGTGAAAGCTTGAAGTTCCGAAGCAACGACCATGAACACCGTCTGGATTATCGATTGAATGATCATCATTAAATTTGAAGCAATGGATAGCACGTTGGCCAACCCGCTTTCATTGTGAAAAATCGCAGCTATGATCCCGAAAATGCAAAATATAAACACCCCGGTCAGTGAGATGAAAATGAGGACGTTCTCTAGAACGGAGGCGTGACCCGGACGATAAGCCAGGCCTCTCATACGCCAGGAGGCGGCCAAAGTGGCGATAATGCCCAGAAGGTAGATTGTGATTTCAGATAAGTGGACAAGGGTCAAAGCTGTGATGGTCATGTTTTCCTTGTTGACCAGCACGTAAAAAGCAACCATTGTGATAACGGCCATGACAAAGAGAAGGATGCCAACGAATAGACCCCGGCTCGAACTCCCACAGTCAACACTCATCCGGTTATGGCGCAACTGATCCAGATTCTCCTTGTCTTCGTCCTTACTGTCGACCCGTACCAAGATAGGACCACGCCCAACTTGCTGCCACAGAACGTACATTATACCTAGAATGAAACATGATAAAAGATTACCAAATATAATAGAAAATCAATAATTGAACAACCGTAGTGTCAAAATTTGAAGTAATGTAAAAAGATTTCATCGAAGAATGAATATGGCCAGACTCTATTTATTCCACTGGTAACATCTAAAATAGAGTAAATACATTCTGGTTCTGGAGAATAGATGTGTTATCAATAAACCTTTCGAAATAATGCTACCAAAAGGTAAAAAAAACATCCCCCCCAATCAAAAATTCATTCTTAGAAGGGGTCAAGTGGTGCACTGATGCCAATTTTCAAATCAGTAGACAGAACGGCATAGCCAGGAGCACTGTAACACAAAAACCCTTAAACAAACATACATATAAGAAAGATAGAACCCTTCGACCCCTCTGGTAGCTACAGTTGTTTAAAAACCAATTGTAACAGAATATTTTTCTAAAAATTTCTATCAGCTTGAATCCAATCGCTTTCCATTGCGTTGAGTTATTTATTATATTTAGCGTAGTCTGGCAAAGGTATTTGGTATATCATGCATGGTCTCGCAAAAGTATTTAATGTATTTAGCATAGTTTGGTAGAAGTATTTAGTATATTTACCATAGTCTGGTTGAGGTATTTAGTATATTCCGTGTAGTCTGGCAAAAGTATTTGATACATTTGACATTGTCCGGTAGAGGTATTCGTATATCCAGCTTAGTCTGGCTAAGGTATTTGATATATTCAGCACAATTTGGCAGAGGTATTTAGCATATTTAGCATAGTCTGTTAGAGGTATTAGTATGTATAGCGGAGTCTGGCAAAAATATTTGATATATTATGCGTTGACATGCAAAGGCGTTTAGCGATATTAGCATAGTTTGGTTGAGGTATTCAGTATATTCAGCACAGTTTTGCAAAGGTATTTGATATATTTAGTGGAGCTTGTAAGAGGTAATCATATATTTAGCATAGTTTGGTAGCTGTTTGTGTTACATTTCGCGTAGTCTGGTAGAAGTATTTAGTATATTTAGCGTTGTCTGGCAAAGGTATTTGATATATTCAGCGTAGTCAAGCAAAAATATTTGATATATTATGCATGGTTTTGTGAAGGTATTTAGCAGAGTTTGGTAGAGCTATTTAGTATATTTAGCGTAGTCTGTTAGAGGTATTCGTATATTTAGCGAAGTATGGCGAAGGTATTTGATATATCATACGTGGACTTGCAAAGGCATTTAGTATAATCAGCATAAATTGGCTGAGGTATTTAATATATCTAGCGTAGTCTGGAGAAGGTATTTGATATATTTAGAGTAGCTTGTTAGAAGTATTCGTATATTTAGCGTAGTCTGGCGAAAGTATTTATTATATCAAGAGTAGTTTGGCACAGGCATTAGATATATTATGCGTGGCCCTGCAAAGGTATTTAGTGTATTTATCATTGTTTGGCATCGGTATTCAATATACGTAGCGTAGTCTGAAGAAAGTAATTAGTATATCTAACGTAGTCTGGTAAAGGTGTGTGGCATATAGTCAATCTCAAACTCACTACAATATTGTAATACTTCACACGACTAGGTTGCTTAAATCTGCTCTGCTGTGGGACCCCTGGGTATTCACTCAGATTAGCTCAATCCGACACAAGACCAAAAGTGTGGGTAGCCCAGTGATGGTCGAACAGCAACAATAGACTTCGCGACTAGCTTGGTAACAGCTGCCTGGTGCTCTAGCCCTAACTATTTATAAAGCTCATCTCAGTTTGGCGCAAGGCCACAATTGTAGGGCACCAAGTCAAAACTAACCCCACTACAGCACTAATTGTCCACAAGACCATCTTGCTGAAGACTACGTTACTGTGAGGTGCTTAGCAATACGATATGTTTAGTCCTAGCTCTGGCACCAGGTCCCATAGATAGTATCTTTTGAGTTAAAAATTTTTTAATATTTTCTTTCATTGTCATGGTGATATAAAAAAAAAACTTGGGTAACTCCCGCAGCTGGCAGCTCAGATCAGAGAATACGCCATTTTAATAAAGGCTGGGTAGGTTCCGGCAGGCCAAAATATCAAAATCTTCAAAAGTAGTCATATCATTTCAGAGGAAATTATTTGCTGATTAAGAATCATATAAGAACATAGGTCTCAAAATATAAGTTGTATTTTGTTTATGAGAAAAGAATAGCCTCTTTGTAGTATCAGACACTGGTATAAGGCCCATGTTTTAGCTGTTGATCTACTGCTATAAAGCAAGGCGAATTCTAATGTATTGTAAATTAAGGGAGAGCCATTAAAAGTGGCAAACTTGATCAGTTGCCCAACAAGTAAAAAAGTAATTTTGAGTCATGAACACTTCGAAGTACAGGTGTAAAATATAGCCTTTCTTGAATCAGGCAAAATCAAGAGAATATATCTTAACGAAAACAATCATCCCTAAGAATGACATGCCCGGCCTGTCCAATAAATAGGGGTCAGTTGCTAGAATGATGATCAAATTGAATGTTATTTTTTCAAATAAAGATCTTTTCGTTAAAATGGGTTAAGAACATTTGAAAAGTATACATTTGGTTTCAAAATAAAGAGATATAGATTGATAGTCAGATAGATATCCAATGAAGCAATGAGCAAAAATCTGTATTCTCGACTTATGCTTCGATTCTGAAGCAGATAAGTATCATGTATGCATGCATCAACGTTCTCTGCTTATACATTCATCGAGAGTTTCTTGGGTATAAGTCGACACGTGCAATTGTCAGCAGGATCCATTTCCGGTTTGCCAGGCCAGTCGAAGTTTTGTTCTGCGACTGGTATCCCCTCAATGGTCACCCATTTACTCACCAGGCTCTCGGGGAGAGGTTCTTTAACCCTAGTTCTTTTTGCTTTGTCGAGTGCTTAGGGGGAGAGGCATTGAGTACTATTTGAAGAAAAAGATATAACTCGGCGGTTGATTGAAACATGGTTTACCGATCCGAAGGCAACCACTTCACCCATGGGCCACGGCGATCGGTTGTTTCATTGTAAGAATCTTGGAGAAAAAAAACAAACAAAACAAAAAACAAAAAACACCGTAGCGATTCGTCATTTAAATACCTGCGCAAATTAGGCTGTATTCGATGCTGCAAGGGTAGAGATACGGTGAGGCTCGATCCACGACCTTCCCCATCATTTCATTCCAATAACATTTGACTGCCGGTACTGTCAAATCTGGAGTAAAAGCAAAACAGAGAACATAGTTAAATTTCTTCTTTGCTGAGGGTAATTAATTGAAAACATTGGGGCCATAAGGATGGGTCAATGAATAAGTTACTTGTTGCACTCTTTTCGTTCGGTCGCGGTCCTTAAAAAATGTTAAAATTTTCAAAAACAAGCAAAAATAAGCAGGGGTACAAACTAAGGGATCAATTTACCATAAACTTACATTACGAATTGAACCCCAATGAAAATATATCGGCGGGGTGGGGGTGGGGGTATGGTAAAAAAAAAAAAAATTTTTTTCTACACATGAAAAAAGGAGTAGATGTTGAAAATTTCATCCTTCTAGTTCCATCGGTGAGGCCTGTACGCATGATACTCACATACATAGCCAGCGAGCCGGACCAACTTGAAAACCGAAGAAACCTTTACAATCTATATGTCATTGTCACAACAACAACCCCCAAAAATGAATGAAAATCAGTTCATATATGACTATTATGCAGAGAGAGAGAGAGAGAGAGAGAGAGAGAGAGAAAGAGAGAGATTCAAGTGATAAGGATAGACTATAGTAGTCAAAAATTGATAATCTAAAACTACTCTCTCTCTCACTCTTGGAATAAAAAAAAGTTAACACTGACCATGAATCGGTTTATGGGTAATATTTTCTTCCAACGTATGTCCGTAAGTGTGTGGAAGTGTGACATTGTGAGAAAGGTTCTTGGAACCGTGTCCAACAGTGAGGTGCTGTTCGTCCGGGTGGTGGCTTTCTCCGTGACTCTCCCGGTGCATTTCGTGGAGCGTCTCCACAACGATGTTGCGAAACCAGACGCAGATGTTGGTGCCACACATATGCATCAGACCGAAACGGGCAAAGGTCTTATACCGATGAATGCACACCTAGATGTCGGACAGAATGAGATGAAAAAGAAAAATTATAAGCTTTACAAACACATCATCACAGTCATCCCGTAAGATATATATATATATATATATATATATATAAAGGGAGACGACTGCCGGTCGAGTTAGATGAAACGTTTCATCATCATCATCATCATCAGTCTTTTAGCGTCCGTCGTTGGACATAGACCTTCCCCAGGATTTGCCACACTTCTCTATCATGGGCGTCACGGAGCCAGTACTTCCTGAACTTATCTAGTTCATCTCTCCATCTAATATTTTGCCGGCCTCGGTTGCGCATATGGTCTCGGGGAATCCATGTTGTGAGTCGTGATGTCCATCGATTGTCAGCCATTCTTGCAACATGGCCAGCCCACCGCCATTTGAGATTTTTTATGGATTCTATGATGTCTCTAACTCTTGTCTTTTCCCGGATGTGTTGTGCTGTTTTGTGGTCTCTCCATGTGAGGCCCAGCATTATTCTTTCATGTGCACGTTGCATGGTTCTCAGCTTACGGGTCTGTTTCTTGGTTAAGTTCCATGTTTCAGCTCCATAAGTGACTATTGGGAGGATGCATTGGTTATACACCCTTCTCTTTAGGATTAATGGGATCTTATTATTTTTGAAGGTTGAGCTAGCTCTGCCAAAGGCTTGCCATCCTAGTGTGATTCTTCGCTTGATTTCTTCTTCTTTTGAGGGTCTCATGGAGATTCGTTGCCCTAGGTAGATGTAGTGGTCTACTTTCTCGAGTTCTGTGTCCTCGATTTCGATCTTAGTGTTCTTATCTCCAATGTGGTTGTTGCACATGATCTTCGTCTTGCTGAAGTTCATGTGTAGGCCGACTTTCTTGCTCTCCTCATTTAGTTCATCTATCATTAGTTGGAGGTCATGTAGGTTCTCTGCGAAAAGGGCTATGTCGTCTGCGAATCTGAGGTTGCTCAGATACTCGCCGTCTATTTTAATTCCTTTACTCTCCCAGTCTAGCCTTCTGAAGATCATCTCGAGGCAGGCTGTGAAAAGTTTAGGTGAGCTGGTATCACCTTGTCTTACTCCTTTCTGGAGCTGGAAGGGGTCCGAGTCTTTATGTAGCCTGATAAATGAGCTGCCGTGATTGTATATATGTTTCAACACTTCAACATATACTGGATCTACACCTTGGCGACTGATGGCCTCCATGACCTTAGGGATTTCTACTGAGTCGAACGCCTTTTTGAAGTCGATAAATGCTACGGCAAGTGGTAGTCTATACTCTGCTGCTTTTTCTTTCAGTTGATTTATCGAGTGCAGGTGGTCCATGGTCGAGTAGCTTCTTCTAAAGCCAGCCTGTTCACGTGGCTGGTTTTCATCGAGTGTTTTTGTGATTCGGTTGGTGATGATCTTTGTGAAAAGTTTATATACACAGTTGAGTAGGCTTATAGGCCTATAGTTGTTGAGGTCTTTACCCACCCTTAAAATAATTTTTTTTTCGACCGAAATATTTATGCAAAGAAGTTTGACTCATGCCTAAAATAAAAGAATCATATAAAGTGTTATGAACTATGATGACTTTGATATCATTGTTTTACCTTTCCTGTTCATCAACATGTAGATAAACATTGCAGAGAAACAAGGTTACATAGAGAGGATATATTAACATAGTCGACTTTGAAATTCGTACGACGAGAAATCTGCCGGGATGTTTATTTCCGCTCAGTCTACCCCTGAGAACGATTGGGTTGAACATTAAAAGAAATTAAAATAATAAAATTGTGATCAAATATCTTATTTTTTTCAGCTTTCGAGGAAGCTGAGAAACATCCATACCCGAAAGAGACTTGATTGAGTCGAGTTTAGTCTTACAAGTTGCTCGCAGCCGATTAGTGAACATCAAGATGTATCCGGAAAAAAACAGTTCCAACGTTTTATTTCTAAGTACTTGTATCACTATGTCGACAATGCCATCGGAAAAAAGACATGATCTCAAACCTCCCTCTCTCCTGTCCATGAAATGAAAGCTTGATATAACTGAATTGATTTTGCTGTTTTATCAGCATAGTTCTCTCTAAGCTGGGTGCATATGCGCGTGCACACGTTTTGCAAATAGTACTTTCAAATCCTGTTGATATCTTACTGAGTTTTCATTGAAAATATCGATTGATGTTGAATCGAGGAATGCGCTCATATTTTGTTTCGGGGAAGAAAATTGTGATAATCTACATCCTACTGGACCTCAGGAAGGACTCCGTACGGAAATATCAGAAGATTGCCAGATGCAACAAACGTTCAAGTAAAATAAGAGCATTATTCCGCTCTAATAGTTATGATGGAAAATAACAAAGATAAGGATTGTAATTATTATGTATAATATGGTCGGATGATTTCTCGCATCTATGGGTTCCTTTGCACACAACGTTTCGGCCAAATACTGCCTGGGCTTCGTCGAAAATTATTGGTTCTGGAATGTGTAATCATCTCTTAAGAGCGCTTGCTCGATTCGACTGGACACGTCATATCAGTTTTCTTTGTATATCCAGGTTGTGTTTTCGGTGTCAACTTCTGAGCTGCTTCCTTTGTGAGGCAAATATTCCGATCATATCGTGCATCAAGAGACATGGTCTAAAAAAATTCGGACAGGAACAAGTATGGTAACCTAAAAGAGTCAGTAAATGACAATTGTGCCTTATAAGAGGAGTATGAATAATGTACAACTTTACCTTTGGGTTGAGGAAAATGAAATAAAGTTGAGAGAAGGTGAAAATCAGATGGAAAAGAGGCTTGACGGCTTGAATGCGTGAATCGCAATGGCTGTTGCCCCCTATTCCTTGGAAATGCATTCCAAGGAGAAGGCCACTGTGAATCATCCCACCGATTCCAAATCCTAAAAGAAAAAAAAAAATGAATATGTTCACACGATCCAAATTTGGAATTGTGCAATGGGTTCGTTCACTGCAGCTAAACGTCATATTGGTTAAGAAAAAGAAGACCAAATTTTTAAATATTTTTATTATTCGTGGCATTTATCCGCAGTCCCATGGGAGCGAAATGCAACACAAGGTCAAAGCTCAACGTGGGAAAATGGAACACAGCCAACAAAAAATAGCTCCAACCGACATGACTACGGTTGCCTTAGCAATCGTGGTTGCTAAGGCAACTGAGGCCGTGAAAGCGTCAGGACTCGCCCGACCTGTCCCTCTTGGTGCAATAGGACAACGCTGCCCCGGGTAGAACTGCTTCCCCGCAGCTGGGCCGTGTAATTTAAAGCAATGTGCAGCCACAGTGTCCCCTCATTGGCTGACGCATTGCACCTCCGCACTTGGTCTTGGATGCTCACCACGAAACCATCTCTTGCCCATTCGGCAGGCAAGCGTCAGTACCAGCGCCTCGGGCTCATGCAGAGGAACAGATACAACACTTTAATCCTACCGAATAGGCTAGAATATTTGTTATCGCTTCGGTGCAAATATTGTAATCCGACCTTTTTAAGCGGATACGCGTTGCTTTTGGACAAAAGGAGACACCGAATTTTGAATTGTGTATTAGCTTCGTTCTGCCAGCTAAGCTTCACTTTGGCTTGGAAGGGGGCATTAAATTTTTGAATATTGTTATCGTTTAATTCTAACCGGATGCGTGTCTTTTTCGGTTAAAAGGAGACACCGAATTTTGAAATGTGTATCAGGTTCGTTCTGGCAGCTGAGCTTCGTCTGGGGTGAGAAAGGGACACCAACCTTTTTTAAATATTG
This sequence comes from Thysanoteuthis rhombus, assembly GCA_963457665.1. Taxonomy (NCBI): domain Eukaryota; kingdom Metazoa; phylum Mollusca; class Cephalopoda; order Oegopsida; family Thysanoteuthidae; genus Thysanoteuthis; species Thysanoteuthis major. The sequence continues at coordinate 52,465,243 of OY735215.1, forward strand.
TTATTGGTTCGTTCAGTGTCAGCCTCTCACCGGTACCCTCCTTCCACTGCTCACCTATATTTGACCAGGCGTCGTCAAATCACGTGGTGTCACTACAACCAAGTTACACTGCCAGCGTTGAATTCCAACGTCATAAAGCCACATTATACAACCTTTTTTGGCGAGTAGAATTCAGCAACTTGTTTTTTGTAATGGCCCACATTTGATTTTCTAGGTTGTTCATGGCCCACGTGTATATTATATCGGTTTTCTCCTATAGCCTATATAAATTTAAAGTATTTACTCTGTAAGGAAAGAAGTAATATAAATTCTACATGGTGTTTATATCAACTTATCTATACAGACAAAGTCGGTTTGATAACAGTTAATTGATAGTTCACAGACAAACAAGCACCGGTGAGAAGATTGTGCTCTCTCATGTCTATAGTAGACAAATTATACAATTCAACGCTTATGTAAGCGAAAAGTAAACAAATAGTGACACGAAGGAAAATCTAGAAGCCATCAACTGCTCAATGGTCCACAGCTAAATGAATTTGAATTTTTCAAAGAAAAGGCTTGAGGCATCACAGAGAACAGCCCTATGGCACACCCAGGTGTAGACCGCAGCGTATCTGTTGTAGACCCCCAAGGCTACACCATGCCAACTGAATAAACATTAAAATATCTATAATTATTCTCTGCTGCAAGGGAAAAAGGAAAGACAAACTATTTCACCACAGTTTCGAAATTGGATATAGTATCACAGAGTGTGTCCTATTGTCAGCTTGCAGACGACACAGCACTCTCCATAGTTCCGTAACTCAGTACAAGGTTTTTAGTCACCTGTACCGTGTTTTAGGGACATCTATGTTTTCACAAGTGGGAAGATACCCTGACGGAGTTCAACCCTCTCTTGGCTTTATGCTGAGTGCTCAGCAGTGAGACATTGAGTACAATTTTCAAAGTTTTTGGTATGACTCAGCTATGGATTGAACCCACGAGCACTCGACCACTGGGCCACGGTGATCAGTAAAGAATTTTCCTAAAAAGTAGACTTACCGAGAGCTCCGAGTCGCAGGTAAAAGCTACCATTTGGGTTATGTGGTCCTAAGTCGGTTGTGATTTTTCGCCGATACCAACTGTCGTCGCGATTTTCGCTTTCTTTGTCGAATTTGCTTGTAAAAGACCACGATCGATTAAAAGTGCGATTCAGGGCGAACTTGAAAGAGGCACCTTTCTTGTTGCGCCTCAAGAGGAAAGTGTAGACGTACAAGATGAAGACGCCACTGCATGTAAACAGGTAGATATAAAAGCCCTAGTTTGAATAAAAAAGAAAAGAATATTCTTAAAAATCTTTTTTACTTTTCCATTAAGAACAAAGTGACATCATCAGACACAAGTTTATCAAAACGATAGGAAACAAAATAGTTTCAATATTTTCTCATAGTATAGATTGTACCTCTCTAATCTGGCGTTCAATATTTCAGTAATTCCCATAGACCGACAGGGTTTTGAGTTCTTTGATTTGTCCCCCAACTGCAGTTTAAACTGTTATTCAGCTATTTATAAACCAACTCGTAAAACCGAATATCTAAAAACTGCTGTTTGAAAGCGAATCGAGCAACATAAACATAAACATCTATTTACAATTTAAAAGAAAATCTTTGGCCCCTAAAAGTGAAAAAAAATCTCCTGCCTCAATTTGGAACCCCCCTTAAAAGACCCCTCCCCATTTTGACCTCCCCAAAGTGAGAAAAAAAAAAAAAAAGAATTCCCTTGGATTTCGATCTCTAAGAGTGAAAAAAAAAAATCACCCACCTCAATTTTGGTTGCTAAAAGAGGAAAAAAAATCGTCTCACCATTTTCATCCCTTGAAGTTAAAAGAAAGTTCCCCTGGATTTCGATCCCTGAAAGTGGAAAAATTTTCCCCTTCAACTTTGACCCTTTAAAGTGAAAAAGTTACCTTCCCCCGATTTTGACCTCTAAAAGTAATATATATATATATATATATATATATATATATATATATATATATATACTCCATCCCGGATTTTGACCCCAAATGGTGAAACAATTCCTTTTGATTTCGACCGCTGAAAGTGGTCACATCGTCCCCTCGATCTTAATCCTTAAAACTGAACAAAACATCTCCCTATTCTCAAAAATTTTTACACCCCAAAGAAGAACTTTTATTTTGACCCCCAAAAAGACTGATCCCCCCCATTTTGACACCACAAGCTAGAAAAACTCCCGTCGATTTCGACCTCTCAAAATGGAAAAAAAGATCTCCTACCTCAATTTTGATCCCTAGAAGTAAAAAAAAATCTTTCCACAATTTTTACCCCAAAAGAAGAACCACATTATTTTGACCCCTCAAAGTAAAAAGAGAATACCCTTGCCTTTCGATCCCCAAAAAGTAAAAAAAATACCTCTCCATTTCAACTCAAAAAAGGAAAAAATCCCCCTTAAAAAGTAGAAAATAAAAAAAGAAAATAGTCCTTTCCGATTTTGACCGCTAAAAAAGAAATGAAAAAAGAAATTTCTCCCTTAAAGTGGGAAATGAAAGTTCTTTACTAATTTTGCCCTCTTAAAGTGAAAAATATATGTTTTCTCCATGTGATCAACATAACTTCTGACACCTAAATTTTGTGATTTCAAAACAATTTCTTATCAAAAAAATGCGATATGAGATATGTTTTTGCTTCTTTCTGAATAAAGAACGCAAGGATTGAGTTGAGAAAAAAAGGATATGAAACATTCTTTTGTTACGTCATAGAATAGTATTCTTTTAAATAATTGATGACTAATCATATAAATAGACCCCCCCTCCACCGCTAATTTCCATCCCGCTAAAAACTCATTTTGGGGCGTGATTTTCAAAAACTTGCTAAAGACCCTTCCTAGGGATCAAATCTGTACTCACAGAAAATTTCATGGATTTGTATCAAGTAGTTTTTGTGGTAGGCGAGCACAGACAGATAGATTGTCAGATTAACTTCTGGTGAATTATGATAAGATGTGTTGCTCTTACCACCGCCGGTTACGCAAAGGCCCAGATAACTGTTTCATCCCCAAAGTTTCATATTTGGTCATTCACTGACTGCACCTGCTCTATTTGTTTCGATCAATGCGGCAATTATGTTACTAGGAAATGGATATATCATCCGACAGAATGATTATAAATTGCGTCGTATTGTATTGAAACTCTTATTTGAAATTATCTCCTGTTATTACACAGTGAACGTATCATTCAGCCTAAACTCAAATGGAAAATACACACTCGAATGGAAACTCGAGAACGAGGCTTACTGGGCAAAATAGACACACGAATAAATAATGACTGAATGGCTGCGTCACGTAAATAACCATGTTATTTTTAATTAAAAAGATCTTTGTTGAAAAAAACCGGTGATTTTATCTTTATCTGAAAGTAATGTGTATAACATCACTGACGATGCACCCCTCCACACGTAGAAAGTAAATGAATCGAAAGTTCGGGTCAGAGATATAAAATAAAGACCCGTAAAAGCCGTCATTTATGTAAAGAAAAAAGTATATTACAAAAATTTTACTATGTTTCGCAGAACCTCTGGAAAGGTCGCATGAAACCCTGGGGTTGGCAAATTAGACTATTGCTAGTTTGTGGGTTCGATACTCCTTTGGTGCCCCGTGAATCGGGCTCAATGCTAGACTAAGCTAAGCCGAAAAAACACCTGCCTTTTCTACAATGTTGACGGTTCTACTATGAGCAAGAGAAATGCCTCATTATTACGCGATCATTTCGTCCCATTTTGAATTCGCACAAATACGAATTTGCGTTAAGTAATTAGTAAAATTAATGGAGATAATGACAAAAGAAAAATCTCGCAATAACCGAATTATTAGACGCGTAAAACGCGAAATGATCACAGTTTTACGAATCGCAGATACTGAATTTAGGGTTGATTGAAATAGCGCCACTCTAGGTTGATGAGCTTTTGGCAGAGCAAGCCCAACCTTCAAGAATAAGGAGATCCCATTAGTCTTATAAAGAAGGGTATACAACCAATGCATCTTCCAGATAGTCACCTATGGCACTGAAACATGGAACTGAATAAAAAAAGACTAGCTCACAAACTGAGGAACTTGCTCAACATCACACGGAGAACACAAAAAAGCGCAGTATAATACAGAAAAAACAGGAGTCAGAGATATCATAAGATCCGTAGAAATTACAAATGTTGCGAGAATGCCAGACAGTCGCTGAACATCACGACTCAACGTGGATCCCCACAGATCATATGCGAAACTGTGACCACCAAGAATGATGATTAATAGGATTGATGGGGATAAATAAAAGAAAAATAAACATAGCACTAACTGAATAATTACACAAGTAAAACACGAAATGGTCACAGTTTTTGGAGTCGCAGTTACTGAATTTCAAGTTGATTGAAGTAGCGTATAGCAGGGTTAGCCTGTATACATTAGGAAGGCATCTGTCCTAGAGTGAGGGTTAGCAAGTTCGCATCATAGATCAATCACTAAGGTTGTGAGTTCGATCCTCAATGAGAGTCCCATTCTTGCAGGTCTCACCAGACTGAGCTAAGCGAAGAAAAGATCTATATGGAATGCTTGCTGCTGAGCAGGTGGTTAGTAAACTAGTCTGGCGTTAGAACAAAGAATTTGACCCCCTCTGATTCTGTGCTATTCTAAATCAAGATAATCATTCATCTTCAATGATTGGGATATAGAGGTGATAGCTTAGGTATATGACAATAATACTTTTCAATGGATCCCACCAGAATTAATAATTCCATAGCTACAGCGGCTATTTTCCACGGTAGCTGCCATTAGAATCATGTGCGTTTAAAAACGAAAATCAAATGACTTTTGAACTTGAATTTAGTAGTAAAATAGATACATCTATCTACTAATTCGATCCCGAGGATTCCAAAATGAACTTATATCAAATCCACCTCTAGATGTCATTTCAAGGTATTAATGATACATTTCACTGTTTAGTATCGACCAAATATTTGATGTATTTTACATTACGTTTTGAAGTACGAAATGTACACACAGTATGAGAAACTAACGCAGATACAAATTATTACAAAATTACAAAACATTACAATTAGCTGTTAAGATAGGTTCACAACGAGAAAAACAAATTCATACGCGAACTCATTCCATTTCTAATTTCTCCACCCGAAGACCTTGATCTGAATTCTTAAAGGAATTGGGGTGTGAACAAGTCATGCAAACAATTTTCATTTATGCCTGTTGATCATACGCATGAATTGCAAAGTGAAAAGAAATGGCGGGGGTGTAGGTTTGACCCAAAATCAACAAAGATTTTATCACTGAATGTTAGCTGGACCTGAGCAAGCACGCTTTCCTCATAAGTTTGAAGAAGTAACTTGCTCTTTGAATGCTAGTTCTGATTATAAACATCACGAGGAAAGAGCTGAATCGAAGAGAAAGTCTCGGGAACAAAGTAAGAATCTTCTGGCTATAATTGAAGATGAATTTGGCAACTCAATTGAAGATAAGCGTTCAGAAATATCAGGGCTCAGTGCACGTTCTTGCACTGGTGAGTCTGTCATCATAACTATCCAGAATAAGAAGATTGAACGGAAGGAATGAGTCATTCAAAAAAATTCTTGTCAAACGAGAAATAATTGTTTGGAACAATGTGCTATTGTTCCAAACTCCAAAACCCAAGAAAGCCATCCCTGGGGAAATGAATTGCAATACAACACTGACATCTAACGTAACACTGTAGTCAAGGATGTTTATTGCAAATAAGCAAAAGCAAAGAGACTTGGATGAAATCCTCATGCAGGAGAATCAACCACACCTACCGTCTATTTCTGACTTTGGAAAACAAATTTAGACCCACTAAAACTCATTCAGCCAATTAGTCAAGTTGACAAAATATTTGATAGCTCAATTAAAGATGGTGGATAACCACTGCACAAAGTTTCCCCCGCAGGAAACACATTCCAAGAATATACAAATGAGTTTGTGCAACACACCAGACAACGACTGAAGACTCTCAAGGAAGTAGACATTTTCCAAGATCGCTATTCACAGACAAGCATCAAAATTGGAACCTGTGACAACAGGGGGACTGAGACGTAGAATCAAAGTATAAGGATCTACAAAAATAGCACAGAAAAGCCCTTTTAAAGACGTTTAAAACAATTCTCAGATCAAGGAAGAGTTGAATGAATACAGTTAGCAAAATGGAAACTCCTTCAGACCGAGACATTCACATCACTCAGCACAAATCTGCACTACACAAAGGACCTAGTCTTGAGATGCAAGATTCCCCTAAATGAAAAAGCCGATATGTACACAAATCATGCACTTCCCTGCAGACATAAAGACATCAGAGTGTGAACACCAGACACTGGTTCTACTTATTGGATATTTCTATAACTTCAATGACACAATCCAAGAGACAGACATAGTGGTTGATTTTAAAAGTTGAGAGGATAGTAAGATGTATGATGTAAGAATAATCTGCACAAAATTTGGCAGAAATAAGTCCATAGCTTCTCTAGGACTGACGCAAAATGAGCATCCAGAGGAAAGAAAACAGCATGGTCAACCTTGGAGCGTATTGATGGAGTAATGGAAACTTTTCTATCCTGTTATAGCTTAGGCTGTCCACTTTAAATCTCTTGAGCTGAACGCAGTTCTGACGGATGGATGCAAATAGTGTCAATGATGTACGACGATAACTGAACATCTACCACCAAAATAGCCGAATTACTCTTGGAATTTCATTTTCAAACTGAGATAATCCTTATCTCACAAATACGCTTTGGCCATTAGCTGAATGTCTTTCACATACAAAAGTTTCTTACTTAATTTTAACAACACAACTGTACATGTAACTAATATGATATACCATCGTAACATTATTACTGTTTCCCGACTTCATCAAAGGTAATACATTCAATTTGTCTTGTAGGATGCGCTCATACAGTATGTGAAGAGAACGGCCTATACATGTGATATCTGGACATCATGTATTCAGCCACAATCGACCATTTTATCTCCTAATGACTAGTTTCAGCCACTACGTCACAAGATCGTAAGTCTTGAGCACACAGTGAGGATCGAACTCCTCACAAGAGTAATGGCCTGCGAGACCAGCATGCCAACCACAGCTCTCCAGCGAGTCCCCGAAGATTTGTAATATATTTACGTCAAAGAAATGCGGCGTCTCCGGTTCTGCAAATGTTTCGGATATAGGTATGACGGCGCCCAAAACCACAATGATCAAACCGTACATTCCACTTAAGATGATAAAAAAGCAGTCCCTGCGGAAGAAAAGAAAAGAAAAAACTATTACACTACAAAATTTCGTGTTAAAAGTCATTTTTGAACAACCGTAGCCACCAAAGGTGGTAAAGGATTCTATCCCCTTTTTTCATATGTACATGTGTTTGTATGTTTGTTTGGTGATCCACCACTCCTGGGTATATCGTTTTGTCTACAGACTTGAAAATCGGCATCAGTACTGGACATTCTGATTTCTAAAAAAATTTAAGTGAATGCCTTTTGACTTGTTTGGAGCCCTATTGTAACGGGTTTATTGATAACATCTAGATTCTGGAGAATCTTGATATTTTTTTCCTCTATTTTAGATGTTTTCCCACAGAAAACGCCAGTGATGCCATAAATAGAATTTATTCTGACCATATTTATTCTTCAATGGATTTTTGTTTTATTTAACTTCAAATTTTGACGCAACTGTTGTTCAGTTATTGACTGTGATGGCGTGTTGAACCATCGCAGTTCATTTTATTTTCATGCAAGGAATCAGTCGTTAATATACATGAAAAACCTCAAATAAGAATATTTATTGCTTGAATTTCTGAGACGAAGAATTATTAGCGTTATGCACTGATTCTTCCAGACCATTCAGGGATCTTTTTTATTTGTCCATCCAAAAGCTAACGTCCATAATCTCAAAGTACGGAAGCCTTCGGAAGAATCTATAAACGTCTAACGAAGTCTCCCAAGCAAAATTCCATAGGTAATTACCACTTTCGATTTCTTTAAACAAGTAAGATTGATGTTCGATCCAAGATAAAAGTAGGTATTCAGGATGTTGATTTTCGAAGCAAGAAGGCCATCTCTAACACTGACTCAACGAAATCTTCCTCTCCATTCGGTTTTGTGCCCGGTTGATTAAAGGTGAGTAACTATCTATATAGCATAGCATTAAATAACGAGTGATCAATATTTAGTTTTTTTTCTCTCGAAGATTAACAAATAGTTTATGTATCAATATTATACGTGTAATTCGCATAATTGAATCACTGTAGCCCGTGCATGTACCAGAGTTAATCATCTAAAATATTATCTAAAAGAAAAATACCTACACAAATTCGAGCTTAGTTGATCCTAAATGACTACGGAGACCAAAAAAAAAAAGGACTTTCTTGAAAAAAAAACAAAAACAAAAAAAACAAACAAAAAGAATTTTTAGATGATACCTAGTGGTGTACTCATGCAAAATTTCCAGATTGCAGCCCCCAAAATGTGATCAGGGACTCAAGACGAGCAAAGAGAGAAGTATCTGTAGCCCACTCGCCTGATTGGTCGGGTGGGCCATTTATAGTACTCTGGATCGAAAAAAAAAATACAATAACAGCATGCCAGTCTTGTATAAAACTTTGATGTAATGTTTGAGAACGCTTTTCCAACTTACCTTAAAGATTTGTCAGTTTCGACTTCCTTTTTTTCCTTCGCCGTTTCCGCGGATTGTTTTCGGGCCTTACGATTGGCAAGACCCCGCTTGAGAATTGGTGCCACATTAGTCAAGTCTACCAAAAGAGGAAGAATCAAGTGTATACACATTTTGTCAGCAAGAAAGATCGTCACATTTAAAAACAAAACAAAAAAATCAGGTCTGGTTAGTCACTCAATAGAAACAGTCAAGTGATTGACGTCTTTTGGAAGCATGCCGTGTTGTCATATTGGAGATGATCAACAAAACATTGTGAAGAAAAGGGTGATCAATGAAAAAGTTACTTTTTCTGCCATATGTTGAACGGGGATCACTGAGAGTGTCTGGATTTTCAAAAATACAAGCAGGCACAAACTAAAGGATAATTTAGCATAAATTACCATTGTGAATTGAACCTAGCACTAAAAACCTATTTAGCGGCTGGGATTCCCCCAAAACGTTTCTCGTAGACCAAATAAAGAGAAAATGTTTGAATGTTCAGTCATCAAGCGCGTCTAAAAAGAAAGGTATATAACAAATGTATCCTAACGATGGTCACCTACGGGGCTGAAACATGGAACCTAACCAAAAGATTGCCCTTCAAACTGAGAACCATGCAATGTGCACGGGAGATAATCATGATCAATCTCACATGGAGAGATCATAAGACAGCACAGCATATTAGAGAGTCTGGGGCATCATAGACACTGTTGAAAACTCAAATGGTCATGGGCTGACCATGTTTCAAGAATGGCAGACAACCGCTGGACATCACAACTCACAACATGGATCCCCAGAGATCATTTACAAAGGAGTGGCCAACAGGAAGTAAAATAGCATGACGAGCTAGATAAATTCAGAAAGTACTGGCTCCGCGATGCCCAAGTTAGAGTAGTCTGGCAAATCTTCGGGAAGGTCTATGTCCAACGATGGACGCTAACAGGCTGCTGCTGCTGATGATGATGCGTGTGATAGATACAAAGTCAGCCAGCCAGTCACCCAGTAACTCAAAAACTGAGAGAAACCTATGTTGACAGCTTTGGTGACAGTTTTGATTAACAATTCCAATTGAAGGTAACGAGATTAGAGTTGACAAGTGATCACTAAAATGTCTGAATTAAAAACAAAAATCGTGAACGATGCACGATACTAACTAAGGAATCAATTAAGCAAGAATTTACATAGTGAATCCCCACTAAAACCTTTCTACGGGGGACAGATTAAAAAAAATGATAAAAACGTTATCTGAGACATAATAAAGTGTAAATTTTAAACTTGGTACAAGCTTCACGCGTGATGCATATATAGCCAGACATGGAGCCAGCCAGACCAATTTAAAAACTGAAGAAACCTATCTTGACAGTTTTGGTCAAACTTTTGGTTGACTGTTTTTAACGTGTAGTGGTATTCGTCATTATTAGTCACCACCAAAAACTTGAACGTATGGAAGCCTGAGAATAGGTTTCGGCTTTTCTTGATAGTGTCCACTAACTTTACAACTACTCCATCATACATCAATTTTGATTCAATCCTTTTCTGGATTAAAGAAAAAACAATTATTTCTGGAGATAGGAGAAAGGTGGATGGTTGAAAATTAATTTTGCAATTTATGCCCCAAAAATTGCTGGAGAAAGTTTCGGCATTTAATCTGTATGCTATGCGTTGAAAAAAATCAGGTAAAAAAAAGATTGTCAATGATCGGGAAAGAATGCCAGCCTCAGAGCCCCCCCCCCCCACACATAAAGTGGAGTGTTTCCGTGAAATCTGTCATGAGACAAAACGACGTAAAGAGGCCATTGCCATTATTATGGGAAAATATTTCGTACGTTCCCAGACCAAAAAGATAAACCTCCTCTTAGTTTGCCAGGTTTACACTAACGTTTTTGTTGTCATCTTACTCTTTAATGGGGTCAACACCTGGTAACTGAGTCGTATTCTTTTTTTTCTCGACCTGTCTCACCTGAAATTGATATTGAACACATTCACATAGGTTCAGATATCAGCTACAAAATGGTTGAGAAATTTTTTGATCAATGTCATATTCACTGACCGCCATTTATTTCTGTTTCGACAGCAAAGATCCTAAAAATTCCCCAGGCAAAAACAAAACTGTGCCCCGAATTCCCTCGAAAATGTCATCTCCCAGAAATGTAATACGCTGGGTAATACGTGAAATTCAACAATAAGAGCAATGTGTTTAGGTACACCCCGCCTCCTCTCTCCCTTCTCTCTCGATATATACCCCCCCTCTCTCTCTCTCTCTCTCTCTCTCTCTCTATATATATATATATATATATATATATATATATATATATATATATATATATAATGGAGTAAGGATTCATTACACAAACATGTTCATGTTTCAGCCCCGTTTGGGTTTCTTCAGGTGAATGATTCGATTTTATATTATATGATTTTGTATTCCTATTAAGAACATTTTTAGGTGGGGTGGTGTCTATTTTTGTAGGTGGTGAGATCTTCCTATTATTCTATTTATTTATATGTATTTTGTTTTTGTCTAGTGGTTGGTCATTGCTTGTTATGTTTTCTTTTTGTTTTCTTTCGTGGGGATGCTATGCTTGTTGATAGTTATAAATAATAAATTAGGAGAATAGGGAGCTGACATTCCTGCTATCAGTATGTAGTCGATCCAGCAGTTATTTGTAGTATGTTTCCTATCATCTAACAAGTCAACAGTGATGTGCTGTATACAATATCCAATATTGTATACCAAACTGAAATATCAACCCAAGAGAAACACTTAGAAGTGAAATTTATATAGGAATATCAAAAACACCCTGAACTAAGATATAGCTCTATTTTCAATAATATTGGGCGTTGTTTTTTTAAAAACAGCAAATCTTGCCTAATATAGATACACACACACACACACACACACACACACACATACATATATATATGTATGTATATATATGTTGCTGAATGTAATTTTATACATATACGGTCTAATAAGTTTTACAGCTTTACACACTGAACATCACAAAACTTTTCAAATTTTTTGCGTCTCTTCAGTCACTTCTTTTCTAATATCTGTCGATGCAATTGTGGTGATTTTGTAGTGTTTTTTTCCCTGTTTACATTTACTTTGTTATTAAGGTACAATGTATGAATTTTCTCTTTTTGAGTCATTATATATATATATATATATATATATATATATATATATATATATATATATATATATATATATATAACATTAACTAGTTTTACCTGGTGATTATCAATAGTTCGACTATTACCTTTGGTGTAATAAAGAAGATTGCGAAGTGAAAGGGAAATTTACAAGATCACGTGACCGAGAGAGTGTAACACACATGAGCCAAACATTGAAGGAAAAAGATCCCCAGAGCGTAAAAAAGAATAACATTCCAACTATAATTCAGTAACGTATCTTCTGACTGAGCGCGCTGACACATATTTCTCTTGACGAACGACAACTATTACCAGACATGAAAATCATCTCATTGAAAATGATCCAATTAATATTTTCAAGCCCCCCAAAACACTTTCCTGTCTCTCTAGAAGCTTCAGATGGAATTGTTTATGAAAATACTTATTTTCAATCGAATTTGTTTTCTGAAGAAAATTATTAGGGAAACAAACAAACATTTATACTATTTAAATCTGCCTAAGACGCCTCTACTCTCTCTTCAAAATTTAAAAATATGGATTTCACTGAGACAATGGTTCGCTAATTTTCTACAATAGCAGCGCACAAAAATGCTTAGAAATAAAAAAAATTATTAAAGAAATGAAAAAAAAAGCGAACTTTGAAGTTGAAATCAAGGCTAACATGAAAATTTTACATTTTTTAGATATTACTTTATCCTAAACCATAGCAACCACAAACCATACAATAAAGAAAATCCTGAAGTTGAATGCTAAGACGAAATCCAACCATCCAAATACAGCATTAAAAGACCCCTAAATCAATAGAAACTAAGCTAGAATATATTCCCTCCAACGAAAAATATTTAACAATATTAAGAAGAAATATACTACAGCTCTGAAGGACAGTGGGTTACGGAAGCTAGTTTTTAAACACCATCATTTAATCTTCAAGTCAAAACTAGGAGGGAAAGTCTTCCTTAAATTAATAAAAAAAACCCTCTCCACCAACCAATCCTATGTGTAAAATATTCAACAATGACAAACTGAAAATCAGCTAGAGCTGTATGGACAACTTGAAAAAAAACCCATAAAAAGTATAATAACCGGGCAAAATGAATAATATTAGTAAATAAGATATCAATAAACCAGATTGCAAATGCACAAATAGCAACAGGTGCCCTTTGCAAAAAGATGTCTTGAATCAACTATTGTGTATCAATCTGATATATCAGCCTTAGATAAACCCTTAGAAACAAGAAATTACATAAGAATATCAGAACACCCTTTGAATTAAGATTAGTCAATCATAAATCATCCTTTTTTAAACAAAAAACAACAACAAAAAACACATCATTAACACATTACTGGGACCTTAAAGACAGCAATCTCACACCCATAGCAAAATGGAGATAATTGAAACACACGCATGCCTGAATACTGAAACCCCATGCCACCTTTGTGTAAATGAGAAATTAGAAATTATCACCTTCACCAAGAATAGAGATTTACTATGGTGAAAAAAAAAGTAACTGTCAAGTATCAGCACCGTTCAAAATTTCAAATAAAAAACATAATTCGACATCCCATATACAGCTATACAAAAATCACTCACCCTAGCTATATAATTATCATTATCATGTGCATTTTCACACCAGTTGCCTGGTAGTCACTGCTAGAGACTGGGTGTCTCCTCAAACCCTGAGTCCTCCTCTCTAACCTCTCACAGTCCACATCAGTGCTGCAGATTGCACTTTTACTCAAGTTGCCCGGTGTTTATCGCTGAAGGCAGTGACAGTAAGTTTCCTTAGGTCTCCAGCCCTCATCTCATGTAGTCCATACCTATTACAGTGCTGTGGTTTGTACCGTCTCCAACATGCCTTTTGTCTTGGCTGCTGGGCCATTGCTACCTGCCGGGGTCGTAGGTCTCATATTTCCAGTACTCTCCTCAGTATTTATGAAGTCCCCAGTGATGATGTGGTCTGTAGAGTCTCAATTCCCTCTCTTATCCCTAGTTCCTCTAATTTCGTTTTCAGTATCTTTGCTACGGTTCCAAGTGCACCTACTCTGTACAACCCCGTTTTTCATGTTCCACAAATTCTTCACTTCCCTTACCAGGTCCAGGTATTTCCCTAGCTTTTCACTCTCTTTCATATAAATCAGGGATTCGCAGGCATTGCCAAGTCTATTTAGCAGGTTCTCTTTCCTTTAGCCACGATTACCTAGTCTGGTTTTCTCGCTCGGATGAGATGGTGAGTTTGGATGACCATGTCCCTTTCATTTTTCCCGTTTTATCGCGTCACATTCGAGAACTCCCAACTATTTACATCGATCCAGGACGGTAAATGTTCTGCTTTTTGTTGTCCGGTAATCCAATTCCTGCTGCTGCTGTGAGCATTTTTTCCTTTGTGCATTACCATAAGTGCACATTTTTCTATCCCGAGCAACATCCCTTTGTCGTCACTGAAGCCTTTCACTTCGTTGAACAACGTTTCAAGCTCTTCCCTGTTCTTCGCAAATATTTTCATGTTGTCCATGTACATGAGGTGATTGACTTTTCCCTTCGTTTTGAAGAATTGGCACCCTTTGCTGTTTTTCAGGATTCTATTGAATGGTATCATGGTTAGAGCAAATAGATGTGGGGACAGAGAGTATCCCTGAAAAAAATCATGTTTTTTTTTTACATATACCACTGCTATGTTTTCTCCTGTAGCTATCAAGTAGACTTTCCAGTTTTTCATGTAGTTGGTTATAAATCTTACCACTGCTTCGTTGATCTTGAATATCTTGAGGCATTCGAGTATCCAGCTGTGTGGGATCGTGTCGTGTGTTTTTCTTATAGTTGATCTATCCAATAGCAACATTCTTTCTTCTTTTTCAGGCTTTTTTTAGGATCATCTGGTCAATGTAAAGCACGTCATTCGCCCCTTTGTGTCATCTCTTGTATCCTATATGTTCTTCTGGTAATAGCCCTCTCTTTTCCATAGAAATATATATTCTCTCTGCTATCTGTCCGGTCAGGATTTTCCACATTGCTGGTAGGCACGTCATTGGTCTGCAATTTCTTGCCTACTTCCCTTTCCCAATGTCCTTTTGGATGAGTGTCGTTCTGCCTGTGGTCATTCGTTCTGGGATCTTGCTTTCATCTAGGTAACTTTGGGGTTGGTGGAAATGTCTGCTGTGTAGTATGGTGAATTTTAAAACCGTTATCTGTGGATCGCATCAGGTACTGGTGCTTTCCAGTTGGCTATTTTTTGAAAGTGTGATTCAATGTGATTTCATTCAATACAATTTGTTTACCGTCATCTATATCTTGAGATTCTCTTTTCACGTCATCAAACCATTCTGGAGCTTTGCTGTATCTTTTCAGGTGTCCCCATATGTCATTCCACAAATTATTTGCTTCTGTGGCATCAGGTTTTATGTTTTTTTTTTCTCTAGTCAGGTCCAGGTGAAATTTTTCATCATTATTATTATTATTATTATTATTATTATCATTATTATTATTATCATTATTATCATCATCCTCATCTTTATTATTATCATTATTATTATCATCATTATTATTATCATTATTATTATTATCATCATTATCATTATCATTATCATTTGGAATCTCACACGAGCTGCCTGGTGATAACTGCTGGAGTTTGAGTGACAGCAAGTCTCCTCAAGTCTCCAGCCCTCCTATCCTAGTACTCATAGGTCGCAGTAATTCTGCGATTTACAGTTTCACACCGGTTGCCCAGTGGTTATCGCTGAATGCTGATTGACAATAAGTCTCGTGAGGTCTTCAGCTAACGTCTCCCCTCTCTTTCACCTATCATGTTAGGGCTACGATTTGTTGCAGTCCTTATATCTCTAGCACCTTCTTCAGTATCCGTGCAGTTCCCAGTAGTGCTGTGGTCTGTACGGTCTCAATCCTTCCCCTAATCCTGATCTCCTCCAATCTCTCCCTCAGCGTTTTTTGGGACAGTTCCTAGTGCGCCCACTATGACCGGTACTACCCTAGTTTTCATGTTCCACATCTTCCTTAATTCTCTTGCTAGGTCTTGGTATTTTTCCCGTTTTTCACTCTCCTTCTTTTTTACTCTATGGTCTGCAGGCACAGCAACGTCTACTATTTGGCAGGCCTTTCTTTTTTTTGTCTACTATTACCAAGTCCGGTCTTCTTGCCTGGATGAGGTGGTCAGTTTGGATGTCACAGTCCCAGAGTAGTTTGTGGTTGTTATTCTCCAAAACTGCCTCTGGCTTGTGCTGATACCACTTTTCCCCATGGTTGAATCCCATTTGTTTGCTTAGTTCCCAGTGTATCATCGTTGCTACTCTATCGTGTCTATGCTTATACTCCTTCTGGGCAAGTTGACTACATTCACTTGTTATGTGGTTTACTGTCTCATCTCTTTCGCCGCACATGCGGCATTTGCTGTTTGTCTGTGTTCTGTCGATTTTTGTTTTTATGTAGTTTGTCCCTATGCTTTTGTTTTGGGCTGCCATGATGAGCGATTCCGTTTCTCTCTTCAGGTTTCCTTTTCGTAGCCACGTCCATGATTTCTCGTCTGCTACATCTTGTATCTGCCTTTTAAACTCGCCATACAATTTTTTCTCTTCCCATCTTTCTTTTCTTGTTTGCTGTACTGTTCCATTATTTTCTACTTTATTGTTTGTTGCGCTATCTCTCGCACTCTTTATGATTTCTCCGCTATTCGTTTGCACATACCTTTCTAGGACTGCTTTAGCTCTCTGGACACAATCTTCTATGCTGATGAGCCCCCTGCCACCTTCTTTTCTCTTAACGTATAGTTTATCTGTATCATCTCTAGGGTGTAATGCTTTATGCATTGTCATTATTATCATCATCATTATTATTATTATTATTATCATTATTATTATTATTATTATTATTATCATCATCATTATTATCATCATCATTATCATCATCATCATTATTATTATCATTATTATCATTCCCCAGCCACTAAAAGCACAGTTTAATCATCTAGTTCCCTTTTCATGTTTATCTTAGATATATAACAGCCAACCCACCAAGAATGTTAAGGGAATTAAACATAAAAAACCATGGCTACGTAGAAGTGAACCCTAAAACGAACCGGAAGATAAAATTATGATGTATTCCCTGAAATTAAAATTACCACACTAAACTAATGGATCATCATCAAACTGATAAAACAGTGTTTGAAACATTCCAAATACAACAAACATAATTTATAACAACCGGCCAAAAGTTCACTTTCCCTATGGGAGATAAGTAAAGCAAATAAACGAATACAAAAAGAGTTAACAGAAAAACTCTGCAAAAATTATCAATAGATAGATCAACAAGTAAACAAGAAAAAAAAAAGATAGAGAAATATAGATAAAATAAAGGGGAGTTTCATACTTTATTTCCGGGATGCATTTTGATGTTTATCATCTTTTTCTCACCGGGATATACTGATTTTAAATTGAATTGTTTTCCTCGTTGTCGAAGGAAACTAACAACGTTTCTCTTGCCACGATATCGTTCTGAGACGTCATTGATGTTCAAACCCGTGCTAGCAGTTTTTTGTATCATATAAATTATATGACACAATTGTCTCTGTTTGTCACTGGCCCCCCTCTCCCCGTAGACATGGGTGTAGCTCGACCAAATATGGCACAAATTTGTCACGCATACTCAATGGACCTCGGATGATTGTTTCAAGGTGAAAAGTTTTGAAAAAAGGGATGGATAGGGGATGTTCTGTTTACAATGTAACTATAATGCTAAATTGAACCCTTACTTTCCGTTCAATGTACAAAGCACTCGATAAGAGAGAAATACTGACTTTGTTTCGAATTCGTTCAAAGTTTCGATTGCTGGGTAGGCATTTTTAACAACATAACTTTACTCATAAGAGGAAGAGTCAAATTTGATTATGATGTTAGAATACTTCATCCAATAATAAGAATAGATTTGAAAAAATATTTAAAAAAAAAAACCTCATATTGTTGACGTTGGATTGATCTATAACTTATTGGGAACACAATTAGATATATACTTGTGAGAAATGTAGCAAAGCATTAGAAAACCAGTATCTATTTTCAGAAAGTCTTTTTTTTTTTACTTTCAAACATTGAGTAAACAACGTTGCAGGTTTTGAAGAGGGACTATTTTTTTTCTTTTCTATCTTATATGGATCTATTCGTTAAACCCTTTGAAAAAAATTCACGGATATATTTGGATTGAGATGGGTGTTTGTTTTTTTCTAGAAAAAATTGCAAAATTTGTTAGCCTGGGACAGTGCATATTTTAAAATAGTGGGGCAAGAGATATTTTTATCAGAAAAATATTCACCCCTGAGTGGAAGATTCAAGTATTACGGACCAGAAAATCGCACCGTTCATTATTAGAGCAGATATCAACTTGGCTCGAGATGGTATCAGACCAACTGTACTTAGGGAGTCGATTAGGATAGGACCCACTAACGACGACCAGTAAGATTAGCCCCCAATTATTGATATACGACGTGCATTCTGATTTTCCCTCCACGTTTAACCGAGTTCGAGTCAAACCCTATTCCCGTGGGGTCCGGGTAAATAGGAGATTGCTGATCATTGCTGTACGATGTATGTACTGAACAACGTTTATCAACTAGTTGATCTCAGAGAAAAAAATACGGATATAATTTGATTTTTATTTGATCTTCAGGATAATGATTTATGGTACACGCGCAGGCTATGGTGATTAAATTATGCAGCGTACATATAAATATAAGTTGACCATCTTTCTTCCGACCCACCTCTCATCGACCCTTTCTATCTCAAACCAGCTTGATACGCATAGGCACAGATACTAACTACGCCCGCCTCCTCCCACAGTCCCTGGTTATTTCAGGTCAAACCCGACTCCCACCTGCGCAGATACAAACACCCCCGCCTCCTCCATCCATAGTTCCTTGTTATTTGAGATCAAACCCGACTCTCACCAACACAGACACGAACATCTTCCCTCCCATTCCTGCTAATCAACCCACAACACAGAAATCTCCTCACTTCATTCCTCGGATCACAAACATGTGAACAGCGTACAATTTTGCCTGCAACTGCTGCCAGTTTCTCTGAAAAAAGGTGGCTGGCAGTCGCCAGAATGCATCAGAACATACCCACGTGACAATAAAAGTTTTCGAGATGTAACACCTGCTTTTTTTTCTCTTCAATTTCTCTTCGCCTTCAAATTGTCATTTTACCGACATTTTCCCGGATCACTCCATATGCAAATGACAAACATTCTCATTCAAATAATCTATTTGTGTATTATCCAATCAGATTTGTTTTTAAAAATCAATAGCTCTATTTGCTTCGATGAATATCGAGCACTGTGATTAAATATCATCAACAATGGACAATTGCATTTTTGCATCCTTACAAATAGCTAAAAACTTCATGAGCAATTTATATATATATATATATATATATATATATATATATATATATATATATATATATATATATATATATATATATATGTATATATGTATGTATGTGTGTGTGTGTGTGTGTTTGCAAAGACTCAAATTACTGTTTTTAACTCCAAATTCTTATTTTGCTGATTCAGAAAATTGGGCTGCTGCAGGAATCGAACCTGAGACTAAGGTAATGATCAGTATTATGAACGATTCATCCGATAAGATTATATTAATGATAATGTAGACGGACGAATTGTTTGAAGAATTAACAATTTACGACTGGTTTCGGCTTAATTAGAGCAATAACGAAGATACAAAATGAAACTGAGAATGTTCAAAGCTTGAAAATGCTGTCTCTTTTCTTTTTTTTGTGTTTTTTTACTTCGTCGTCATATATTAAGTGTTAATGACGTCAAAAACTTGTTGCTAAATTGTTAATTTTTCAAGCAATTTATCTTTTCACGCTGTTTTTATATCATTAACACACGCATACGCACATTCACACACGAGTTTTTTTTACTCATTCGTTGAAATGTGCGGTGCTTTATATTTCAGTGGATAATTGTATGATAATAGTCATATTCTCAATATTCTGTTTCTGTGTAATTTATGCTTCAAGCTTTTATCATATACATCGTCTTTACTAATTACTTCGCTTTTTGCGAACCCCATCCAAAGAATTTCTACAATTACAAATAATTTATGCGGGGATATTTTTCTGAGAGTTATGAGATTCCAAGGATTGTGGAGAAGGCATGTTAGGCTGAGTTTTCGGTGTTTGGGATAGACGAAGGTAGAGGAGGCTGGGTGGTGAGGGAAAGAGAGAGAGAGCGAGCTCTGTCTCTTTAAATCAAATGCTGGACGTTTTTTTTGGGGGGGGGGTGTAAAGCGAACTTTCGAGAAGCAGTTGTAGTTGTGTTTTTGTTGTTTGTAAATATCAAGATTATATAGAAATTCAATATGATCTTTTGATTTTATTCCCAAAGTCCAAAGAGAACCTAGCCCTGCATTATGAATTTTAAAGATGCTAAACTAACAGGTCTCATTTGAATTGGGTCATAAAGATCTTTACGTCATGGATGAGGTACCCGTAGAAAGTGGGTAAGTCGGATGACAGCAGCTACGAAGGATCAAATTTTTCCTTTTGTTATCATTACTATTGTTTGCTGCTATAAATATATTTTTGAAAATGATGATGATCTTTACTAGTATTTATAGGTTTCTATTAAGGTTAAAAAAACGAGTTGGCTATGAAACCCCGGATGTCAAGGTACTCCTGTAACCGGGGCCAACGCACTCATTGCTTTGAAAACAATCACGTGTATCTATTTATTCAGTTCAAATATCAAATCTTCCAACTCAATGGGCAATGGGGCGTGAAATATACACCTCATTACACATTCCGCCATTTTTTGACTAATCTTTCTTTGGCTATAAATATATGTATTTATAACACTCTTCCTCCCCCCTCTCTCTCCCCCTCTCCCCCTCTCTCCCCCTCTCTCTCCCATATATATATATATATATATATATATATATATATATATATATATATATATATATATATATATATATTTATATATACGTGTGTGTGTATGTTCGTGTGTGTATGTGTATGTGTAAAACAAATAACAATGCACAGTTTTGCTTAAAATAATTATTCGGCCATCTGGGTCATTCTTAACGACTTTCGAAGTTGTTTTGCAAAAGTTCAAAAGCTTGCAATGTGGTGATTAGAAGATCTCAACATGCCTCCTTTCCAAATATCTTGGACGGGGGCTTGCTTTATCTTTTAGTTCTGAATCGTTGGTATTTATCGAGGGCTGAAATTGCGTTGATGGATTCAGTGTTTGAATTTGTGTTCTTGCAGCATTTGGGTATCTTATAGGATCACTATTGTTGATTTTATCTGGAGTTCTGTCTTGAGTGTGTGTGTTTTTTTTACATATATGTTGGTTTGAGGTATTATACATGTGTGCGTGGTTTTGTTACCTCTGGGTAACTGTCTACACGATATCTCCGAAAGTTCTCAATGAATTTCAATGGAATTTCGTGCAAGGTTGGGCAGTGGGCTGATGAAGAATAGGAGTGGATCCAGGAATATTTTTTCGTATTGAGAAATATTTTCTCATTTTTTTAAAAGTACATTTATATTTACACTCATGATTATCCACAGGGTATGTCCAAAATGAAATTTCGTGGGAGGGTGGGTAGTAGAGTACGCACAATCAAAATTCCATGTCTGTCCACACGATATCCCCAGTAGCCTCCAGTGATTATTTTGGGGCAGATCCATGCACAACTACCTTCCCTGGCGTTGACAGAGGAATGCGCTCTCAGAGTGCTTTTCTTGGTTGTATTAGTGTCTCTTTTAGTATTCTTGCTGATTCATAACTATCGTTTGTTGTCTTCTTTGTGGGTAGAATTGTCATTCCACTTTTTCTGGGACAGTTATTTCGTTTCCGCTGGTTGTGTTTGTTTTGTTATAGAGTTTCTGTGTTTTGCTGTTCTAATCTGATTAAGTTCCTAATATATATATATATATATATATATATATATATATATATATATATATATATATATATATATATATATATATATAAGAAATGGACGTATTTGGTCCGACAGATGATGGCATATATTTTATATTTTTATGCATATAAAATACTTGAGAAACATTTCCAAGTACACTAAACAATCTTCAAGCTAATACAGGTTTCCCTGCTATCCGAAAAAAAAATTTATAATGGTGTAAAACAAAGAAGCAATTACCATTAATTCACATAGAAGATTTTTTTGAGCGTCCTCTGACCCATGGTGATGATGGTATGTTAGGCTACGTCGTCGTCGGTTGGGCTGATGAGAGGTACATGAGACAGAGGTGTAAGAGAGAGAGAGAGAGAGAGAGAGAGAGAGAGAGAGAGAGAGGTTGTACGCTACCATTATAGCAGGAAAATACCACGTCCTTAAGAGAAGGGTACACAACCAATGTATTCTCTCGATAGTCACCTATAGGGCAGAGCCATGGAACCTAACCAAAAGGCTGAGCCTCAAACTGAGAACCATGCAATACACACACGAGAATGCTCAACCTCACACGAGGAGATCACAATATATTAGAGAAAAACCAGAAGAAACCATCAGAAAACTCAAATGGAAATGGGCTGGACATGTTGCAAAACAACTGCTGGGCATCATCACTTACAACGTGGATCCCCAGAGATCACATGCGAAAGTGTGCACGACAGAAAGTAAGATGGTGTGACGAGCAGGACAAAATTCAGAAAATACTGGCTCATGATAGGGAGGTCTGGCAAATCTTGGCGAAGGTCTATGTCCAACGACGGGCGCCAAAAGGATGATGATGATGATGATGATGATGATGATGATGATGATGATGATGACTTCACTGAGAAGAAAAGCTAATGTATGTGCTTACATTCTTCCTATGTCATCTCTCATCTTATTGCTTTACTTTATATAAAAACGTCGGTTACTTGCTGAACACTCCGATAAACTGTTTTCGTATTATAAACTAGGGCACATAACTGCGTGTTTTTCTTCTTTTTAAGCACTTTCTAGCCTCTTCCACTACTTATTACTTCAACACTTGATCATCATAAGAACATAAAGTCATGAGAAAAATGATCGAATTAAAATGGATAAACTACTTCTCCATCGTTTTGATATCGATATAACCGAAACGTGTTTTATATATTTTCTAAGCTTAGTAAAGTATGTCACTAGGCAAAATGGAATTATGAAGATTGTGTTACGCCAAGCGTCGAAGTAGGGATGGCCTACACGCCTACTTTAAAAATCAGCATTCAAAGTTCTTTCTTCACGTTGGCTCAAAGACCTCTGACATCGATAAGCATCCATTGCTATATTCCCATGGGGCAGGCCATTACTTAATACAAAGGAAGCCGCTTATTGTTATAGCTTTGGGGAAGGGTCTTTTAGATAATAATAACCAGCTGATAATATTAACTGAACGATATAAGAGGAAGTTGCATTTTGAGATCAGTTTAAATAAGGTGTTTGGGACCGATCGATTTTCATAACAATAGCTGTTTGATCACATTATTCATGATTATAATAAACGGCTCTTTCTGTATTTATTAAACTTAGTTTAATACGTCACAAAGACAAAGGGAGTAGGAAGATTGTATCTAAGTGGGGAGAGCCTGCCTGGTCACGGTGAAAACATGAGGAAGAGTGTTGAAAAAATAATTACAATGGAAAACTGTAGATCAGGAATGTCGTGCAAGTCATGCCCATAATAACGAGATCACTTTTAAAGATTACAGAGAAGATTAGAAAAATTGGAGATTTTACTCATCATCTTTGATGCGCTTGGAATAATCCTGATGAGCCTTGTACAGAGATACGAAAGATCGCTGAACAATTCACAGTATAGAAGTGTCTATTGATATGTAGCCATATAATAAAATACCGAGGAGGGTGTTGAAGTATTACAGAGATATGTTAATACTTGATCTCCATTGAGAAGAACCAGATGCTACTTGGGTGAAAACTCAATAAGCACATAATAATATGAAATAATCATTACTAAAATCATGTGGAAAATCGAGGGAATCTTAAGAGTCTTTGAGAGACATAAGGTCACTTGGTTTCCAGAAACAGACACGAGATACTACTCAGTGAGTACAAAAGAAGAAGAAGAAGAAGAAGAAGAAGAAGAAGAAGAAGAAGAAGAAGAAGACGAAGAAGAAGAAAAAGAAGAAAAAGATCAGAAAAAGAAAAGCAACAGCAACTGGAACAATAACAAGAAAAGCAAGAAAAAATACGAAAAAGAAAAAGAAGAAGAAGAAGAAGAAGAAGACGAAGAAGAAGAAGATCAGAAAAAGAAAAAGATCAGAAAAAGAAAAGCAACAGCAACTGGAACAATAACAAGAAAAGCAAGAAAAAATACGGAAAAGAAAAAGAAGAAGAAGAAGAAGAAGAAGAAGAAGAAGAAGAAGAAGAAGAAGAAGAAGAAGAAGAAGAAGAAGAGAAAAAGAAAAAGATCAGAAAAAGAAAAGCAACAGCAACTGGAACAATAACAAGAAAAGCAAGAAAAAATACGAAAAAGAAGAAGAAGAAGAAGAAGAAGAAGAAGAAGAAGAAGAAGAAGAAGAAGAAGAAGAAGAAGAAGATCAGAAAAAGAAAAAGATCAGAAAAAGAAAAGCAACAGCAACTGGAACAATAACAAGAAAAGCAAGAAAAAATACGGAAAAGAAAAAGAAGAAAAATAACAACAACAGGAACAAGGACAAGAAAAGAAAGAAGGAAAAGAAGAACGAAAAGAAAAAGAAACATGAAGAAGAAGAACAAAAAGATGAACAAGAAGAACGAGACCAAGATGAAAAAAAAAAAAGGAAGAAGGGGAGTAAGGAGGAGGGAGGATGGGAGATGAAGAAATATTTGAAAGAAAATGAAAAAGCAAGAAACTCACCAACATCAGATACATTGGACAGCTTTCGTGGGATTTCCAATAATAAGTCACAGAAGCTGCGCCTCTTTTTGGTTTCATGCAAAGGCAGATCTGCCCCAAGACCCTTCTCCTCGTCCGGTACATTTGGATCTAGAAGAGTCTGGTTGGCCAGATTGTTCAGTGATTTACCCATTGTCGGGTGCTCAGCGTTTAAATTAGATAACTCATTTATCGCTACGGGTGACTTCACCGCCGTGTTTTCGCTTCTATGATGAAGAATGGACACGAGCGGTTTTTTCTCGGGGGGTTTAATATCATCTGGAGATACTGATCGCCGGCGCAGAGGGGCCCGTCTCGAAGTGAGAAGGTATTTCTTATCTTCCAGGACATTTTCTTCTTTATCATCGTCAGCTTGTTTCGAGACATCATTCTTAGAAGCTTCTCCGTTCACCGACAACGAGGCATTTTCTTCTCCCTCCGGTTTTACGTCATTTTTGTCGATTTCTTTTCGTTCCACCGACCTCATTTCTTCCACTTTTTTTTCTTCGCTTCCGTTGAACCCGTTCGGTAGTTGCTTCTTCTCGTCTTCTTTCTCGCACTGTGTTGAAGAATTCAGATTTTCAAAATCCGTTACTGATCTCGGCGGTGGAGGCGGAGGCAGTGGTGGGCTTGGTGGGGCAGAAGCCTGAGGAGACGACGATTGCGAAGCGTCTGCGATGTCGATTTCGAAATCGTCGCCCGCCTGAGGTTCGGGCCAAATTAAAATCGTTGGGATGCTCATTTCCCTGGATTGTTTTACTGACGTCGTCTTGCCCTTTAAACAGCTGTTTTCGTCCCGGGGAGAAGTTATTACCGGAGTTGTCACAGTAATGCTCGTTGGCTCGAGTCTAGTGATATCAGAATGCGCGTTAGAATTATTGTAGTTCTCCTCTTTACGATTGCTGGTTTTATTTATTGTTGATAGTTCAGAATCTGGGGTCTTATTGTCGTCCCTGTTCTCTCCAAAATCGCTGAATGGCTCGCTGGAAAAAACGGGAAACGATTTGAAGGTTGCTTTGTTACTATTCTCTAGAATGTCTTCCTTGGAAAAATCCCCTGGGTGATTGTTTTGATGAGGGTTCTCATTAAGGGGGCAACTAGTTGAACGTTGGTGCTCTTGTCCGCTGTTTTCGTTGTTGCCAGATGAACAAACCTGACTTGGACTTCGACGTCCTTGGAGTAAAGTCAGAAGTTTTTGGCTGTGTCTCAACAGTTCGAGGCTTTCGTCCATATCACGATGTGTGTCGCTGTGAAAAGATAGAGAAAAAAGAGCGAGTCAAACGGGAACACAAATGAAGAACTGAAGATGTCAACAAACGTTTCTTGTGAACTGGTGAACAAAAAAAAATGAAAAAAAGTGCAGTGCCCCAAAAGAAAGTGAGAAAAAAAAGAAAAAAAAAAGAAGAAAGAACGAAAGACAGGTCTGGTTAATCACCCTCACATGACCAACGTCTTTTGGCAGCATGCAATGTTGGGGGTGATTAAGTACAAAAATTGGAAAAAAAAGGAGTGATCAACGAAGAAGTCATTTCGTTCGCCTTTTGTCGGGAAATGATCATTAAAAAGTCTGAATTTTCTAAAAAGCAAAAACAAGTGGGCACAGACTAAGGACTGATTTAGCATAAACTTACATTATAAACTGGAGACCACATTGAAAATCTATTCGGGAGGGTTAAAAAAAACACAAGACCGTTTTTCCTAGACATGATAAAAAGTAAATGCTTAAATTTTAGCCTTTTAGCTCTATTGGTGCGGCCTGTACGCATGATACATACATAAATAGTCAGCTTGTCCGACTTGGAAACTGAGGAAACCTATTTTGACAGTTTTAGTGACAGTTTTGGTTTACAGTTTCCAAAAACGTTAAGAGGCTTGAAATGATTCTATGACAATGGTCTGTTTGATATTTCACATATTTATCCTGCTTCACTATATAAATCTATAAAGTGTTTCTAAAAAAACTCTCTATAGAATATTTTCTCTCTATAAAAACTCGTTTGACAGTTTTTTTAAGCGTAAAGGATCAAAGCGGATATTTCTGAAGCTAACCCTAATCTGAAACTAGAATTGAACGCCGATTGAAAACGGAACGAACTGGCAACGGCCCGCAAGAAGATTGATGGTTTTGAAGCGTAAAGAATTAAAGTGTATATTTCTGAAGCTAACCATAGTATTACACAAGGCCGTGAAAATTGGGCGTCTATTGAAAACCGAACGAAGCAGCCATGGCTCGCAAGAAGCTTGATAACCACTGATCAATGGCAGTTGTCTGCTGAACTCCTTAACGGAGTATACCGATTATTTTTGCCAGAGTTTTCCGAAAGTATGGGGATGCCGAGGATTCTTGTCGCTCCAAACCCTTTTTTTAGTGCAAAAATTAAATGGTGATCGTGAATTCTTCCGTCGCGTTTTGAGCGATTAACGAGCATGCCTGTCCATGTTATCCATTTGGCAGGGGTTAACTTTCGTTTTTTTGCTCTTATACCATAAACAACTACATAGTAATTAAGTGAAACTGTGGGGGATTTTGCAGAAGGTCATAGGAGTTTGTTATCATAGAAAGACAAGTTTTATTCGTTCATCTATATTTTGCCCCCACCCACACAAAAAGTATTTCATAATTGTCATTTGCTGATAGTACATGGAAGCTCAAGTCGGTATATATTCGCATAATGATAAATATTAAAATATCTAAAAAAGAAATAAGTTGTTTACTTAGCCTTGAATAAACATTGTTTAATGTTTTATTGATCAGCAAGACACTGATTAATTTCTGATCGGGATCGCCCCACGAAAAGCCTGCTGACCCCTGGTCTACGATGTTATAAAAACGATATTTCAATGGAAACAATCTGAAAGCTTTCTTGTTTTCGCATTTAGTATTCTAATCAGTCTTTACCTTGACTCAAACACAAACTACAAGTACAAAAAATAAATGTGTGTGTATGTGTTCGTGTATGTATATGTGTATGTGTATGAGTTTGTGTGTGAGTGTGTGTGTGAGAGAGAGAGAGAAAGAGGGAGAGAGAGTGTGTGTTAAATGTCTTAAGAAAGATGAAGATTGCTTTTCATTTGATTAGACGTTTGAGTCTCGTTACTGCTTTCAGTCGCAGGTCATTCAGGTTTAATCTAATGTTATTTGATTAATTTAAATTCGCTATGATCCGGCATGAAGAGGGGGGAAGCGCTCGAGGAAAAAATTAAAGATAAGACGTACTTTTCATCATCTGTTTTTTGCATCAACTTCGTTGAAATCTGACAATTTAAGCCTTCAACAGATTATACCAATTATTCTCGCCAGCAAAATTTTCCGATTGTATCGGGAGTTTTCAGTGGAAAAAAGTGCTACACAAAATTTTGAGTGATAAACGAAAATATTCGTCTTAAATCAGTAATTTTCAACGTTTTTCATCTCGCAGCACAATGAACCAGACACTTAGATTGTTGAAGCACACCATTATTTAAGGATAGATTTGAGCAGTTAAAAGAAAATATACAAGGAATTCGATGAAGCAATCTTTGTTATATTCAGTAAAATCTGATAGATATATATCATCATTATTTTTGAAAAATGGATATATAATCCGACAGAATGGTTATAGATTGCGTTATATCATATTGGAATTCTATTTGAATTGGTCTCCTGTCACCGCATGTTTCCTGCAGCAGTTTTTTTAATTGTTTGTATTGTCTAGGCCAATTGGTACATTCGCCGCGTGGTGACGAGAGATCATTTCAAATAATAGAACGCAATTTATAAACATATATGCATATAATTCTCCAAATGTAAGGTTACTATGCCCAGAATTCTTGTCTAAATTTGTTTTCAGTGCAAAAAAAAAAAAGGGGCTAAAATTAAATTCTTGCACCGCAAAGTTTTGTGCAATAAACGGAAATATTGGTTCATGTCATCTGTTTGGCAAGGGTTACCTGTTTTTTTTGTTTTTTGTTTTTTTGTTTTTTGCTCTTGCACAATAAACAACTGCATGGTAATTTTGAGAGATTTTACGACAGTTTTGTTAATTTTTCACGATAGACGAAATATCTTGGAATAATCCCCAGGGTGTTCTTTTCTGCATAATCTTTCGTCATGTTATTCACGAAAAGGTCAATTGACAGTATAGCTTTTTATTTCTGAATGGGCGTATTGTATCATCATCATCATCATCATCATCATCATCATCATCATCATCATCATCACCAGTCTTTCAACGTCCGTCGTTGGACACAGACCTTCCCCAGGATTCGCCATACTTCTCTATCATGGGCGTCGCGGAGCCAGTACTTTCTGAATTTGTCTAGCTCGTCTCTCCACCCAATATTCTGTCAGCCTCGGTTTCGCATGTGATCTCGGGGGATTAATGTCGCGAGTCGCAAAGAATGATTTCAAATTGTAACAATTTTGAAAAAGTGAGAATTCCCTCAAAAGTAAATACATACTCCAAGATGATCAAAAAACAGTAAAGGCATTTGGTAAATTAATAATCACCTCTACCCACAACAGATCGGTTTAAATACTGTTGTTGGGTTGAGGTTATTCGTGTGTTCTGGCACCTGTGTCTATGTATCTATCTATCCGGACTTCGCCCAGCCTAATTTCATGGAAGAAATTTGAAATTTGCACCCACCCCCTAAATGTGTTTTTTCTCAAAAAATCACCTCAAATTGTTTTTTTTACTGGGGGGTTCAATTTACAATGTAAGTTTATGCCAAATTGGCCCCTTACTTTGAGTCAATGTTTTTTTTGTTGTTGCTTGTGTTTTGAATCTTGAAACTGTGATTCAAACCAAATCGGTAGTATTTTCATGAATGTAACTTAATTTCATAACCACTACTACTCAAGTTACGTAAAAGGCAGCATATATGGGTCACAATGATTCATAATTTTCCTTGGAATGCTGGTTCAAATTATTTTCCGTTGTGTTTGAGTTATGTTTTTTCAAAGTAACTTCCATCATCTGGCTTCTTCATCCTCCGTCCACCCCCTCTCTTTCGCTCTCTCTCTCTCTCTCTCTCTCTCTCTATATATATATATATATATATATATATATATATATATATATATATGTGTGTGTGTGTGTGTGTGTGTGTGTGTGTGTGTGTGTGTGTGCGCGCGCTTTTCTGGTTATTCTCACCCCTTCCTCCCATATATATGTGGTTCAACCATGCATACAGGCCCTTCAGTAGATGACTGTCGGAGGGAGAGGAAGGAACCAGTAGCGTAGCTGAGGGCGGGGGTGGGGGTGCGAGGGAGGTTTGCCCCAGGCGGCAGTTTCTTTTAGGCGGAACTTTCTTCTAAGTGTTGGGACTCTTAGTCTACTGCATTTAAAATGAAAAAAAAAAAAGTTTTCTGTCGAGACAGTCAGGGTTGACGGATCGAAATTTCAGTTGAAAACCAGACAGTAGTAAAAAAAAAGCCAGAAAAAAAAAGACACAAATTTTGAGCCAAATTTCTAACAGTAGGTGCAAAGTTCCCAACGTGGGGATCATAGACGCTGTCGATCCACAAATGTATTATTCAGGGTCCCTGGAAGACTCACACTTGGGGAAAAAAAACAATTCTCAAACTTGTATTTAAGAAAAAGATAAGTTTATCGTAAACTTGTTTATGCCATTACGAAGTGTCAAAATAAGTTAGTCTTGAAAGCTATTTGTCTTTAAAGCTTTTATCGGGTGACTTTGTGCCACATTCTGAAAACTAATTGCTTTCGTTTTAATTCAATAATTCAGATTCTTGTTCTTTTATTTACGTATATGTAATTATATAGGCGAACGCCCCCAGAGGTATCAAACTGTCCCCCCTTCCCCAAAGAAACAGTGGTGGAAATTCGGGCGATTGATATTTTTGCTGCTAAAAAAGGTAGAAAACAATATCTCTTTCATGTCACATGTTTTGTGATTCGTGTTGTGTATCGTCAATTGATAAAAATACTTTTTATTGAAAAATTAGTGCTTGTGTTTTTAATCAGAATAAAATGTGGGGCAAATCAAGTTCTCTTGACCAAACAATTCCCTATACACCAAAGTGCGCATGATTATTAAATTAAATATGTTTATAATTACTGTTAATATTTCTAGGGAGTTGGAGATATGAGTATCTTTAAGGCAAAACCACGCCCCTCTTTCATACAGTGCATTTTGTATGGTTCTTTTTTCCTTCCTTCCTTTCTTCTTTCACGTCTTCCACTTGTTGTACTTAGTGTCATAGGGAGTTGGGACTTTGGTGACATTATTTCATTATTTTGCCTCTTTTCCCTGAATGAGGAGACAAGGGGTGTTAATTCTTAGATGTAAAAAGGCCAGGAAAAAGCAAAAATGCCGAATGAATCTCCTGACGACAACCAAATAAAAAAAAAGAAGCCAAAAACTGCCAAATTCTGGAGTTCGGCGTTAAAAAGCTAATCAGACAACTCTGGGATAGCAAAAGGATACAAGACGCTTGACACCTTTTTTTCATTTTCCCACGGGAACATGAGTTACCAAAAGTTGCCGAGGCTGTTAGGAGGTATTTTTTCTAAGTAATAAGAGTAGGAGGTATTTCTCCTAAGAAAGGATATCCCCACATTTTTTCCTACCCTATACAAATCCCAGGGTCCACTTTAGGTATAGAGTTGGGGTAATTTCAAGTTTACAAGATATTTATTGACCCTGGATTCGGAAAGATGGATATCGTATCCAGCTCTTGACTCTAGGTGAATTTTATTCGGGGGAAGAAGCTGTTTGAGTAGAAATTGCAACAGGCACATGGAATGATCAGAAAGTGTGGACGGGATTCACTTGAGATAGCAAATTGTGTTCAGGCTAGAAAATCTGTCACCGGTGAAACTGGACGATGGAGCCCCTCTGAACACTTCCCATGAAAATAGTGATAGAGAGGTGCTCGGCTCACTACATCACGTTGATGGGAGAGTGATTGGAGAGACGAGAATAGCTCATCACCAACTAATCTACGCACTCGAATCTGCACCCTACCGAGGCTAGATAATACCTATCGCTGGACCCTGTCCAGATATCTGAGCAGTATTCCATTTTGAGTCGTATTTGACTCTTGTAGAGATATAAGACAGCAGGTTGAGTCAGATATTTACTGGAGCGATATGATATGATTTCAGTATTAAACTCTATAGGAAAGCTTAACGTTACTGGAAACATTCTAAGTAACTTCCAAATTGTCATTGTTGTATCATTGTATGGTTTACTCAATCAATCTATTCCCAGATCAAGCGAACAAAAAAGAGTTGTGCTGCTTTGAGTAAAAAAGAGAAAGGAATCATTTTTTCAAAAACTACTGAAATACATCAGTCGTATACAATCCATTGTCACCTATGGATCTGAAGCATGGGACATAACCAAGAGACTAACCCCAAAACTGAGAAGCATGCAACGTGGACATGAAAGGATCATGCTCAACTTCAAATGGAGAAATCACAAGCTAGCACAATAGATCAGTGAATAAACAGTCCAAGACATCATAGAACCCATTAAAAATCTCAAATGGCAATGGGCTGGTCATGTTGGCTTTACGGCGCCCATGATAGAGAGGTCTGGTGACTCTTAAGGAAGAACTCAGTCCAACGACGGACGATGAAAGACTGATCATGAAGACTATAGCTGAAGCAGTTTCTAAATCCCAATAATCGTCAAATTCAAGCGAATCTTTACCTTTGACTGATTCTTGTCTGAATTCTTTTAGACGTGGTGTATTAATCATTATGTGTGATGTGGTCGGACTATTTTTCTCATCTATGAGTTCATTTTTCCACAACGTTCCGGTCATGTACCTTCCGGTCTTCTTTGGGTGTTGTTGATATCAGTAGCATGTGGATGCCTCTCCTCACAAGAGACTTCTTTAGAGATCAAAAAAAAAAAAAAAGAAAAAAAGGGAGGTAGCTAGGATGTACCTCAAAAACACAACAAGGATTTACAAAAAAGGGATTTGCCGTGTCCAGTCCGAACGTATACACTGAGTAGTGATTCCACATTCTAGAACCAAGAACACCAAGCGAAGGCTGGCAAAGGAGGAAGGACGAAGAAAAAAATCTTGCTGTGCACTTGAAAGTTCTGCAAGAAAATCCTTTCAAGATTGTTTGATATCAGTATATCCTTAGCTAAACATAATTTGGCTTTTGGGGGTCACCGAGAAGACATTAAATATGAGAATAATGAGACCGACGTTGAACCTGAGGCAACGGTAAACAGACGGGATTTCTGCTAGATTTAGTTTATTTGTTGGTGAAATATGATCCATGGCTATCTTTTATGAATCAAGCTGGGAAAATACAACTACCAGTTCAGATGCTGGTTTGCAACTTGGTGCCCGGCAATCGTTCTCCTTTCTGTGATTTCTCGGTCGGTAGGGATCGGATTTTCTAAAAATCAACGTCACATAGGCTTACCTCCAGACCAATCTATTGAAAACACATCAATGTGATATAAATATCAGAGCTTTAAAAGCATTTCCAGTTGAGAACAGGGATGAGCCAAGGAATTATGCGGTTATCTATGTCAGAAAAAGAATTTGTGATGATCTAGGGATAGTCATAGAGCGTTAGCGTCAGAGTAAAGAATAAGAAACATATGTGTAGTGAAGGCTCGTGAGAAGCTAGATTTCCATACGGAACTGAGCTGAAGAGAGAGAAATTTTCTTCACCTGACAGAATGATCCTAGAAATAACTTTGTGATTTCAATAGTTTCATAAACTTGCTACGAAATATACCTTCCTCACCTGAATGAATCTTATGGATGAGAAATATGAATGTCAACTTGGTCAGGACGACGATGATATTGATAAAAAAGAGTGCCTCGCTGAGAGGAAAAGACTTCGGTATTTTATTGCTGTTGCTGCTACGCAAGACGGAACAAAAACGTTAAAAGGAATGCCCCCTTGAACTTATACAGTTTATTCAGAAGTTCCAATTATTGTAATACTGCTATGGTTTTCTCTACAATTGTTGTCAGTGTTTCTACTTGTGAGGGGAGTTTCTCTAAACTAAAACTGACGAAGAAAGATCAACTATGTATACCTTACGGTTGAGAAATCTTCCCATACACTCTTTAGACCAGCTATTGATAGACTAAATATACCCCGACAACTTAATCGGAGATTTTGTCAACAGAAAAGCCAGAAGAATAACTTTGTAGAATGTTGTAGTTGATCCTTTTCAATCCAAAAGTATTGTGTTTTGTTTTCCATTGGGAGTGGAGTCAAACTTAAGGATCACCCCTGTAGCCACGTCGCTGGACAGAGCGAAGTTTTAGGCTCATGCCTTCCCGATTGGTTTCTTTTTTGAAAGGACTCTGAACTCTGACAGCTGGCTAACAGAATTGCGACCTGTTTCCTCAGTCATGCATATCAATAACATTAACTGGTTATCTGATACTGCTAACCATCAAGAAAAGTAAAAGGAGGAAAAAAACCAAGAAAATCGAACAGTGAATGCAAATCACTGATTGATATCATTATTCTTCACTTACTTTTATGAGTGAACGAAAGCAGTCAAGTCTGAAATTGTTACAGGGTGGGGGAAGTAAATAGCGAGATTGAACTAGCAATTGTTGGCCTGGATCAAAATTCAGGTTTGGGTTCATCTTGTAAAATCTTATGGAGAGAACAATTCCCGAATGTGACACCAGATCTAATAATTAGTCAACTGTGACACTGACGCACGATACGGTTATTCAAAACGGGATATCAATGTCCAAGGGAAATTAATATTTTCTTAACGAATTCTTTTTAGCTAACGAACACTTCTAACTATAACATTTAGTAGTGTTTCTAATGCAGGAAATCTTAGTTTCATTGTATACATCCTGTGAGTATTTTTTTAAAAAGCCAAGTAGGATTTTGGGAGAAGGCAGTTGATTATCTATTCAAATTATCTCCCTTTGAGTTTCAAATGTATTTTTTTAGAGTAACTTCCATCATCTGACTAACCAAAGTGGATGAATATGGTTTTTTTTCAAGTTTTCTCTCATTAATGTTCGATCTATAAGATTAATATTAATTGAAACATGCACTCCAACCTCCAGCGACTCAGACTAATACATAATTATCATTTTTAGGGTTTGGGAATTCTCAAAATTCAATCCAGATAATTTATTGCTGTTGTGACTAAACAAGAAAATGCAAATTAATTTTTTTTTTTTTATGCTCCCATACTTGAAATTTATGGACGTTAACTTTTGTTGTGGACGAATGAAAAAGCTATAAATCCTCATTTTGGTTGTTTTTATCACAACTTTTTAGACTCTGTCATCTCGGGTCTTCTTCAAGTGTCGTAATGGTTATCTCGCCAGTCTAGCAGATCATTGCTACTGTATTGTCAGATCGATCCTTACTACTACCTCACAGCTGAGGCCTTACGCCAGACTAAGCTTAATAAGTACTCATATACTAGGTATAAACAATTTTGAACAAAAACTTTCCACACCCAATTTGGGATACGTAATAAACATTTAAAGATTTCTCGGTTTTTCAAAAAACAAAAAACAAAAAAAAAACTAGCCCAAATTTTTGTCTAAACAAAAACGAAAAAACAAAACAAACAATAAACAAAATCAAAACACATTTCCATAAAACGTGACGTAGATTTTGACTATTATAAATCCAATGGTTCTTAAATTCAGCAAAAGAAATGAATAAATAAATAATGACACCATTATCGATGACAGTACAAAAGATTTTTAGAAATCTAGAATTCCGTTCTTAAAATTAAGGTTTTGTCAAATTCAGATAGTTTTAGCGAAAATACTCAGTTTTATCATCGGCCAACCAAACTGCACAAGAAATGTCCAGTATAATTCATGAAAAACAAAATTAAATAAAGAACACATTGACACCATCAATTAGCATGTTTCTGTTGAAGTAATCGATCTTTATGACAAGCAATTACACACAGAGCATTTTCTGCTGATCGAGAGGACATGCACTGGAATTTAGACCATTAAAATACACCACAATGATGTCGTGCAAAAATAAAAATAATTTTTAAATGCGTATATTGTGTCGTCTGCATCAATTTGCAACCCCCATAAATTTAGATATAGGCCAAATTACCTTAGAAAAAAAAACAGAAGAAAATGTATGAAAATGTATGAAAAATATACCCCTAAATATTTTTTGTATTATTTTAGTCTTGTTATAATATTTATAGATAAATTTCAGTCGAAACATGATGCAGGAAGAATAAATACTATATATTTGAAAAATATTGGATTAATCAGAATAATCGATAAAAATGATGAAATTTTTTTTCAAATACTGAGTGAACCCCCCTCCCCCGATCAAAGCCTGAATTATTGTTAATCGAGTGAAACTGAAATATTGCAGAGAAGAACAAATATTTTACTCAATTTTCTTCTTTTTTTAAAAAATCACAAGG
>OY735215.1:52503893-52668893 GCA_963457665.1 Thysanoteuthis rhombus
ATATCGGGCTTGGGAAGTAAGTATACAGTAAGGACGGCCCTGGGGGACAAGGTATATGGTAATATGCCCATTAGTAAACATATCATCATCAGTAGCAGGAACAGCCAGTTAGCGTCTGTCGGAGGACATAGACCTTTCTCAAGAATTGCCAGATCTCTCTATCATGGGCATCGCAGAGCCAGTACTTTCTGGATTTATCAAGCTCGTCACGCCATCTTACTTTCTGTCGGCTGGAATTTTGCATAATATATCTGGGGATCCAGCAGTTGTCTGCCATTCTTGCAACATGTCCAGCCCATTGCCATTTTAGTTTTCTAACAGTTTCTATGATGTCTCAGATTCCTGTCTTTTCTGTAATATACTCTGCTGTCTTGTGATCTCTCCACCTGAGGTTGAGCAAGATTGTTTCATGTGCATGTTGCATGGTTCTCAGTTCGAGGGTCAATCTTTCGTCAGGATCTAAGTTTCAGCTCCATAGGTGACTAACAGTGGGATACATTGATTGCGCACCCTTTTTCTTTAGAACTAGTGGAATATTTCTTGTTATAAACTATCCCCCAAACCTAGAAATTGAGAAGGAGGCATATGTGGTACCCTCGCGAACCTTCTCATTTCTGTCACTGACGCACACAGACACACTGACGCTCACTCGCTCACGAACACACAAATACACACATTTACACGCATACGCACATACATAATCCATGCACACAAAAATGTATGTGTGTATGTGTTTGTGTAGGCATGTGTGTGTTTGCGTATGTACGCAATACTATTCATAGATCAGGAGCAATTGGGCGTAATGGTTAACAAGCTGGCCTTGTCGATTATCAATACTATTTCATATATTTGATCATCTCTGGGTACATTAAACTAGTAGCTTAATAAATAAATCGATACAATGTCTCAATGTCTATATCTTATTATCTAAGTATCAATTTTGAATTTGAAATTCTGCTACAGCCAGGAGAATGCTTTTGACGTTGTATTATTGTCAAATTTAGTCTGTACAACTGAACTTGAATTGAGTTCTAAACAAAATCTTATTTATAAAATGAAGGGATTGATTTATATAGACTCTAAACATTGTAAAATTAATCTACTTACCCCTGTGGATTGTATGGGGATTCGGTGCGAAATCCCCTGAGTACGACAGACACCCGAAGATAGTCAGAGACTATAATGGCTGAAAAGTTTGTGACGATAACAACTAAAATGCGAGCACCAGTTCGAAGAGATTGATACATAAGTTGAACTCTGTTTGGGTCGCAAGTGAGTGGCATGCAGCGAGGAGCGATCTCAGTACACCGTAGTAATGGTCTGAGAGATTAGCTAGCCAAATATCTCTCTACAAAGTATGCCTCTTAAATCGTATATTCAAATATAGAGATAGATATTTTATAAATATATGATTTATATGTGATATCATGTGATAAGTATTTGGATCATGAATCCCGATAGGATGATATCAATAACAATATGAAAAGACATATTATTTGAAAAAATTGACAATTTTCTGACATGTCTATAGTTTCGAGAATTTTTGGGCGATTGATTTCCTTGTTAAAACGACGTTTCGGATGATTCATTTTACTGCCTTCTTCAGATGATCTATCCGAATGTAACGATGGTGAACAATTTTTTTCTCCAATTGCAGCAACTCTTATAACGTAGGATTCAGGTGTTTACCTCTCCTTGTTAGGCAAGGATTCGCATCCCTTGTCCCCGTTGAACAGCAAAAGTCACATCGAGTTGAGTTCCACACTTGTCTTACTTATACACCCAACCGACATGTTAATGTATGCTGCAAATTAACAGCCAGCGTTATAAGCGTTGCTGATATCAGAAAAAAAAACGAACTATGTTTGCCACCATTAAATTCAGAGAGAGTACCTGAGGAAGACCGTCGAATTGATCGGCCAAAATGTCTTAACCACACAAACAACAAGAAGGAGTTCAATCATCAGGAAAAAAAATTGAAAAGGGATGATCAATGAATGTTACTTCTATCGCCTTTTGTTGGGCATGATCGGTGTATGAAAGTCTAAATTCTCAAAAAAAAAAAGGGAATATGAAATAAAGGTTCAATTTAGCGTAAACCTGCATTGCAAATTGACTTACCGCTCTAAAAACCTTTTCTTGGGGATGGGGAATTAACAAACAAAACACAAAATGTTTCTGGACAGGATAAGGTGTAAATGATTAAATTTCAAGTCTGCGACCTGCGAACGTGATACATGCATACACACATAGTCAGTCAAGTCGACTTAAAAAACTGAAGAAACCTATGTTGACAGTTTTTGTCACCGGAGTCCAGATCGAACTCGACTGATATAATTCGATATAGCAGCGGGAAGGGGTTGACAGTCATAATTACGTTAGTGCAAATCCTCAGTAAATAAACCAAACAAATCCAGAATAGAACAAAAGAATTTCTTATACCTACTATATATTTTGTTTGTAAAGGAATGACGTAGAATTTTGTCAGAGAGAGAGAGAGAGAGAGAGAGAGAGAGAGAGAGAGAGAGAGAGAGAGAGAGAGAGAGAGAGAGAGGGGGGGGGGACAAAACAACAAATGAAAAAAATAATACCCGTACGAATACATACACACGAACACATACGTGCTGACACAACCACGCACTAACATACACACAGACATGCAAATACACACACACACGCGCAAACACTCACACACGTATGCGCTCAAACACGTGCATACACACACACACTCTCTCTCTCACACACACACACTCTTTCTCTTTCTCTGTCTCTCTCTCTCTCTCTCACACACACACAAACAAAAAACAAACACTCACACAGAAAAAAAACACACGAGCCTGCGCACATTCATGGGAATGAAAGAGAGAACGGGAAAGTTCAAACGACACGAATACATAGACAATAAAATTGTAAGAAAAACTTACCTTTTTATCTTGAGATGTATATTTGTATGTTAGTGTGTGCGCGTGTGTACGCGAGTGAGTGAATGAATGTGCTTGTGTTGGCTTGCACACGCACGTGTTCGTTATGTATGTGTGTACTCAGTAAGTCCTTTCAAAAGTCTGTTTCCAAAATTAGTAACACCACCAGCTAGTCCCTTCAATTTGTTCTGCAAGAGTTCATCCCAGGATCTAAACTTGTTTTTTTGTCGAGTTCATTGCGTATTAAAAGTACAGGTGAAACTTGGTGTCACAAAATAATAAACTATATACGAACTAATGATAAGAAAGAAAAAAAATGAATAAATGAATAAGCCACAGAAAAGTTCGGCAACGATTTGTGAGAGACGAAATATTGATTGAAATTGTTTCTCCTTTCCTTTGATGATGAGTAGCGGAAAGAATTTAACTGTTTTCGTTGTTCGATTTGTTAACAGAGTGTAGCTACTTCGTATCTCACTGTCTATGTCTCTTCTCTCGGCCAGTGTTGTGGAGATA
Source organism: Thysanoteuthis rhombus (assembly GCA_963457665.1). Lineage (NCBI taxonomy): Eukaryota > Metazoa > Mollusca > Cephalopoda > Oegopsida > Thysanoteuthidae > Thysanoteuthis > Thysanoteuthis major. Next base: position 52,507,331 of record OY735215.1, read on the forward strand.
TTCGTTACTGTGTTGAAAGTGGTTTTTCGAGCTAAACGGAGGGCGAATCTCCTTGGTCCGTAGCGCGTCATACGATCGAATACCCCAAGATGAATTGATACCGGTAAAAAGAAACATAAGTATGGAATACAATAGAATTCAGGTCCATCCAGTATCTCATTTTACAACTAAGGCTTTCTGCAGGCGAACCTGCTGATCATAACTACCACGCACTTTTTAACGCTCTTTTAAAACGCATAGCGACATTTTAAATATCTTCTTTGAAGGTCTAATTTTGGTTATTATTGCTGGGAAACAGCATAAAGTTAGTCCAAATGAAAGAGAAGGAAAAGATACTTTTGCGCAGGGGATTTCTGAGCGATTATAGATCATGTTTAGGTTAACGATTAAAGAGAATTTCGACTCCGCCACAATGGATGGATTTGTCATCAGAAAAGATAAAGTCAAGATTTTAAATTCTTTCAAAGATAAAATGACTTTGGAGAAATTCGATTGAAAAAAAAAAATTAATTTAATCATTAACTGACTAGATATAGGGAAAATATTACTTACTTCCCACAGGAAATATCGTGGAAAATACATTTATTTGCCGGGTTGGAGGGTCCTTTACAGATGAGCATAGTTTACACGTCAGGTGATATCATATCTACGGGCAGCGGGTGTTTGTTTTAAATTTCAGGATTTTTAGTGATTCTCTGTTTGATTTCTTTTTCTTTTTAAGATTTTGTGGTGATTCGTTGTTCTAGGTAGATGCAGTGATCTACTTTCTTCAGATCTGCGTTTTCGATTTTGATCGCATATATATATATATATATATATATATATATATATATATATATATATATACATATATATATATATATATATACATACATATATATATATACATACATATATATATATATACATATATATATATACATATATATATATACATATATATATATATATACATATATATATACATATATATATATATATACATATATATATATATACATATATATATATATATACATATATATATATATATAATGCGTAGAAGCCCCACCAATTGCGCTAGAGGGCTTAACATTAAAATATTTATTCTTCTTATGTCAAGTGAAAACGTATTTTTGTTTTCCGAAAATCCTCTTCCTATACTAGGTTTTTAGTGTGGGGTCCAGTTTGCAAGTTTGTAACTTTAGCTATATTTGTCCTTGTTTTTTTTTTGTTGTTTTTTTAATTCTAAACTTTTTAGTGATCCATGTGACTGTTTCTATTGAGTGACTAACTAGACCTGTTTCACTTTTCTGTGCAGAATTTTTAATCGGAGTCACGTTATCCAGTACACACCTTCCGTTTTGTGGGTCCAGGTTTTTAACCTCTATCCAATCTACTAAGTATATTATACTATATTAACTAAACAGGATACACCTTAAATGTATCCTTTACTTACCGTCGTGTATAGAATTTCACGTCGTATAACGCGCACGTGGTACTTTTGTAATAGTGGATTCCAGGCATATCATTTCCTACTACGTCGTTTTTTCTTTGAAATTTGCATTTTTATAAAATATCTTCTTCTGTTAAAACGTCGGAAGTTTCTTCTAGTATTTTGCTGTGATTTTTCTCCCTGAATTTTAGCCTAAAAATTAAGATGTGCGATGAACGCAAGCGTACGTTATACGGCGTGAAATGCAGTATTCATTTATCTATCTTATCTAGAAAATATAATACTGCTGTGTTGTTAGTATTAAATGAAAGTGATTTGCTTCCTTTGAAAAAGTTTATTGAGTGCGGGCTTTAGCAAATTGATCATTAGTGTGGGAACGAAGACATATTGATAACCCCGAGCTCGCTGCTCTATCTACAGATTCAACCCCCAAACTGTTTTAACTTATCTATCATACTTATAAAAATAGACGTCTATGCGTGTGATGAATGTACGTGTACAATGTATGGGAAATTGTGACATTTCCCGTTTCAAAATAGCCGCCGCCCCGGTGGTAGAGTGGCCAACGCTGATGGTGAATCAAAGGAACTGACGACAATGATCCTAAAGATATCAATAATAAAAACGCTAATCATAAAAATACACTAACCCTGCAGCTGGAGCAGGGTCATTTTGAAACGGGAAAGGTAACAATAGCTGAGGTATCCAGTCAATTGATATTAACGGAAAAAAACTACCAAGTCAATGGCACTTCGGTCCCCTTCGAAGTAGCTCGTTTGAACCGCGCTCATTGTCGCACTTTTCAGTCAGCAAAGTCCTCGTTCGGGATCATCATCAACTGCATCGTCCTTCCACCTTAATCTCGTCCATTGTTGCCAATTTCGCGCTTTTTGCGCTGAAAGAAAGTCGAAAGCGCTAAATTAAAGCGGACATGCTTAAGCATGGCAATTATTCGGCATGCCTTTGACCTTTCTAAGCATCTTAGCGCAATTTGTCCTCTTGTTTCTTGGGATTTTTTGGGTTTTTTTTGCTTATTTGAGCGCTTTTTAGAGCTTTTTTACTGTCAAACTAGCCCGAAATTATCTTTTTTTCTAAGTTGGCAACACTGGTCTCGTCCATAAACTGGAACATCTTCAGGTAAAGCTGTAAGTTGCAGGAAGCCAAATCTACATTTGCAGTGACAGACCTTGCGATACGATGTTTTGACAATAAATAAATAAATAAACAAATAAATGAAAATAAAAATAAACCTGTACAAGACGAGGAGAATCTACTCTCTCTGTCATTGAGAATACGAGGTTCACACAGTGCACAAGCTCACTCCATGATGTCTCACTTCCTACAAGAGAGTTTCTGCTTACATATGTGTATAAGGGCTCCTGTTGATTGGATAAGTTACATCAGGGAAGCGCAACCAGTTTTCGAGATTTTCAAAATGGCAGGATACTCAAGTCGAAAAGAGTCGTTCAGGGCTCAACCTGGCCATCACCATCACCATCGTTGAACATAAACCCTCCCCAGGATTTTCCACACTTCTTTATTATGGGCGTCGCGGAGCCAATACTTTCTGAATTTGTCTAGTTCATCTCTACATCTTGTATTCTATTGATCTCACTTACACATGTGATCTCTGCAGATCCATGTTGTGAGTTGTGGTGTTCATCGGTTGTCTGCCATTCTTGCAACATGACCAGCTCATTGCCATTTTAGTTTTTTGATTTTCTTGGACTCCATGTAGAGTTGAGCATGATTCTCTCATGCGCTAGTTACATGCTTCTCAATTTTTCGAGTCAGTCTCTTGGTTAGGTTCCATGTTTCAGCTCCATAGGTGACGATCGGTAGGATACATTGGTTGTATACCCTTCTTCTCGGGGGTGCTAGATGTTTCAGCTCAATACGTGGCCATCAGGAGGATGCATTGGTTGTTTACTCATCCTTTTAGGACTTGTTAGAGGTTGTCTTGTTCTTGAAGGTTGAGCTCGCTCTGTCGAAGGCTAGCTGTCCTATACTGATTCTTTGCTTGATTTCTTTTTCTTTTTAGGATTTGGTAGTGATTCATTGTCTTAGGTAGATTTAGTGATCTACTTTCTTCAGATCTGCGTTTTCGATTTTTATCGTTTTGTGTTGATTTCCCACATGATTGTAGCACATGACCTTTGTTTTGCTGACATTCATGTGAAGGTCGATTTTTTTGCTTTCATCGTTCACTTGATCTAGCATTAGAAAAGCCACTTCCATTATGAATTTAAGAACGGTTGACAAATCAGCCATTTTCAGTGGCCGACATTTTTCCTATTTAGTCGATAAAAAATCTAAGATAGCTTAGAGCAGAGAAGCTTGCTAAAAAAAAAAAAAAAAATAGCCGATTTAATTTTATTTTACAGCCAACTCAGATAAATCTCGGAAAGGTTTTAGTCGATTTTAGCCATGTTTCCCGGCCGAAAAAAATCAAATAGGAGTTGGCAACACTGAATTTACATCACTGATTATTCATTCACTTCTTACGGATGGGCCATAGAAAGAGGAAGGTAGAAGGGATTAATTGGAAAAGGGTGTCAAGAAATTTTTTTCTACGATATCATCTTCTATCTTACTTATGTACAGCCTTGGGAGACAACAGGTCTAGGTGAAGAACAACTCTTCATTCGAAAGCAGCTCACCAGAATAATAGTCGCAACGGGTTGCCACTAACTCCCTGGAACCAATATGACCATACCCACATCATGGGAGAAGTTTGGAAAGGCCTCTGTCCAGCAGAGGACCGGAAATGGCTGATGATGATGAATTAATAAATTAAGTGAAATCTTGACTGTGACCTATGAAGTTAGTACATTAACTCTAAAGCGACCGGATGTTCCGTCTCATTTAGGCGCGCGGATAATCCCTATACTTAATATGTCAGATTTTGTATCAAGAAAAGAAAAGAAAAGACAGTTCTGGTGAGTCACTCAATAAAAACTGTCACGTGACCAACGTCTTTTGGCAGCATGCTGTGTTTGGTGTGATCAATTGAAAAAAACCGGAAAGGGGTGTTAAATGAGTACAAGTTACTTCTCTTGCCTTTTGTTGAGTAGAGATCACTAAATAAGTCGGGAAAGTGCGAACACTGCCGGACAAAACACTATGGGACCAATTTAGCATAAACTTGCATTGTAAATTGACCCCCGGCCCCCTGTAGAGGATCTAAAAGTAATCACAAAAAAAAACAAAAAATAAAATAAAAATAAAACGTTTAAAATGGACAGGATAAGGAGTAAAATTCAAGATTTAAATTTTCAGCCTGCTTTCTGGTGCAACCTGTGCGCGTGATACATACATAGCCAGCCAGACCAACTTGAAAACTGGGGAAACATGCTGATGTTGATTCGATCTTGGTGGTGACAGTTTCCGTTGACTGTCTCCAAAGAGACGGATCACCTTAACGTCCTTGTTAAACATTGTAATTTAGGGATAGTTAGGGAAAATGAGAAAAGCATAGGAAATGGGAATTAATCTATTTTATTAACTAGGCTGCAAGTCAACTGCTTTTTCACTTACCAAAACGTCTGTGCACTGCTTTGTAAGCAAGTACCCTTTCAAATAATTGTAGTTTATGCCGGAAAACCCAGTTTCTAAGCAAGAAGCCGATAGATTAAAGATAAGTTGACCAAAGAAAATTATTAGTTATTATAAAATGTCGTTTTATATTAACGTTCCACAGGAAATAGTAAAATACCAACTGGAGAAATTTATTATTTAGCTTACTAGGGCTGTGCCTGTCCCAAAGTTGCATGTTTCGAAGGATCCGGACTTTTTAATGTGTGGAGCAGCCTGCCATAGAAGTCGTGTGAATTGATTTTCTGTCCGTGGTACGAAACTATAGCTTCGAAGTATTTTGGTTACTACTCTTTGATGTCACCAATATTTTATTTCGAAATCTCAAAAGAAATTATCTTATAACCTATGAAGAAAGATCTGTAATTTTTAAATGTTTTATTTATTTTTTATTAGATTTTTCGATAACAGCTGATTAAAAAAACAAACAAAAAAAAACTTCACATCCAACAGTGGACAGCCTTTTGGTGCTGACTAATATATCTGGCGAATTTCAACTTCGTTCAATTGCCAGTTGTCTAGTAATCACGGTGCACACACACACACACACACACACACACACACACACACACACACACGTGCACATACACATATTTCTTCAGTTGTAGTTGGATAAAGTTATAGAAGATATTGTTCACTCTTATGAATGCATTATTTTTCAAATGTTTTTTTTACTAACAAAGTTAAAGAAGATATTGTTCCACCATCTGAATGCATTAAGTTTTAAATGCTTTTTTCTACTGATAACGTTAAAGAAGATATTGTTCAATCATATAAATGCATTAAGTTTCAAATGCCTTTTTTACTGACAAAGTTAAAGAAGATATTGTTCACCCCTATGAATGCATCATGTTTTTAAATATTTTTTTGCCAAGTTAAAGAGGATATTGTTCACTCATATAAATGAATAAGCTTTTAAATGCATTATCACTAAATACGTCACGCCATATGAATTCTTATGAGTTTTTCCTTTAAAAAAAAGAAAAGAGAGTTAGGGTAACGGTTATCCTCAAAAGGCTGTTTTGTTGTAACTTGCGAATAGTTGGTAACGGGTCCAGCAAAGTTCCTCGACTTTTATTCTGTAACGTTTCCTTCTCATTCTCTTAGCTGGCGTTCCATCCCTAGAGGTGATATTGCCACCACTGTCAATTATTTCTCTACATTACTTGATGCCTTTAGTCAAATGGATACTCAAATCAAGTACCTTGACTGTACATCTTCCAAAAGTAACATAGCTTTCCATGGTGTAATGCCTTGTCTTGGCTAAGCCGCGTGACTTTCATAATAGATTGTTTACAGCGGATATTTGGAGCTTCAGGAGAATATATACATACTTACATATATCTATATAGAAGCCATGTATGCATCTCTTTGGTTAATTTACCTTCCTATTATGGCATAGCTATGAAGACTACGTCATAAAAACTCTTGAAACTCGACGTCCGATCACTCATTAAAACAGAGCTTGAGTTGTGTTGAGACTTGAAAAAAAAAAACCAAAATCAGAATACCTAACGAATCAAAAATTAATTATCCAATGATATAGCTTAAGGCTCGTTGGTGCCGATCCATACATAAATAACTCCAAAATTTTTGACGGGTATATTTTAGTAATCTAATAACATGATAACAGTAACGGAATTCAGTAAAACATTTTTCGATACGTTCTAATATTCAAGTACGAGTAGCTTCCCCTCATTTTCTGACTTCACCGATATGAAACGTAAGATCACTCATTTTTGTTAATAAAATAAAAAAATCCATTCGTACGAGCCAATCTTATTAACCCTCTCAAATCGATTCATCGCTCCCTTGAGAGCAGCATTTCTCCCGTTGAGAAAGAAGGCTTTAGCATCTTCCCCATTGTAAGGGGTCCACTATAATATCCCATCCCCTAAATCAGTCAAGAAAGGGAAGCTGTCAACGTAATCCGAAAAGATTATGTCTGATTTACGCACTTGAAGGGAGAGAACTATACTTTCACAATTTGTTAAAAGTAGTCTCCCCTGAAAACTGAACCTATCCACGATTTAATAAATACGCAGTATTGATCTTAAACGAACTGCGCAGAATCGCTGGCAAAGTAATATTTCATCATATCAATAGTGAAGAAAGAACTCATTGTCAATACTTTTTGACAATAAGCCAATGACTACAATTGGCAATCTCGAATAAATCTATGATAGAGATGAATTACAAAACTGGAATATCAAGTCAAAAACCACACGAGGATGCCCACACATATAGGTTAGGTTGATTTTTCATTTAATAAGATCAGCTTTTGACATGTCTAGATAGTTGGCATTCAACATGAAAAGAACTGATGCCAAAACTAAGATTTCTAGCATTTAACATTGTTTGGGGAAACATTCAAAAGTCGTCTGCTAAAATGCATGAAAATGAAAACTCATTTTTCTCCGGATCTGACCAAGAGATTTCCACAATGCTGGAAAAAAAGATGCTTTGACTAAAGCAGATGCAGAGTATGTTATGATTATATAAATCCGATTAAAGAACATGTATGTGTATTTCCAATAAAATTTTTATTCATTTCCATTCCCATTGAATTTTACACAAAATAGACCAAAGTGTTTTTTTTTTGTTGTTAAAACTGGAGATACTCATGCAACGGTTCTATGAACACCAGAGGCCAGAGAAAAACAGTGAGAATACCAATAAATCAGAAGAAAGAAGACAAGCAATATTTAAGACAGTTTTTATTATTTGGTAGTAAAGTGATATTTATATTGACATTCTTTGTTTCAATTCTATTCAAGAGAATTCATATCAGCAAAAATTATACCCGTTTGGTAATTGTAAGATAAAAATGACAATAAAACAAAACGAACGCACCAAAGATTGGATATATTATGAAATGAATTCTCTAGAACGGCTTTTCGGTAAAGAAATTAATAATCTTAAAAAAAAAAAAAGACCGGGAAAAAAGAGAAAATAGCAAACTTCACTCCTGTATTTTAACGATCGAGGGTGAAATTTGTAAAAGAAACTATCTGGAGAGTATCGTTTCTATAATAAAATATAAATGCAAAGAAAAAACAACAACAAAATAAATATAAATTTTCTAAAAAAAATCAGAAATAAAATCATGGAGACTAAAATGGTAAATATTTACCAAGACAATCTATATTTGGTATATTCAATTTCAAAAGAAAAGAAAAAAAAAACACAGTAAAAAGATTTCAGTTTCTTTCTTGATACCTGTATGCTGATTTCTATTTCTGCACCCCACCCCCAATTTGGAGATTTCTCTCTCTGAATTAATGACGGCGAGAGCTAAGAATTAGATACATTGTATCAGTTTTATTATATCAAGTTCCATCTAACTAGACTAGTCCAAAACCACGGTTCAAAAATCGACCTACCCTAAGATATGTATTTATGTAATTATACATGTATTTATGCATTGAAAGATTGAAATATAGACATGCATTACACAACGTAACGAGATTTTTGTTGCTGGGTAGTGAGTGTTATTTCCTGATTGTGTAAAAAGTAGAGAAAACGGCTATCATTCCCTTCAAACTTTTGTGACTGGGAGAGCGACATTTTGGAATATACCACGATGCAATTGTACTAGGGGCGGATTTGCATATTTTTATTCACATAAAGACACTCATATTTTTTCAGCAACATATGAATCTGAATTAACAAGTAAAAGCGCTATTGTGAAACAACTGACCCCAAAAGATTTTTTAGTGAGTAGTTTGGTTTTTTTGTTTGTTTTTTTTTTAGATTTACGATTGTACTACAATCGGGGGAGTTAGGCGATGTCACTGTGTTCCAGTGGAAATATACAAATTGTTATCAAAAATAAGTCATGATGACATGAGATAAAATAAGACGAAGTAAGATGACAGACCATGTCATAATTTGATATTACATGACCGACCACGGTATAACATGACATAAAATTATATGAGATGCCATAACACGGCATAAGATGAGACAATATGTCCAAGTGGTCTGAAGCAAAATAGGTAAATTACGAAATATCTATGGCCTGCCTCTTTTTGGAATTCCTCAAATCGGACTCCTTCAAAAGTCATACTAGACACCGCTCGCCTATTTCTATACATTGATAATGCTCTATTAATGTAGCCCAGCACCTAAAAAATTAGAAAACCCAGTTGCACAACTAAATGCCGTAGAACCATCTCTCATTTTCTCGACGCACTACTGCACAGAACCAACAGCATCTTGCAACGCAGTATGTCCTTCAAAGCTACGAACAAAAACGTCCATATATATATATATATATATATATATATATATATATATATATATATATATATATATATATATATGCCTAATGAAATAATTGTTCTTCTAGAAATTTCATAAATTTTATACAGTCCTAAATCATCTCACTATATCATGATAAGTTATGCAAATTAGTTATTTTCTGATCACTGTTGATATATCACGTTATTGGCATTCCATGTTTTATACAGAATTTGATTTTATTATTATTATTCAAACTTGGATTCTAATGTTGTACACTTGTTTTTATTGTGGGTATCATCGGTTGCATATATATATATATATATACATATATATGAATATGTCTTTGTGGGATTTAAAAACAAAATACTTATATTATCATGGCTCTCAAGCAGTATTGTTCATCGCACACACACACACACACACACACATACACACACACGCGTATATATATATATATATATATATATAATGAAGTAGAGTATTCACTATATATATATATATATATATATATATATATATATATATAGATAGATAGATAGATAGATAGATAGTGAAGTAGAGTATTCACTATACAAACATGTTTATGATTCGGTCCTGTTTGGGCTTCTCCAGGCGAAATTTGCGAAATTCTACCGAAGCCCAAACACGACAGAAACATGAACGTATCTGTGTAGCGAATCCCCACTCGATTATATATCAAGCTTTAATCTAAATCAAGTGGATATTTAAATAACATTCTCGCTGGTTTTGGACGTGCATATACGTACATATTTCAAAATCCTCTCGATCTTCACGAATTCTCTTGTGCTATACGGATGCAACAGCATATGACATGCATTAGTTCCCATAAACTCTAGTTAGCTCACGAAATGATTCGGTAGCTGTTTTTTTCAATTTCACCAAAATGTCAAATTGATGCGTTGCTCGATTTCCGAACTGACCCTGTGAGAACATGCCGGCAAAAAGGAGTCTGCTTCAAGTGATGTGGAAACTGGAACTGGAAACGTGAGTGGATTGGAACTTTCAAGGGTTATTTATGCTTGTCCATTAGTCAATGTATATATCGTGATTTGTACACGTATGCTATGGTTCAACTTAAATAAGCCGAGTTTTGTTACTTAATAGCCACACTTTCTTCGTTACTCTCTCAAAACATGCAAGTGTCAATTGTACGTGTTTCTCCAATCCCTTTTAGACCATTTGGACACAGTCGTCTAGGCTGATGAGTCCCCTGCCACCCTTTTTCTTTTTCATTTATAATAATGATGTCATCTCTGGGGTGTAGAGCCTTGTGCTTGATCATAAAATTCCGAGTTCGCTGGTCCATCGATTTGAGTTCATTTTTGTCCACCCAAGGAGTGACCCTGTGTATTTTATTACCAATACTACCCATGTCTTCATTCGTTTCATCAGATTTCCACTGTTTAGTCTAGTTTCTAATATTTTTTTAATCCTCTGAAGGTATTCCTTTTTTTATTTTTTCGTTCATTACTTCCTATTTTATCGAGCTACATCCGAGAACTTCCAGTTATTTATACCGGCCCTGTGTGGTTAACGTCCTGATTCGGTTCTTTCCCCAGTGCATTATCGATAATGTGCATTTTCCCATTCCGAATTCCATTGATATCGTCACTGCAGCTTTTAACTTTGATGATCTGGATTTTGTGTTTCTCCCGACTGTTCGCAAATAGTTTCATGTCATGTACATGAGATGGTTAATTGGTACCCTTTGCTGTTTTTCAATATTCTGTTTAGTTAAATCCTGATCAGTGCAAATAGTACTGGGGATGGATAGTTCCCCTGGAACTTTTCCTTTCTTCTCCTGTGGCTGTCTTCCAGTTTTTCAAAGAGTTAGAAATGAATCTCACCACTGATTTACTTATTTTTAATATCCTGAGGCAATCGGGTAGGTATCATATCGTATACCGTTTTGAAGTCAATCGATCCCATTGCAACGTTTGTTTGTTTTTTTTTTTTCTTTTCCTTTTCATTTTTTTTCAGACTTCTTTCCGGATAATCTGATCAATGTAGAGCAGGTTATTCGATCCTTTGGTTTTTCTGCTTCCTTTGTGTTTTTCGTATAAGAGTCTTCTTTTCTACCAGAGACATTTATTTTCTCTGCTATTTGTTCCGTCAAAATTTTCTGCGTTAATGGTAAACATGTGATCGCTCTGTAGTTGCTTGTTATGTTCCTTTTTTTGATGTCCTTTTGGAAGAAGATTGTTCTGCCTCTGTGCATCCATTCTGGGACCTTGCCTTCATCTGGGCAACTTAGATGGCGAGTTTAACGTGTGTCATGGAGAGTTCTTAAACCAATATCTGTGGATTTCATCTGGCCCTGGTACGTGCCAGTCGGCTATTTTTCAGTGTGTGTTTTCGGGGTGATTGTATTTGATTCTATCCTTCATCTCTCCTATATTTCCATGGGTTCTTATTTAACATGCTCTAACTAGTCTTTGTGAAATTTCATTTTTTGGATAGTGCAGTTCTGTGCGTATTCAGCAATTCTTTGTATATATCTTTTTGTTATATTCCTTCCACTACAGCGGGCACATCTTTTTGTCTGATCTTGTATGAGTTCCATTGTCTGGCTCATGGTCTGATCATGTCTCATGTGTCTTTCATTGATCTTGCATCTCTTTGAAGTTTTGAGTTAGAGATCTGACCCTTCAATCTCATTTCACAAGCAGGTTTGTTTTCTTGGTTTGTAAATATTTCAGTCATTATTTTTGCACCAGCGCAGGTTAGGTTCTTGGGTTCTGTTATGTTATTAGTTTTTATGTGTTCCAAAGCCAATTGACATATTCGGTTGCATCTTTCACTTTTTCTAATCCTTTCCCAGGGCCGTGCAAAGGAGGGTGGACAGCTATTTAGCCCGGACCTGCGATTTCAAGGGAGTCTATTCCAGGAACATTGATCATATTCTTTTGAATGGTAGACTCAGGAGAATGAAGGAGTGATAGATATGTCATTTCTCATCTCTTCTCTCTCACTCTCTCATTCCCTATCCTATCCTAAATAGGATTATTGTGAATAATAATTAGAAAATTTTACAACTATTATATTCCTGTAATGAAGTTTGTCGGATTTTTTAAAAAAAGGAAAGAATATCAATCGTTCATGTCAAAAAAGACACGAGAGATGCAAAAAGAAGAGGGATTTTGCTTATAACGAAGGGTTAAAGATATGCCTTGTATATACAAAAGCGATGATTGGCAGGCATGAGCCGGCCAAGTCAAGGATTTGTGATAGATAACAGATGCACAAAATTGACTGGAAGGTTACTCACTAGTTATGTCTTCATATATAAGGAGTAAATGTTGAAATGTTCAACCCTCTAGCTCCTTTGGTGCTGCCTGTATGCGTGATACATACCTATGTATATAGTCAGCCAGACCAACTTTGAGACTGGAGAAACATATGTTGACAATTTTGGTGACAGTTTTGGTTGATAGTTTATGATAATCGATTCAAAGTCAAAGCGCCAAATATTGCTGGTGTGAATTAACGGATCTAATTTAATGAAAACGTATACGACTGAGACAGTGAGTATCAATTACATTTATTGCATTCAGTTCGAAAAGACTGAAGGAACACATTAAATCCAACCTTTTCAAATGTTTTTTTTTCAACGAAAAAAAAAAAAAAGAAAAAAAAGAGACTGTCTCCAACATCCGGACACATCTCAGTCAATTTTTTGCTTCAAGCATAGTCAGAACTTTTTATTAAAAAATCACGAATCAGTTAGATATCTTAACTAAAACAGAGAATTCAAAATAAACCATTTTACCTATTCATGCAGAATTTTCACAATTGCAAAACAATTACACGCGGAAACGAACATTTTTGAAAACTTTCAAAATTCTTAAGCATCAACAATACTGTATCAAGTGTCAAATTCTGGTCGAGTTGAACTAACCAGCTACAATGTTTCGCTCAGCGTTCTGTTTGCTACTTCTACCGCCTCAAAAATACGAAGACTGTTAAAAACACACACGGAAAGGCTAGATTCTATTTTTCGCCACTCATAGACAGACTTTCCTCGTGTCATACTTTTTATCAATGAATGCTTCTACGTTAATGCATTTTTTTTTTTTTTGTGAATCATTTCAGAATTATTTAGCATTTGTCGATAACTGTATGTTACAAAAATATTCTACAACTATTCAAACGTTGCATTTTTCTGCAATTTTCAGTCTGGCAAAGGGAATATTAGTAAGAGCCCAACACTAACCGCTAGAAATAGCTAAATTGAAATTTCATGTAATATACACCAAGTTTTGGGATTTTAAATTTACGATGTATTTAGGAAAATATAGATACATTTTCTTGCAAAATTATAGCTAGCTAGCCTCTAAATTATCCTCGTATCAAGCTAAACAAAATTAGAAAGAAATAGAATTGACTTCATTTTTGTCGAAATTTGTTCGAACGTCTCCGCTCGGTACGACGTCCGCGCGTTCCATATAAATTCAAGAATGTAGACGATCTCAGCGTGCACTATTTTGTGTCTGATTATTTACGCATTATGTAGGTGTAAAATATTCTTGTTTTGAAGCTGATTTCTTTGGGTGTACATTCTAACATTCTAATATTAATTTCTACTTTCAGTACGCCTTCTTACATTAGTTTTATCACTTTCAACATTGCCTTGTAATACGTTACATCATTTTTGTTCTGTAACTAACACGTACAGATCTTCTTTTGACATCTCTTCTGTATGTAATCAAATGCGTATATTTTTTGTTACTGTCTTGCTTGTATTCCTCTTCCATGTATTGCACAGATATATTTCACTAAAGCATCATCGAGACGGTATCTAGATGTATACATGTTTACGATTGAAAAAACACTACGAACATTGAAATATTTCCATAGGCATCTGATCGTTTTGTTTCTCTCCAAACAATCAACTGTTCATTACAATGGTAACTTCGGCCTATCTAATTTCTACAAATAGATAGTTCTCATAGAAATTCATCTTCGAAACCAACCGTCAAGAATAATTCGCATTCTCAACAAATTGCTGACTCAGACAGAAAAGAAGCATCAGTGTCATCACAATATACTTATAAGCACAGTACACTATTTACATTACATGTACTTGTATATATCCAACCCCGACATAAATCGTATGTATTTAGCACTGATTATAGAAAATAGTAAACGGACACTTTGAAATAGGGTGGGGGTTACTTTTCTTACCTGGCCCTGGCCTACTGCCGGCTCTCCACGGCCCTGACCTTGCCCGTAGGGGATTGCAATGTTTCTTCTTTTCTTGCATGACTTTTTTAGGGTTTGTATCTACGCCTTTTCTTCTCCAGTTCAGATGACCCTTCCTGCTTTTTGTCTTTGTCTTGTATTTTGTTCTGTATTGAACCACCGTAGCCATCAAAGATGGCAAAGGGTCCTATCATTTCTTATATGTACTAGAGTTCATGTGTGTGCTTATGTGATTGTGTGTTCTGGTGCTACTGGCCGTACTGTTTCGTCCACAGACTTGAAAATTGGCAGCAGTATTCCCTTAGGTCCCTTCTAAAATGTTTTCTTCGACTTAGATAGAAAAAAAAGAATTTTCCTCCTCCTTTTGGGACTTTATTCTGATGGGACAGTTGATAACATCTGGATTCTCCTGAATCTAGATGTTTCTGGATGTTTGTTTGCTCCATTTCAGATGTTTTTCCAAACGCCAGATTCTTTTATATAACTTTTCAAAGTTTAACGCAACAGTTGTTCAATTATTTTCTCTTACAATTGTCTATGCTTCGTCATTCGTAGCCATAATTACGTGAGGATACTCCTCTATGAGTAAGTCGTCATTTTTCAGTTTTCTCACAGGTCTCCTACAGCTCAGGACCTGATATCCAGCTTCTTTTCAAATCTTGTTTAGTTTGGTCAGCCAGATGCTAGCTTGGTGCTTATATTGTGGTCATCTTCTTTCATACTGTTAGCATTCAGTGTCTGTAGCCTCTGACATATGGTTTCTTTTGAGGTAACAACAGGTAAGTAATTGGTGACGATTGGTAACGACCGTGTCCCCCCCGCAGTCTATCAAGGGAGCACAAGCCTGAATCGTGAACAACAGACGCAGAATGACGACCGGCTCCCTCCTGGTGACCATGTAGGGAACATCTGTCAGTCATGACGCACAAATTCCGAATTTATACCTCATATTTGTTTGGTCATATCATTTTAATTTTAATCAGTAGTGGGACTGCACAGTCGTATCAAATGCAGTATAGTAGATTGGCCACAACTGATGTCAATCAGAGTCACCTCAGAGCCCCATCTGCTCTTAGCGCCAATGCTATCTCGGTGAGATGAGACATGAATGTGCACAGCTTTATACAAGGTCAAATCGGATGAAATGTGTATTTCGCATAATCCAGATGGGTGACTGGCTGGGGATATCAGGTCTTGTAAGATTGTTCTGCGGCCGTATCAGCATATACTGCGCAGCCGAATAACAGAACTTCTAGCCAAGCAGGAATCGGACTGTTCACCCGGTCCTTTTCTCTTGCACACGCCGTCTCATGGATAATACCTGACAGTGTGATTTACTGGGAGACACCTTACTCGTCTCGAGTGATAGCGACGACGACGACGATGGTATTTCACATATTTCATATGGAGGCAACATTCCTACCTATTGTGTATATCCGTGTACTTTTCTGATTTACTGAAAGAGTATGCAGACTTAATCATTTATACGTACTGAAAATAATAGACAGGAGTCTACGACGAGTACGCAACAAAAGTAACTTTTAGCTTAGTGTTTAAAAAATCTTATGGTAGATTTTTAATTCATCTTTTGGTTCAGTCTAACGAATGACTTCGTACCAACATTTGATTTTATGTCAGAAACCGTCAACCAAAACTGTCAACATAGGATTCTTTAGTTTTCAAGCTATCACACGTACAGGCCGCACTAATGGAGCCAGAGGGATGAAAATTCAGACATTCACTCCTTATGTCTAGAAAAACGATCGGAATAGGTTTTTAGCCGGGGGGGGGGGCGGTCCAAATTGCCATGCGAGTTTATGTTAAATTGTTTCCAGCAGCATTCATGTATATTTTTTGTATTAAAATTTTTTTTCTTTGAAATTCAAACTTTTTTTTTAGTGGTGACCGTCTAACAAAAGGCGAGAGAAATAACTTTTCCATTGATCACAATTTTTTCCAAGTTTTTTGTAGATCACTCACAGCACGGCATGCTGCCAAAAAACATAGGTAATGTGACAGTTTCTATTGAACGCCAAACCAGACCTGTTTAATTATAATTTTTTTTTTTTTTTTGGTCGAGGGGTTGGGGTATCATTTTCCAATGTTTTTTTTATTTTATTTTAATCACCCTGTTTTTGTCTCGTGAAATAGATCTAATTAAGATAGAATCGAAATCAAGCCTTACCTTTTTTGCCCTTTTAATTTTGCCAACCGACTGTGAAGACGCAGGATATATCTCGCTAGACCGAAAAGGGAAGTTCAACTAAGGTCGACCTCTAGCATTCTCAGGTGAAAGTCAAATTTATATCTTTCGCTGTTTTGGGGTTTGTTTTTTTTTTGTTTTGTTTTTTTCTCTCTTCTTTTTCCCCTCTCCGTTTTTAAAAAAAAATCTATTTAATCTGATGCCCTCCGAATTTGAGGCTGATCTTAATCAATTATTTACCGATTGAATTAGTCTTATGCGTTATTAGCGTAATAAAAGAAAACCAACGTTGAATCAGATAAAAATCAAGTGAAATAATATCAGTACTTACTTTGGCCGTCTTTAATCCTTTGTCGCCAGACTGTGAAGACATGTCTTTGGATGAAACCTGCTGGGTCGAAAAATGGAGACTGGACTCAGGTTGGCTTTTTTCTATTCTCTGGTGATAAGTCAAATTTACATTTTTTTTTCTTCTCCCCCTCTCCGTTTTCAAAATCTATTCAGCCTGATGTCTCCCACCCCAGCTTTAGGAAGTACGATTTCCTCTATAGTTTGGCGAGCAGAGTGTTCAACTTCCGGCATGGTTCTGCTTATTATTGAGTTTTCACACCAGCAGCGACTGGTGGCTTTCACTAGAGATTAAGTGACAGAAAGTCTCCACAATAATCCAACTCTCTCTTCCATGCTTTAGCTGATTGTGGTAATGCTGTCATCTGGAGGTGAGAGTGGCGTAGAGGTTAACAGTGTGGACAATGGAATCGGTCGAGGCTGATTACGTTCACTACGCAGTAATACCTTTAGGAAAGCATGAATCTATCTCTTCTCTCGTCAGCAGGGCAGACTCAGCTCTCTAGCCTTGGGAAAGCAAACAGCCTAAAGGACAACTTTGATTCCAAACAAGAGAGTGGAGACTCCCCAAGGCAGCTACATACCAACTTTGATTTCCTTCCTACGACTCCTGTGGCCAAGATGACGCCAAACACCCTCCGTTTCCCCTTGGGTTGCGTCAGCGATTGACATCTAGCAAGAAATTGCAAACCACAGCACTGCTGTGGACAGCGGGGATGATGAAAAAGACTTGAGTTCCAGAGATGACCACCACACATCTGGCGTGAACATACAGACGCATCATCATCTTCATCATCATCATCATCATCATCATCATCATCATCATCATCATCATCATCATCATCATCATGCCTTTGTGGCAATTATTGGAAGGTGGGTGACAGCAAATCTCCTGAAATCTCCTGTGTGTCCCTATTTTAAAACAACACTGGCTGCTTCAGGGTCAAACTCCACTCTTTCAGAAGGGTTATGAGGTTTTGAAATAGTTCGACTTTTGTGAGAATATTTTCCTTCAGCTGGAAAAGATTTTAAAATTCGACCACGGAAGATGACTTAATAAAATGGTGTCTAGATATTTTTCTAGATATTTTTCTTGATATTTTTCTAGAATAATTGGCATGAAAATCTAGATACGTCTAGTTATAATTTGCAGTAATTTAGTTATTAACTGAAAACGAGTGTCCATAGCTTTTCTTTTTCGCTTTCTCTCTTTATTTCTCTCTCTCGTTTTCTCTTTCGTTCTCTCGTTCTTCCTTTTTCTCTTTCTTTTTTTTTTCTTTCTTTTTTTTCTTCCTTTCTTTTTTTTTCTTTCTTTCTTTCGTTGATTGATGACGTAGGGATAAATCAGTCTTCCTTTCTCTCTCTATCCATCATTTTGAACTTTTCACATTTTAGTCGTAACCGGAAGTCTGAAATTGTCATTGATGTTAGACGAGGAAAATAAAGTCAAAACTCAGTGGGGGTTTGACAACAATTATGCAACAAAATTGGGTAAAAAAAAAATGTCCTCATAAATACGAGAAAAACATAGACGCCTATATTTAGTGGAATTGTTTTTCGTGCTACAACTGAGACATCATCATCAACTGCAGTAGTAGTAATGATGCAGACATGGATACACTGACACAGTCAAGTTTTGCTTCACCCCCTTCCTCTTTTTCTGCTTGTTTAATACAGCTGAAACCAACCAACTAACCAACCAACCAACCAACCAACTTACCAACCAAAAAAGCGACAGCGGCTTTTACATGCAAGCATATATATATATACACACACACACACACACACACACACATATATATATATATATATATATATGTGTGTGTGTGTGTGTGTATACACACATATATATATATATATATATATGTGTGTGCGTGTGTGTGTGTGTGTGTGTGTGTATCATTATTACGGATTTGTACTTTGATATGTATATGCATATACATGGATTGAGGATTCTCCACGCAAACACGTTTATGTTTCTGCCGTGTTTGGATTTCTTCGGGCAAATGATTCAATTTATTTTAGATTCCTATTTAGGACATTGGAAGTCTATTTTTCTAGGTTGTATGATTCCTTTTATTCTGTTTATATATCTTTACTTTTTTTTTTTTTGTTTAGTAATTGGTCCTTGCTTGTTATGTTTTTCTGTTTTATTTGGTTGGGATACCTAGATTTACAATATATATATATATATATATATATATATATATATATATACACACACACACACATATATATATATATATAGAGATGATTTATGTGGCGTAATCTTTATTGTTATGTCACAACAGCCTCGCTTTATTACAATAATTGTTTTTTCAGCTCTATCAATCTATTTCACATGGATCAATGTACTGATTTATATATATGTGTGTGTGTTTGTAGATGAAAATGACTATTGAAAGGTAAAGAGAAAAACTCAAGAGATTGGTGTTGCATCTGACAATATATATATATATATATATGTATATATATATATATATATATATATATATATATATATATATATATATATATATATATATATATATATAATGGACACACCCTGTATGGTACTGTACTTGCTGAAACAAAAACAAATATCATGTTGCTCTACACTTTCTTGATTATGTTCAACCGGAATGAACCAGATTTTTTTTAGGCATCTCAAATAAATAAATAAGCGAGGCAGATTACTCCTTAATTAGCATTCAATAGTCATTACCCTTGATAGATGACAATTATAGCCAATGACGTGGCGATATACACATATGTGTATGTGTGCGTGTATGTGTTTATTCACGGTCTATATCTGCTCTATTTGTTTCTTTGAATGCAGACCATTACATTATCAAGAAATGGATATATGATCCAACAGAATGATCATAAATTGTGTTATATTATAGTGTAACTATTTGAAATGATCACCCGTTATTACAGGGTAGATGTATCATTTGGCCTTGACAACGTACACTAATATATATATATATATATATATATATATATATATATATATATATATATATATATATATGTGTGTGTGTGTGTGTGTGTTAGAAACGGGGTTATCTATGTGTGGATCGGCACCAAGGAGCCTGAAACTAATTTAATATGTAATTCATTTTTGATAATTCAAATATCCTAATTTTGAGTTTTTTTACGGTCTTCACTCAACTCAAACTGTTTTAATGTGTGACCAGACAAAAAGCGTTTATGTGGCGTAATCTTCATTGTTATGTCACAACAGCCTCGCTTTATTACAATAATTGTTTTTTCAGCTCTATTAATCTATTTCACATGGATCAATGTACTGATTTATATATATATGTGTGTGTTTGTAGATGAAAATGACTATTGAAAGGTGAAGAGAAAAACTCAAGAGATTGGTGTTGGATCTGACAATTTTTTTTTTTGCTATTTCATGGGCGTAGTTCGATGCATTTCGACGGGGGCCAACCATCCTTTTGCAGAGAAAAAATATGTTGTTTACATTTCGATGCTGAAAAGGAGAATGGAAATGACAGCATATTTTCCTGTATGAAATCGTCGTAAATATTTTTCTCTGAAAAAGGTGGCTGACCCCCATCGAAATGCATCGAACTACGCCCTAAGGAATGATAACAATGAAAAATTAAGATGCAACAGCTATCTCTTGAGTTTTTCTCTTTACCTTCCAATTGTCATTTTCATCTACATTCTGTCGGATCAATATACATCCACTATACAAACATATTTATTTAGTCTAGAAAGCTTTACTGCTTTAACCACTCAATATATATATGCATAAATGTTTTCCTAACAATTTATGTCATTTCAGTCAATTACTTTCCAAAATATGTAAATATAACTTATGAAGATTTTGTCACTGGCAAATTACAAAGACTTTGATATGGTACAATGTGTGGATTCTCCTTGTTGAGATCATCAATTGTTTGATACGTAACCGTTTTGGGGATTTGAAAACAAAACAGTTATGTTACCATGGCTTCTAAACAGTGCTGATCAAACATCACCTCCCCGTTACGTACATAGATATTGGGAAATAAGTGACTGAAGTGACACTTCAGATGAGTTTTTCAGCGTTTAGTGTTTAAAGCTGTAAAGCTTTGTAAACTATATATATTTGATGTTCACATGGGTGAACATCAATAGAAATGACACAAAGAGCGAGTCATGTTGTTGTTATGCTTACTGATCTTTCATCGTTACAAACGTTTTTAGGGAAACCTACGTAAGTAAGGCTTGTTTCAAGAAATAAATATGTAGTATAAAATGATATCAATGTACAATATACATAAAACCTTATATAAAATGACAAACTAGAAGTATGGCAAAAAAATATGTAATAAAGGGAGGTGGTGTTTGATTAAAACTGCAGGGGTGCCATGTTTACATTTATGTTTGGTTTTTTAAATCCCCGAAACAGTTACATAGTAAACAACTGATGATCCCACCTAGAGACATTTTGTACATTATACAATAATAACAAAGTATTAGGGAAACAAAGAAGAAAAACATTTCTGAAGATTCCATAAATTGCATTTACAGATATTGAGAAATGGGTCTAGAAGTGACACACACACAAAAAATCTATCTAAATTTTTTTAAATGTTTAGTGTTCAATGCTGTAAAGCTCTCTAGACTATATATATATATATATATATATATATATATATATATATATATATATATATATGAGAAGGTAGTCAATTGCAGATTTGTCAAAATTTTCCCCTAAAAAATAATTATAAAACAATGCAAGGAGGAGAACTTGGTAGATTGTCTCTAACCAAGTTTGATTTAAAGTGCATTTCAGAGATTTAAACATTTTGTACCGCCAAAAGACTTTTCAGTTCCATCTATCTTCAAAAACGAAATATTTTTTTGTTCCTGTCAATACTGTACGTTTTTACTTCCTGTATCCCTTATCTCCATACTAACCCTATCCTTACCATAATTTTTTAAAAATGTTTTGTTCAGATCCTACTAAACTGTGTCAGTGACATAGCGTCAAACCCCTGGCTTACTCCCCCCCCTATCCGTTTATTAAATTGTGACAAATCCCTCTGCTTATCCCCCGGTACCTAAGAGTACCCTTCAAGGAGTAGTGTCAAGAGTTTTGAGAGGGGTCATTAACATTTAAAGAGTTTTTCAGATGATTGAACCCCTTCTTTCTGTTTGTGTTGTTCCATTCTATGGCCTTCTTCCGGCGTACTATCCTAATGTGATGGCGGTAAATTGGGATGTTTCGCTACAATGTCAGCAACGCTCATAACGTAGTATTTGGGTTGAATATCTTTCTTTCCTTGTTAGACCTGGATTTCCCTACCTCATCCCTCTCGAGTAAGCAGAAGCCACATTGGGTTAAACTCTGTACTTGTCTGATATACACTCGGACGGCATGTTGATGTATGCTGCGTCTTTGATTCTTCTCAGTTTCCAATGGAGTTTCCTATCAATAATCTGGACTTCCGTTATTCAAAATGTACAAGGTATGAAACTCTAAGACCAACAATTTCATTTACTGGTACGGATAGTACACCTGAAGAAGACCGGAGAATAGATCGACCAAAACGTTGTGCTAACGACACAAAAGAATTAGAAGGAATTCAATCGTCGGGAAAACACTTCGAATAATCTTCCACGACTATCTCACTACCATGGGCGTCAGCTGCCACTTTTCCAGGAGGGGGACTATGGGTACATTAGGTTGGGGTTACATTAAACAATTGTACAGGGCCATTTTCCTTTATTGACTACAAGGTACGACTTTCAAACCCTGCACCCAAGGCAAGAACGTCTGATCCGGGGACTGGAGGCAGGTCGAAAGCACTTTTTGGACCCACATCTCAATTAGTAGTTGCAGTAAACATCTGTTACACTCATTGTCAACCTCAACATATATACTGTGAGTGCAAAAAGTATCCAATACATTTAGAAAAAATCTTTTTAACCCACTTGTATTTGATTTTTGCTCGTAACTCTTCAATGCACAATCCTTCTTCCCTGTGAGAAAATTCACCTTTTTTTATTGGAAAGAAATTACTGAACTCGTTTTAGTGGAAGAGTCCATTATTTCAAATGTTGGGTGAGAGATTTTTTATCAGCAAGATTGTTACCTTCAAGAGGAAAAGTACCGAAGAACGGGAATAATCAAACTATTCATTATGAAAAGACATCGGCAAGCGTGAATAAAGAAGAGAACAGGGACTTGAACTTGTGGGCTGCCTGTATGGCTACGAGTACCAACAAAATATTTATTATACAAAGTGTGTTCAAAGTTCATTGAATCATTTTAGAAAGAGAGGAATGTTAATCATACAAATTTCGTTCAAGTAAGAACATTTTGTGTTGACTGTGAGATCATGTGTTTGTTCAAATGGTCTGTAATGTATTCAATCGTATGTTCAGTTCAAAGCTCATATACAAATATATATGCCATTATGCAAGTGTGAAGGTAACAAGTCTCCTGGAAATGTAAGATTGCTTATGTGCGTGTCGTAGTTGCAGTGTAGTTAAAGTGTTGAAACTCGTGAGGATATTAGTGGGGTTAAGTACTGACTGTATATTGATGTATACGTAGATAAGTGAGGAGTGGAGGTATCTTCCTTGTACGCACGATTGTAGTTGAATTGCTGATAAGTGTGTATGATCTAATGTCGCCCAATTCCTCTTAGTTAGTGTGTAAATTTCTCATGCTGACTGCCCAACTGTCTTACTGGCTTTGGTCTCTGGCTCTGAATGCCTGATGCGCAGGTGAATGCGTATGTGTGCGTGTAAGTCAATACAACTCTGCCCCGGATAGCAGCGATGCTTACGACAAACTGGATTAAGTGTGTTGATTTCCTTTTATCACGTACTGGGTGGCTCCTAGCTGAACCCTAATTCACTTGCTATCGGCAGGTCTGTGATTGATCCTTAATTGATTAATGTATCGCTTGGTTTGATTTTTGATTCCCCCTTTAAATTTGGAGGGGAAACTCCTGAAGCCTATTTTGTACAATCTTTCAACTGAGTTTTCGTGGTACCTAATGATTTTAGGTAGGTCTTTCAGAGCCAACAACTTTAGTAGCACTAAGGGGCGGCTGTAGATGCGCAAGATGCTAGGGTGTCTGGATTCAGCAACGTCACAGGTTAATAAATAAATGAGATGATACTACATTTTAAAGGGCGCCAATGTTCAGTTTGCCCGTGGCATCAGAAACCCTAAGACCAAACCGGGTGACAATTCTAATTCAGTATTTGCTAACTAATTTCACATGAGAGAAGTGGGTACTTGAAAAGCTAATATTGTTTTGCCGGTATCAAATGCCCAAATCGACATTTGGCATACAGCTACGTTTTGCATGTACAGCCTAAAAGAAAAGTCCGTTGTATTTCAAAAGAGTCACTTATAACGGAGGAACAAATCAAGGAGCTACGCAAATCCGGAAGTGGTCTAGAGTTGTGAGCAGAACGATGAGTCGGAAACAGGAGATCAGAGAAAGGGGCTCGTGAAAAAAAAAAAAAAAAAATGAGGGTACCTGTTGATATGTGGCGGCTGCAATTGGTTCTTCTTACTATTGTTGCTGTGGAGAGAATAACATTTTTGAGGGATCACGTGACAAAAAAAAACCCCTGATTATTCCCGGTTATTCCAGATTCTGCTACCACGTATTCTTCAAAATTAATTGAAATATTCAAGAGATAAATCACCCCAGCTGCCTTTCTCAAATGGCGGTGGGCTGGCCATGTTGCAAGAATGGCAGACAATCGATGGACATCACGACTCACAACATGGATTCCCCGAGACCACATGCCCAACGGAGGCCGGCAAAATGTTAGATGGAGAGACGAGCTAGACAAGTTCAGGAAGTACTGGCTCCGTGACGCCCATGATAGAGAAGCGTGGCAAATCCTGGGGAAGGTCTATGTCCAACGACGGACGCTAAAAGACTGATGATGATGATGATGATAATGATATTAACTCTGCTATCTCTTTTTGCGGGCCAAGCCAGGTTCCTCGGCGCCAGCGTCTCTCCAGGTGGCCATCTTTATCTGAAAGGTGTACCAAGCTTCACTGAGAACTTTCTTCCCCTGACCACTAACACACACACATGTTGGTCAGCTTATAATTTTAGCTGGAACATGTGACAATACATCCCTTATATTTTACAACGATAGGCTAGACACATGGCCACAATAGTGGACATTAAGAGAGGATTAAACTCACGATCAATAGCCTGTGATACTAACTTGCTAACTATCGCCCCCAAATGGGTACCTTGAGTTACAAGATAGTGAATAATATGCATGACTCTTAGTATTGTATGGAAGCCAGATCCAAGGTATTTGTTGATGAGTCAATATTGACAGCTGATAAACCTGTTTGTAGAAATTGACTAAGCGCTAACAAGGATCTAAAGGTTATGCATATCAGTTTTATTCCAAGCCATTGCTGTGTAAAGATGAACACAAGATAAGGATCCAGTCGAGCATTATATTTACATTTAGTCGACGGGCAAAAGAGACAAAAGAAAAAACAAAACAACAACCCAAACAAGCTTTTGGTACCACCCGAGGTGATAAAGTTTAGCAATGGTTTTTGTAATCTTCCATGTATGGAGGACCTATTCTGATAGGATGGCCTTTGTGGAGCAGCAACTTGTTAGTAGATACCATGACTGGCGTCGGGACAACGAAAATGTCTGTTCGCACAATGTCTCTTTAAATTCTCGGTAAATTTCTATGGAATTTTGTGTAAGGGTAGACGATAAGAAGTGATAAAATTTTGGGGTGGATTCACGTACAATTACCTCCTTACATCGTGGTTATGTGACCAAACCACTTATTGCCAAAATCTCTTAACTGTCTTCACGATATCTCCAAACGTTCTCAATTAATTTCTATGAAATTTAATGGAAGAGTCCAAAATAGGCTCCTCCAAAATGATTAACTAACTGATCTAACTAACTGTTAGCAACCACAAAATATCTTCGAAGGTTCTCGGTCAGCCCACACAATATCTCCAGAAGTTCTCAATAAGTGAAAGTGGGGGCAATAGAAAGTAGTGCGGGAAAAATATAAAATAGCTGTTCGTTTGGTAAAAATCTATGTATTATTTTGTCTCTGTTGGTGTAAAAAAATAAAAAAAAATAAAATGGCACCATCGAATTTTTCTTACCTTGGATGGTACCTATCTCTGGTCATAGACTAATTGTAAATAAAGCATCCGTTGTTATAAAAAACGAACTCAAAGTAAGGGCCCAGTTTTGAATTATACGTACATTGTAAATCGAACCCTCTCTTTAGAGCTGGTTCACTCGCCTGCACTTTAAAGGATTTTTTTAAAAAAAGGTAAAAATTCCGTAAGATTTGAAAGTCTTGTCAAATAAAATGCTGTAAACTTTCGTTGTTACGACAATCGTTCTAACAGCATTATTTAATGCACGTTTGTTATTATATTCTCAAAAGACCATTGTCGGAGATTAGTTTGTAGCAAAGCACACAAATATTTCAGTGCAATCAGTGAATTACTTCGAAAACTAAAATTAGTAGACCCCTTATAATAAATCTATATACGCTAAAAAGTTATGTCTGTCAGTATTATTGGTTTCTCGTTTTTTTTTATACACTTCGTTCAAAACCCATCCGTTATAACGGCAAATTCGTCATAACGGCACTCTTAAATCTCCGAGGGACCGTAATAGGGACAGACATATTTTGTTCTCATAGGCATGTAGGAAATCTTTCATTGAAAGAGGGCAGTTGTCTTGATCTGCACGAAAATTTACACGCTATTTCTCTAGATTTCACACGGTTTATTGACTGAAATTTAAGGGGGGTGTTGCAGTTGCCCCCTGCCCCCCTGGGTCGTACGCCTATCACGATGCAACAATTTGCAACCTCACCAGTAGAACAATGATCATTTACAGCAGCAGGAGATTAGACGATATTTGTCATGTGATCTCTGACGTCACACCTGTAGTCAGCTCAACAACAACTAAGGACGCCATATTGAGGAAGTTCTTAGCGAAACAGAAGTGTGTCTTATTTTTGTGTTAAAACGTTTGAAATTCGATCAATTCTAAGCAAGAAAGACCGTAAATCCGGTTGAAGCTTTTGACAGTTGCCTTTTTCAAATCATGGGGTGTGTTCTTGGAGGAATTGGGACCAGCGTAAGTATCCATAATTCGTTCTTTTTCTGTTTGTTTGTGGGCCTTTTCTCTTGGCCTGATCCTTTTGTGTATGTTTTCATTTTATGGCTTCTTCCTTTTTCTTCTAGGATAAAACACGAAAATAGTGTTACGGAATCTAATCTTATTTAATGAGAATAAGATAAGGGCTAATGATCGTGTGATTATTAACAGGAAATTTTTGTACCTATTGTGCAGGTGGAAAAAAAAAAAGATCTTGTTTATTCCTTGTAAGTGAAAGACTTGAAAAAATTGAAACTAACAACATTCGAAGAAAGGAAAACAAGGGGAGACATAATACAAATAAAACATTTTAAAATAATTTAAGGCATCGAGAACATCCCAGCCAAAACATTTTTTGACTATCTTTACTGAGACGCATCATGTGGTCATTTTGATATGGGCCTTTTTATGGCTAAAAGTGGCTAGATCTGAGAAAGAAATAGCTAATAGGTAGATTCAGTTTTCTTCTGTCTTAACGTTAATTTTTAATCGTAAAAGTGACCAATAAAATTATCCAAGGGTCACCTTTAATGCGTATGTGTGAATATTTTGAAAATTTATTGAATTGTATGTAAATCTAGCCACTTTTAGCCATTCAAAACAACCAATATCAAAATGGTTACATGATGCGTTTTTGCAAAGGTAGCCAAAAATTGTTTTCAATGGATAAAAGAAAAAAAAAATGAAGAACAATGCATGAATGATAATAGTGATAATAATAATAATAAAAACTTTACACATAGACATTACGATCGGAACAAACTGGTTGATCAAGATCCAGAAATAATAGAATATATGTTTATCTCATTTGATAAACAATAAATTAATTATAAAACTTAGGTTAATACAACAGTTGGTGACGAAGGTACAAACTAGGTTATTAATACCTATAAAGCAAGCAGTAACCAACTTCATATTTTCATAGTGCTTTTCAATTTATAAATATTTCAATGAAATAAATGAAAATATCTCAATAAACCACTTTTTTTTCTTATATTTTTTTTGTATTATGATTTATAACAAACTTTTGACTTGAGTTTTATTTTCAACAATTTGATAATCTACTTAAGTGTTTATAAAGTGAAGTAAGTAAAAAGTAATCTTGTTGGATCCTGTTGGAGCTATAAATTTTTATAATCTATTTAAAAACAAAACAACAACTTTTTATGAAATTATCCTAGTTTTGGGCTGCTAATTATATTAGCCCCCAAAATAATAAATTACCAGGATTGATTCAAGAAGAAAAATTCTGGTACATTGCATGTTCACTGCTCAAGCACAAAAACAAGGTTTGTACACAGCTAGTTTGATTGTCAACAAACGTGGAAAGAAGAACAAACAAATAGGTTAACAACAGTGATAAGTTTTATTCCAGGAGTGAATTAGAATAAAGGAGGACTGGTGTTTGGAAGAGATCTACCATGATAAGGATGTGAGAGAAAGGAAGAATGAAGTGAAAGGAATGTCACTAACTAAATGTAAGAGAGTCTTTAGAATGTCCATCAGTTTGGTCATCTAAGTTGTTGCCACTATAAAGTTATCTTTTGAAGTCCAACCTAACTACGGTGAGAGTGCTTAACTTACATAGGATGTGGTCTTTGAGATGGAACAAGAACTGATTACTTTTTATGTGTGATGATGTGTGTGTAAAAACTATATAAACTATCCTAACTACAGAGAAAGAGAGAGCATGGGCAGTGGTGTTGGCCTCGCCTTTGATGTGGCAAATGTCAGTAGTGTCTTGGAGGAAGAAATCAAAATGCCATATTTCTTGAGGTGAGTGTCTTTTTTAGCCCCAAAAGCATCAAGGAGTGGTTTGTGGTCAAAATATAAAATTCTCGACTTTCCAGCAGATGGCGAAAGTGATGTACAGCGGAATATGCAGTGCACAGCTCTCTTCCAAAAGTACTGTAGTGCGATTCTGTGACAATTAGCTTTTTAGAGAAAAAAGATATAGGTTGCCATGAACCCTTAACCTTCTGCTGTAACACACCACCTACGGCGTGATCTGAGGTGTCGCAAGCTAGCCACTACTCCGTGTTAGGCAAGACAAAAGATAAATTAGTGGCTTTGGCTAACCCCTTTATCTCATCAAAGGCTTTTAATGCCTCGTCAGACAGTGTAATGTCACAGTTCTTAATGTTAGCCAGAGTATCGGTCAATGGTTGTAGAATGTTCGCACAATTTGGGATGAATCTCCTATAGAAGTTGACCATTCCCCAAAATTGGCGTAATTTCTTGTGGTGTCAGGAGCGGGGAAATTTCGTATAGCTTCAGTTTTTTCAGGTAGGGGAGAAACACCAGCAGCGATAACCCTGTGTCCTAAGAAATCTATTTCAGATTTTCTGAACCGACACTTGATCGGATTAATAATAACTTCATATTCGTTGAAACGCTCAAAAACTTGTTGCAAATGTACCAAGTGTTCTTCATGTGATGAATCATAACATTGTCGATGTATGAGAAACTGTTGTCTAATCAATGTAGAACACGATTCATGAAACGTTGGAAAGACTGAGCTGTGTTTTTAAGTCCAAAAGGAACTCGTCAAGTCTATCAGTTGTCTGGAGTGCTGTGAGAAATCTGCCCCTTGTATAGGTGTAGCAACTTTTACGAAGGTGAAAACCCATTTGAAATTTTCTATGAAGGCTGATAGTGATGTTTACACATCTGACCAAATGTATGAATCAGAGAGCCATTGACCACTTTTAGTGTCAATTTCTCCGGGCCTGTTTCTATCTTCTAGGGTGGCAGGTACCAACGAAGTTTGTGCGCCGCTATCAATTACGAAATTGAGTCCAGTTTCCATGTTGTGAATGTGTAGCAGATGACCTTCTTTTTTAGTAAGGGGGATTATGGCCAACAGAATCAGTTGTCGTATTCTTCCAGCTTGTTAGTTTCCAGGAACAGTTCAAAAGGTACAGGGGGGTATACACTTTCTTACCTGCTCCCCAAACGAATCGTGATACCAACAGACTGTGCTTGTGTCTCAACCCTGACCACGTCTTTGATCTTGATTTCAACCTGGCCATTCTTTCCAGCGGTCTCATGTTTGTTGAGTAGAAAGTTTGTTAACTTTGTTTTCTAGTGAATGTACTTGCTTTGCTGAGCTATCAACAAGGTTGATGATTCTGCTGCTATTGGGCACATTGGTACTAGTGATGGTTGGGAACACTGTGTTAGTTCTGTCCATAATTTGGTCTGCCATTTCGGCCTTTTTATCTCTTGGTAAATTTGGATCTATAGAAGCTAAAATTGGTTGGATATCCGTGGGCATTCTTTCTAAAAAGATGTTTTGTAGGATGTTGTTGTTTTGGTCACCTCCCGCTAACGACCGCATGTGGCATTAGAACTACGATGGTGTTCTATTGCCTAATGTTTCTCTCGTCAGAAGTTCTTTCAACTTCTTTCGCTCTGACATTGAAGTTCTCTCTATTACAACTTCTTCCATCATGTCATAAGGGTTTGATGCTGGGGTGTAGTTAATGAAATCTGAATTCTGGAATCAGCGTATCGGCTAAAGCAGTCACGGTGAAGTGAAACTTCTGTTTCTGACTGGTGATTCCTCTCATTGCCATGTGTGATTCATTTATGCTAAAAAAGGTATCCTGGTATCAAACGTCGCAAACATATCGTGAAGGTCTTGTGAACTCATGATGGTAATTGAAAATAAAGTACATTGAATAGACTGAACTGCGTGGAGAGAAAAAACTAACCTCTTGTATTATTCGTCACGAAAAGAAAAATGAATTTGCACTTAATTCATTTGAGGGTCACCAGTTTTTATGGGTAACTTCTATGGTTGGGAGACAGACGTGATGATGTTTGAGGGATGAAGGATTTTGGATCCTCGTGGTTTGACTAGCGTGTGTGCGGCCCTGTAGATGTAAGGGAGGAAAGGATGCTGCACAAAGTGAATACGAGCCATAAGTGTGTTCACTTGGGGACTATTCTCTGACGCTGATAGACTCTCAATGAACAGACCATGGAGTTTTATCCATGTGTGTTTCCCAAAGTTAAGAAGTTCAGGAGAGATTGTTGTAACCATCAGATAGTAAAAAGACCTTGCCATTTCATTCACATGATTGAGAGGTGATTCGTGTTTGGAGCATGTGGTGAAGACACGGTGGCGTAGCTGTGCGTATGTGTGAGGCCTCGACATCGATGAAGTGAAATGGGCAAAGTTAGTACAGAGATAAGTCATGGAGGAAGAATGGTCGAGATTGGATTGGCCAGTGGGTCGGCGAATTGATAACAATCTTAGGGAGAAGGAAAGAGAGGAAGAGTAGCCGGCCACAAAGGCTGGGGCCAAAAGCATGACCAACTAGGGGTCAGAGCGCCCATGAGCATCGGACCATGTGCGTCCAGGGGTTTTGTAGGGGCCGTCGGAGGAAGTGACGTTTTCGATATCTAGCCTAAAGAAGAGTTTCGCATTTAATTCCTAACTAAAAGAATAGGAGACGCTACACTAGAATCATAGCTTAGTTTAATTAAATTTATCCCATTTTTCTCCGTAATTATACGTGACCTAGAGATAAAGAGCTTTTTGATGACTATCTCTAACTTTTTAAAAATCTGATGGTAAAGTAAGAAAAATCCTTAGACTTGTATGGAAGCTTTGATTACTAAAATCATGTACTAGTAGACTATTTGCAAAATTTCAATTTCAAAGATTTTCAGGGACTCTGTGTAGAAACTAAAACAACGATAATTTCACAATTGATTTTAAAAAAAAAAAAAATTGAAAACTTCCGAAAATAGAAAAAACGAATTCTGAAATGAAATAAACGAGATACGAGCCCAAAAGTGCATATTTTTCCTTGCAATATATATTATATATCTTGAATGTTCAGTATGCATGCATCATCGTGTGTGTAGAAATAGAGAAAGGAGGTTCCTTCAATTCTCTCTCTTTTTCTTCTGTTGTTTGAAAAAGCCATGTGTATATTAATTCGAATTTTAGGGTCGGAAATTGTTCCTTTATTTAACTGAAAATATAAATATGTACATTTCATGGCATATGCCATTTTATATTCAAATAAGAACCAGAGAAAACTGAATAGAGGAAGGAATTTCAATTAAGCTACACTAGATTTCTCGACTACTACAACTACTACTACTTTTCATAATATTTACAGTTTTACGTCGTATAAGCATTTTCTAATTTTTCCTCTTTGTTTATCTTGAATGTTCTATCATGAATTATATATTGATTTTCTTCTAACATTTTCACGGAGACATATCATCTTGGTTTCTCGTCGTGGAATTGTTAACTTCTTTGCTTTCCTTTTCGATATAAGTTAACATTATTAAATTACTTATTTAAGCAGGTCGTAATTATGAGTTTGAGGTCGGAAATTTTCGAATCGTTTTTTTTTTCTTCTCATTTTACCCTTTTAAGTTTAAATGATGCACACTTTTTTAAAGTGCCTCTTTTTAGTTGGCGAATAAAACTGTTGCTTTTTGTAGGGAAACAATCCAGTATCCCTCTTCCCTTTATTTACATTATATCATATCATTATTAGGCGATCTCGTTAGTTTACCGTCCTATATTATCATTATTATCTCGGTGGTTGTTGTTGTTGTTATGAGAGCACAGTAGTCGGTCAGTTCAGAAAAAACCCAAACGTAGAATAAACAGTAAACCCACCATCTGTGATTTAAAATATAGTTTTTTTTTATTTTATCATATAGTCGAGAGCACACCAGTTGCGTAGCGGGAGGGGATAGTCGCCCCTGGGATCAAAATATCCCCTGGCCTACTAGCCTTTTCAACTAATGCCCCCCCCCCCCCCCCTGCCTAAGGAACTGTCCCAGGGTGCTGAGTAAACTGATTTTTTTTTCCCAATTTTGAAAGCTTTTTACTAAATTGCATGAATACAAATACTTATCGATAGTATAAAATGTTGATCCAATTGAAAAAAAAAATTTCTTCGAAAATATTTTTTTTCAAGATGAAGTATTTTGTTGTAATTGACCGAGTTCCCTCCTAACAACATCTGTGTTGTGGTTGGGGAAACCAGAATCTTCTTGAATCTTCATTGGTATCCTCTTAGTAATTATAAAAATACCTCAACAACCTGCAAGTGTCTGTTCCTTTCCTTTATTAATTCTTTTCTAATTTCCAGATTTTCTTTCACGATATTCATGTCTCGTCTGTGAGATGTTGCAACAAAGAAATGTTGTTTCTGCCACTGCTACCAGAATTGACTTTTTCTATTGACTTTTTCCCTCCTTACTACTTAACATTTCAGTTCCTTTGTTATTCGGATCTTTCGCTTCGTTCCTTCTCCTCCATCCCTAGGCACGATAATTATTTCCTTAGAAGAGTGAATATTTGTTTGTTACATAATCATCTAAATTGATCGTTCCTACTACTATCCAGAGGGAAGGAAGCTTTTTTGACGTGCTGTTGCCATTAAAATAATGTTTATTGTTTAGATAATGAATCTTGTTGCTTACTTAGTCACGTTTTTTTTTTGTTGGGTTGGGTCTTTAATTTATAAATTCATAATGACTCACTCTCACGATGGTTTTTCCCCTGTGCAACTATCGACTTGGATATTCAGCTCGATCCACAGTTTCGGAAGAGGCGACAAATGGACAGTCTTTAAAATCACGAATGTGTTGATGGTTTCTAATACCAGTAATTGCTTGTGGTAATAACTACGTAGAAACATAGGTGTACATAGATGAAAGGAAAAAACAACATCTTTCTTCCTAAATTTACTTGTATACTTCTGGCAAATAATATGCCTTTTATAAATGTTTCCGCTTCCTTTGTTTGCCCCCCCCCCCTGCAATAAATAAATAAAACCACACGAAGATGAAATTTAGTTATCCTAAGTATTTGCAAGACCTACCAAAACATTGCAACAAATCATGATATAGCCACTATTTTGTTATTGCTTCTTTGTTCAGGCTGATAATTCTTAATGGAATCATCAGTTCCAAATGTAAATAGATCTCTCTCTCTCTCTCTCAGGTGTCCGAAATCGATAGTTATTGCTTTATTCTTGTGTAGCTTCGTGTTTGACGTAGATTTTTTAGACGTTTCCACACATCTCTATTAGACGCTGGTCGATTGGTCGTTCCCAGTTACGTTTAACAACAGAAATGAAAGAAGTGATGGTGTGATTCCAATCAATTTTTTTTACCTTCTACTAATTATATCATAATAGAATGTCCAAAGTCTGCATTTTTGTATTTGAAAAAGCTAAAAAAACGCCATTTACGATTTTCATTGAAAATAATATTTGCAGAATATCTCCATATTGCAATGATATCACAAGTATGAGAATTAATTGACTCAAAGAAAGACTACTACCCCTTCTTCCTACAATGGATGGTGGACTCCTCATTGAACTTATGGTTCTTGTTTTTAATTTGTTTTTTCTGAACGTTCATACTGCAGTGACAGATATTAAACTCATCGGGATCTTTGTTGTCAAACAAGGTTCATGCATCATACTTTTCCCTCCAAGATGAATCGGAATTGATTATATCGCTGGGGCTGAGGAGGGGGAAACATTGAAAAACTATTTCCTTATTTGATGCAATTTAGATACTTTCAGTTAATAGTTGAGTTCTTTCCCAAACTATTCTTTACTGCAGGCACCTACTCCTAGGTTTCTGTATTCTTCATAACCATCAGTCATGTTGAGGCCACAGAAGCCCTGTGCGCTGAATTATTTTTGACCTATTTGAATGTGCTTTGTTTTTTAGTGGATAAAGTTTTGAGTCTTCTCTTTGATTTTTTTTTTGTACTCACTCATGTGGATATTTAGTGGAATTTGGAAAGAAATCTCTACTGCTTAACTTTACGCATTCATGACTGAGGGCAAATAATTCTCTATCATCCCAGGCGACCTGTTCCTTCAGGCTACACATTGCACTAAGAGGAGGAGAATTTGGGCATGCCCTAATGCTTTTGGTGTCTCCAAAAATGCAGGACTGAGATGGCTGGACAGTTTTTGTCCCTACTTACAGTCACAATTAAGTGTGTGGGTCCTTGAGTTAAACTCAACATTGTGTAATATTTTGCCCTCGTGGGTGTGCAAATGAACCCAGCCTAGCTTAGCTTAGCTTAAATACCAGTTTCTATGTACCTTGCATATGATGCGTTAATTAGTTTGTGCATTAGTTTGTTTTTTTTTGTTTCCACTATATAAGTATCTACCAATAAATTTTCTCATTTTTTACTTACTACTGCGATGCTGTCATTTTCTGAGAAAACGTTGAGCAGTGATATTGGATGCTGTACAACAGGCTTTTTCATTCATGACATCATTAACTTTGGCTCAGGACCAGAACCAAGGAACATATAGTGAGAAATGAACTGACTAACAAAGCTTTGAGACTTGCTGAATGTTGATAGTAAATTACTCTATCAGAAATTGGGTATTAATTTGGAGGGTGTTTTGGTTTGTTGATTGAATCTGCTGGAATTCATTCGGATCCTACACGAAGCCTGAGAGATTAACCTTTATTAATTACCTAGATACCTTTACTATGAAATAAAGTGACTATTCAAATCGGCTCCTTGATCCTTTTGTTAATCACTTAATGTCCCTGTTGTTCAGAGATTATCAGTGATAATACTAAAGAGATTTTTGTATTAAGAGGAAGCTAGTGGAAAGGTTGTTGCTCATGGCATAGTAAAGCCCAAATATTATGATGGTTGGTTACTTGATTTGAATATTTAGAGGTTGAAACATTCTTTTGTATATATTCTTGAACTTTCAGAATCATTACTAAGCTAATAGGTTGATCTTAGACTAGCTTAAAAAAGAGCCATGGACTATCTGATGGGTAACCTGCTTTTCAAAATACCTCATTGATAATGTGAATAAATCCATATGAATTAATGGTTTCAACTAGACAATTTCAAGTGATCTTTTGTTTTATTTAAGAAATTCATGAAATAACGGAAGCTACTCCCACTTGGTTGATTACAGCAGATTGCTTAAGGTACTGATTTATGTCTTAAAATAAAAATAAGGGTAAAATATTTGAAAAATTAATTTGACTATAATACATTGTTTACAGTAGCTATAAGTGTTCAATCCAATGGATAATTAAACTTCATAAGCAAATAAGTTTGTATGATGTCTCTGTTTTAAAAGAAAC
Organism: Thysanoteuthis rhombus; assembly: GCA_963457665.1. Lineage (NCBI taxonomy): Eukaryota > Metazoa > Mollusca > Cephalopoda > Oegopsida > Thysanoteuthidae > Thysanoteuthis > Thysanoteuthis major. The sequence continues at coordinate 52,543,665 of OY735215.1, forward strand.
AAATATTCTTGGGTTAGAATTGTAGATCTTTTTTTTGTCTGGCCCATAGGAAACTACTGTCCATAATATTGAATCATGGAAGAAAAGATTAAGTTGTATTTTCTTTTTCTTGCTGAAAAAGATCCCAATTTCGAGGTCCTTTTAAAAATTTTTTTTCTCTAAGCCCCCTTCATGAAAATGTTTAATCCTGGTTGGGGACTAATGAAAGAAAAGTGTTGTGATTTTTTTTTCTCCGGTTAGCCAGAGTTTTCCTTTTCATTGGTTGTATTGAACCTTAAAAAAATGACAAATTCCCAAATAGCCAGTAAAATTTCCTAATAAATTATAACTATCTGTTCCCAGATAGCACCATTACATTGTTCTTTTAGCCATTGCTAATCCAGGACATCACAGCAGCAACTATGGTTACAGCCACTGCATCACGCTCATGACGCATGATGTATTTCAGCCTTGTTGGTTGTCGGTGACATCAATACAACTTGGCATTGTGGGGTTGATTATTGCTAGAGGCTCATACTGATGCTGTCAATCAACTTTTAAACTAAAACAATCACATTAACAAGCCTGTTACTTTATCATCCACTCAATTGACTTTAGATCAAAATATAAAAAAACATGAAGAGAAAATCTATCTTTTTTTAATTGATTTTTATGATAAATATACTGATTTTGATACAATACAATTGTGATATGCCTGCTTGGAGCTCAATTTTCCTTTGGAAAAGGTTAACTGAACGGCATGAATAGTTTGAAATGAGTAACTTGTATGGTAATTATATCCATACTTTATACCTACAAGTGATGCTGTCCATGAATTTGAAAAACTTTCATTATATGAAATCAGTTAAATGCTGCTGACAGAGTGATGTTTTTTTTTGTTTGTTCCAGTTTTAGTCATTTTGAAAAGAACTCACCATATTTGTATTGCAACTTGTTGAACAGGTTTTAGATCCATTTGTGCCTTCCGTTTTGACCTGTTGCTACCTGGAGTAGGTGTGGCTATCATAGTAATACATTTAGTAGCAATCATCCTGTATAAATTGCTATGTTTATTAGATTAATAGAAAAATGTGTGGATAACATCATTGCCTAAAGAACCTTAAGGTAGCAAGTAGGTTTTATGGGGTTGAGTTGCTAGCCCTATGTCCAAGGTGGACTGCCTTTCAGGTTTACAACTACCCTGCTATTTATCCATGACTGAGAGTAGGAGAGGATTCATACCTTTCCCAATGGCATGAGTGCAAAGTGGCCTGAACTGTTACTCAGTAGGCATTTTCAATTCTTTGTGCTGGTAACCACTTTGCTACTTTGCACCTCCTATAAGCAATAATGCATCAGTGGAATCTAAAATGATTCCATGTAATCCATGAACTTTAATTTTGACAAAGCTTCAAATGTCTATGTTGTAAAGCTTTTATTTTTTCTGTTTAATCTGTAATACAAAGCATTAATATTCGTTTACCTCAACAGAATCAAATCTGACACATGGCGATATTTATGAGGCATTCAGGCAGGATTATTCTTGCTTTTAAATGGCTTGTGAGACCAGCCCGCTAATGATTGCATGACAGGAATGGCTTAATATTAATGAATATCTATGTGAGAATGTTTTGTGCTTTTATTCATGTGACTTTTTCAGTGTCATTTTGTGTTTATCCCCTTTCTATATAGGGGAGGGACTAGATGAAAAATATCAACCATACTTTGAAGACATCACATTTCAAGAGAGTTTCTTTTTGTGTGTTGATGAGCAGAGCCACAGCATCCACTCCATAGCACTTGTCCTTATTAGCAGCATCACGTGATCAATAGATGTTCACAAGTGTTCTTCATTTTGTATAAAGTGGTATCAACCACTTGCATTGAATGGCCTTGATGTTAGCTATGATGCATCACTAGGTAAAGTGGTGGTATTTGTAATGGCTTGGCTTTGTCCTCAAAACCCTTATTTTTAGGCTGTTTTGCAATAGACAATCACTTAGAGAAGAACCAGAAGTATCAGTTAGAATATTGTGACTGAATTAGGGCAGATGGAAAGGCTAACACACAGAAATTCAAAATTGAATAAATGGTTTTATGGTTTGTTAAGAAATGGCATGATGATTCATTCCATGATATTTAATTCTAATCAAATCACCCTAGCTTCTTCTCTCTTTGTTAGTGTGTCCTGGTATTCCTGGTCACTTTTACAACCTTGAACACCACTAGGTACCATTTTAAAAAACTTTTTTTTTTTTACTTTTTTCTTTCATAAAAGTACTCTTTTGGGTCTCTATGGTAATTTTGGACCAACCCTGCCCAAATCTTGTGCTGGTATTTAAAAAAAAATATAATTTTAGATCTATCTTTTATTTATTCATTTAAAATTTCTTTAGATAATTAGTTCTGGTACATGTGTGGGCTTTGATTGATTTATGTGAGGTACTTATATTACTTCTCATTTTTTCAAAAATGTGTCATTGTTATTATGCTTGAGGAAATTCTGTGAAGCTATTATTGGCTCTTGATTACTACTCCAAGTACATGGCCCTAAATTTTGTTGTGTGTAAAAACTTGTGTGTGTGTTATTGAAGGAAACCTGTGACTTGAATGTTAAAAGATGGAATGATAAAACTTTCTGGGTCATTGTTCACAGAAGTTGTATAGACTCATTATTGGAAACAATGATTGAAGTGGGGGAAGAATTGGGTACGTCATCAGTCTCACTCTCTCAAGCTTGTCTGCCTGGGTCCTGAGGCAAGACACACACTGGATGGCTGGAGAGAGCCCAGAATGCAGTGGATGACCAGGGTGCTCACTATGTCATGCCATGCTCTTTGTGCTCCACAAACCATTGCCGATTGTTGCCTCTGTCCATTGTAACAACTGTTGGTTTCCTCTGCTCAGTCCAATGAAGGGTTGAACTTGCTTGGTTTAGAATTCAAGTTGCTGACCAAGAATTGCATTGATCGATATATTGATATAAAAAAGGAATAGGTTTAATAAAAATAATTTGCAAACCCTTTTCATCATTTGAAACTATCATTTTGAATAAACTACTGTATCCAATTACATCCTTTCTCTCTCTTGAGTGCCTGACATGGTCTAACTGTATAGGTTGAACAGCTAATGTTTATTCTTGGATTCTGCATTAGTGATCGCTTGACTTACACCTCTGATGTTTTATTGATTCACATGGGGGTTAGCTGATTAGATTTCTCCATATTGGATCATTATGAACAAATACTATTATAGCAAAAATATGCTTCAATGAGGAGTCTTCAGTACTCTTCACTGATGTTGCTGCTCGTATTGTAGATGTATTTCATAACTTGTATCAGTCGTTGATTTGATGCATTGCACTCTAAAAACATCTTATAGTGCAGCTGAAATACTGTAAACCCTCTTATTGACTGACTACTCAGAGAAGCAGGTGTATGTTAATGCTGATTTTCTGGTATTACTGGATTACGTATAGATAAAAACCTCAGAATAATGCACCCCCCTCAAAATAACTATAAAAATAGCTCCCCCCTGCATACTTGATGCAGTACATAGATGTAATTAGCATTGTAAGAGATTATAAATGAAGGAAATAAGACTCTTTATCTACACAGTACATTTTGTCTTTAGTCATAAGTATGTCAAACACTACCGTTTGTTTTGTTACACCATATTTGTTGCATACCAGTCTCTACGCTCTTTATCAGCTCTAATTTCTGAGAAACTGATAACACCGTACACTTTTTGGTAATATCAGAAGTATCACCTTTTTGTTCGGTAGTCATTGTTAGTGATAATGTTATAAAGCACAATTAAACCAGGGGTCATGGAGGAAGCTAATTAGTAAACTGCTGCCTCAGCTGAAAGTTTAAAGATGGGTAGTGAATCAGGAACACGATTGCCAGATAAGTTTTCTCAAAATCAGACACGGATATTCCAATAATCAGACAAAATCAGAGTGAACGTACATTAAAAATTATGAAAGGTTTCATCGAAATCTAATCTTCATTTCTTCCAGAATTACTTTGTTTCTGTGAAAAAGTAACTTTTCATGGGGAAGCGAGTTGTGTACCTGTGGTTATTCTGTCCTCCATGTGCTCCTGCAATAAGATCATAGTTTATATTGTAATTTGAATGTATCACTCTCTTTATCTTATCACATGACAAAACAAAAATTGATTGATATAATTGATGGATCTAAATTATAGTTTTCTGAAGGATGGTTCATATATGGAGCTTTTGGATCTGGAAATAATGATTTTTTTTTTTTTTTTTTCTTATTTGGAAAAAAAAAAACATTTTCATTTTTGGAGAAAATGCTCTCTTGACTTTTTAAGGGCCTTATTCTCACAGGTTTATTGGTAACATCAAGATTCTCCTGGTGTTGTTGTGTGTGTGTGTGTTTTTTTTTTCTCCTCCATTTATGCTCTATTTTAGATGTTTTCCAGTGCATGACTTCAAATTTTGACCCTATAGTTGTTCAAATATTGACTATGATGGCTAGTCATCTCAAAATCTATAAGAGATCCCTTATAAATAATGAAGTAGCTAATGAAAATGTCAATTTACCACACAAACAAATCCCATTGATGTTTCTTTTCTATCCCCCCCTTGTAAGCTCTCTAAGTCTTCCTCAGCTTAAAATTCCACTTCTTCTAAGCCTGCTATCATGATTTTGACTTCATTCTGTATTATGTTGTCATGTATAAATCCTTCAGTAGCTTTTTCAGTTGGTCTCATCTTTTTTCTCTCAGGCTGATTGTATTCATCTTTTTCTCGTTTGTATCTGGATTATAGGATTTTCTCTTACATTTCACAAATACCCATTTTAGAATGTCAATGTATTGTGTGTTATATATGTGTGTATCTCATCTTACACAAAGTGAAGGAAAGAATGTCATTTTAATTCTTTTGTATTTTCATCACTGTAAATTAAACAACAAAACTGTAATGACAATGATTTTGGTTGTATGTTTAGAGCTAACCCCCTCATCACGAATTTTAATTGTCTGCCTGTCCTCGTGACACTATTGTATGTAATTATTTTTGAAAATGCTTGGATTTCTTTCATTGTTGCCCCTGATTAAGCAAAATATATATTCCCTGATTGTTGTCATTGACATTTGATTTCTTTTGCTTTTATCAGAACTTGGAACAAAAAAACATACTTTTCTGAACAGGTACCACAAGATTGATTCTTTGATGAATCTTATAAGGATTTTAAAAATAGGGAGAAATCATAGCCCAAACATCAAAATGATAATTTTTATCATTATCCAGCAATATATGAAGTGGGGTCACTTGTATTATAAGTCTTATTGCACTAGAAAGAATCTTTTCTTTTCTCTTTTCATATTTCTTATTTCTTTTCTTGTTTCTTGTTTCTTGTTTTGTTTCTTTTTTCTTTTTTCTTTTCTTGTTTCTTTTCTTGTTTTCTGGTTTCTTTTTCTTTTCTTTTTTCTTTTCTTGTTTCTTTTTTTGTTTTCTGGTTTCTTTTGTCTTTTCTTTCCTAAATTAATTTTGATATGCAATGAAAACTTCTAATTGTTATTCATAGTTTGTACTTTTGTGCATATCCACCCTCTAGTTCTTAAGAGGTAATGATGTACCTCAGTAATTTATCTTCAATAGTTTATGAGGCAATGTCATTAGTTGTCTATGCTTGAAAATATTTCCCTTTTTAATTACTGTTAATTCTACCATCTGTTTCATCTGAAGCAATATTCAGCATAGTAGGATGGTGTCTAGCACTCTTCACTCTATTCACCTCTTCACAGATGACTCAAGGGGGATGTTTATCTTGCTACATACAAGTTATTTCTATTTCCATTACTCATTTCACTGCTTTTGCTTATCTGAGAGATTAGAAAAAAAACAGATAATACAACTACAGTAGAATTATTTTTAGGTGCTTACGACAAGGATTCCCAAACTTTTGAATACATTGCACACTATTGCTTTTTTTTAGCTATATTTTGCATTCAAAATATATACATAGGATCTGTGCAAAACTAATGTCTTTTTGGCAGAAATAACCATTAATTTGCCTAAGGGGTCGTCTTTTATTTAACATAGACTAAACTTTGTATATCTAATATTAAAATAATACTATTGATTTTATTAAAGAAGATATGTTATAATTTTCCGCCAAAGTAGCAAAAAATTCTTTTACCTTTTTCATGATTTTCTAAATTCAATACAAACTTTTGAAAATGTTCTTTTCTTTCTTATTTTCCTCTTTCCCTTCTGTCCTATTGACATTTTAAAAATTCCTCGCATACTTCAATTTACTTTTAGTGGAAGAAGAGACTGGTCTAAACTGATTATTTTGTGAACGTTCTTGCCTTAAATATGATCTACATACTGAAGCAGTTTCCAGTTATGTTAGAATAGAAAAAAGCCTGAATTGTTTGGCAAAAATTGCATGTGATGAGAATTGTTCATTTGTCAAGTGGAGATATTTTATAGATACAAAACTACAATCTGTGTGTGTGTGTGTGTGTGCACCATGATTACCTGACAACTTGCCTTTGAACAAAGATGTGTTAGCAGTATCATTGTTGGCAATTGAATGAAATCACAAGGATACTCTACCTCTTTTCATCTAAAAAGTTAGCCTCCTGTTTGACATTAAATGAAAACATGAGCATTCTCAGCAAATTCCAAGACTTACCAATGGTGACAATATCACTATATTTTTTTTGCTATCTCCTTTGACTTTTGTTCTTAGTATATGTTTTACATCAATTGTTACTTTCTAATGATAGTATTTCATCCAAGATCATTTTATGTGACAATCATGGCTGGCTGCACAACATATTGTAAAGTCCAGCCCTTTCCAAACATACGTCATTGTTACAAATTATTTTTTTAGTTGAATATAGAGCAAATGTTATACAATTGGTACTTTCATTTCATTTTATCCTTAATATTTTCATGGCTGTAATCTTGAAATATTATTTGGAAAGTTTAGATTCAAACTGGGGAAAATGGTGAGTGCTACCTGCTGTATTGTAGATTTTGGCATGTGAATATCTGTTTTCACTTTGGACTATGGTTTTATTTGAAAACGTTGTCAAAATAGCCAGCCAGACCAGCTTAAAAACAGAATCTATGAATCATATGTACAGACCACACTAATAGAGCTAGAGGGCTCAAAATTTAAACATTATGGGGAGATAGGGGACAGTTGCAACACTTTGCATTTCTTTGTTATACAAACTATTTAGACTAGACCAACCAAATCTGTGTTTGACTTGAAGAATGGAACAATTTGCCATGCAACAAACTTTTATTGAACATATATTTGTTGTATAAACTGATTTTTGCCACACTCCAGTGTATGTGAACTGCGACCTTGGTTTTTTTTTTTTTGAAAGGCTTTTAAAAACTGATTTAAAAAAAAACATGGACATCCCAAAATGACATCAACCTTTTGACACTTTTTTGAAAACTGTCTTCAACCTTATCAGCCATGGCAGAAAACCATGTGCTATGTAGACACACTGACTATGACATATGCCAACCATGTCTCTTAGAGCTTGAAATAATGATTCAAACTAAGGAAGTTTTGATCAGGTACGGCTTCTGAACAAAATTGCTTTCATATCCTCTAAAGGTCTTATTCAATATATGCTGCAGCAGATGTTGAATGTGTCGTCAGTCCTCATAGTGGTGGTGGGGGGGTCTAACTGTGTATGTGCAGTATGAGTGTCATTACTCTAGCATCTTTGGGGGGAATAAGTCCCTAGTCTTCCCTACTCTTTATTATATCTCGTAAATTTTGTATTTTCAAAATTTTTTACTAATGAGGCGATACACAAAGTTTATGCTGAATTGGTTGCTAGTTTTTTTGATTTTGTTTTTTTTTTGTTTGTTTTTTTTTTCCCCCAATTCAAACTTCTCAGTGATCCAACGAAAGGCAAGAATTTTCTGATTGATCATCTTCAACATGGCATGCTGCCAAAAGACATAGGTTGCATGACTGTTTCTATTGAGTTTATTTTATTTTTATTCATTGTAAATGGATTCATGACTTCCCCAAGGACATTTGTGTCAAATGAATGTTAACAGCATTGGTCAAAACTTGAACTCAGTCTACTGATTCCGTTCTCTGTGCTAGTAACCATTACACCACCCTGCACCTCCTGTGGATAACATTTTTAGGTACAGATTATTTCAATTATTAGGGAATTGAAATTGCTGAAGTAATTAAAAGATTGAGACAATTGCACATCAATAAATGATTGGCTTAGTGCCGAAACTTAATCTAGATTATATCTTTCCGGAAGGTACTGGTGGTTATTGAGCTGATTAATTGTTGGATTTTAATTAAGATTTGTGATAAACATGTTAAGTAATGTTTACCTTTTTTGTGCTTGGAGGACAAGAATTTTCAGGGTTGCATTTGTCATGAGTTCTATCTCATGAATGAGGATTTTTGCTTGTTCATAATGCAGAATGAAATAATTCTCCTATGTACAGAAGCCATTTATTGTGATCATTTTGGGACAGGGTTTTTCAGATAACAATAACCTAAGGATATAAAAATTAGATCAGTTTACATTCAGTTATAAATTCATTGCTGTTGGTGGTGATATGAAAATGAACACAAGTGTTACTTCTCAAATTTTTATTATCACAAGGACTGGCTTGATGCATTTTGCTGGTTCCAGTAACTTTTCAAAGTGTTACAGAAAACCGTTGTAACAAATATGTAAGTGATTGAATGAGGAAAGTTGTGTTATATAGTGTTCTTTATGGTTGTTTAGTAGGAGAGGAAGGAGTGGAGTTCACATGGGTAAAATTGAGAAGAGAACTATTCATTATAAATCTTTTGATGAAAATTATTTAGAAATTTTTTTAATTCATTTTAAATGAAGAGTTTGAGACCGACTTATTTTGATAACAATAACCATTTGATAGCATTATCTGTAATTATGATAAACGACTTCCTCTCTATCGTGGCTGTACTCGTACAGGCTAAATCTAAGAAAGAAATAGAAAAATTTTCTGGAGTCAGTCTGTTAGAAATCCTGTAGTTCAAGGTCAATGCTTTGTTCGCTAGTTGGATTCTCGTGCGTCATTAATTTTCGCTTACTGGAAAGAGAACAACCTCATTTTGAAAAATGGATTGACAATTGAGCTAATCATTATTATTAATATTCATATGCAAAAAAAAGAAGTATAGAATGCACTCAACTGAAAATAAAAGTGTTTAATAAATAATAGCTCTCATTGGTATAGGTCAGAAAAATTCAACATTTTATAGTCGAACTACTGAGTTGACTTTATTTTCCTAACCTAACAACAATGACAAGATCAGACATCTGGTTAAGACTAAAAGTGGAAAGGTTATAATATTTAAGTAATGGATAAAGGGAGAACAGAAAAAAGACAGATTCTATACGTACATCATAAATCAACAGAAATGCTAGATTGAATTATCTGGTGATGCTAAAGATTCTTTCAATTAGAATCCATTACTTTTTTTCTTTTAACAAAAATCATTTTAATTCTTTTTAATTTCTTCTCTCTCAATGAGAAGGGAAACTTCCTTTTTTGTTGAAAATTTGGCTTAGTGTCTCAGTTGCCTTCAGTTAAAAAGTATGCTCTAGGGGAGAAATACTTGATTACTAAGTCTTGAATAGTTTATTCATTTTTTTAATAGGCTGACACAATGAAAGAAGACATTCAAACTTACTGCATTGAAAAATAAATATAATATAATAATTATTTACCTGCTTCAAAACATTCAAGGAATTGAAAAATCGAATAGCGTATGCTTTGCTTTATATTTCTAAAATATGATTTCTATTTCACTTCCTGTTATTGAACATCTTGATATTCGTTGTTTGTCCTTAAAAATTGTTATTTTCATCAGTGAACAGCATTGGGATAAAAAAAAAACTAACTTGAACGAATTGTTACTCAACATCATAGAAACAAGCAGTAAGAAGTTATGTTACTATGCTCTTTGAATGGGAAAATTCCCAATGCTAAAATAAAATCTTCCTAAAATATCTATACCTTGCAAAAATGAACCACTGTAGTCCGCTTGTACCAGGATTAATCATAAAAATTATCTCAAGTTATCTAAAATCAAAAATAAATGTTTTATCTAGAATTATCTAAAAATACCATCTCCAGCCTTGGGCAGTGTTGGTCCCAAAATGACAATATTGACCTAAAACACCCCCCCCTTTTTTTTTTGCAAAAAAGCAAAAAAAAAAAAAACCCAGTGTTTAGATGGTACCTAGTGGTGTACTCATTCAAATTTTCAAGGTTGTAGCCTCAAAACATGATCTGGAGCACCCATAGACATAAACGGACACTCAAAGAGAAGAATCAGTAACCCACTTGGCTAGGTGGTCGGGCAAGAACATCTGCCATGTGGAATAACCTCCCATCTGAATGTTTTCGCGTTTACACTTCACAATTTCAATATCAACAAACTATTTTAACAATTTTTGTAGTTTTCAATTCCGTGGCATGAATAATCCATTTTTTACTAATCCAATAAATAATTGTGATAGAGAGTGTCCAAAAGTAAACAAAACAACAAACCTTAGTCCCCCAAACCAGATCACCTCCATTTCTAAGCTTGCAGGATGAATTGTATGGTACCTGTATTAAAATTTTTCATTGTGTCTAATGTCATGTACTTTTCTCTCTTGTGTAGGGATTGTTCTTGTGTGACTTATATTGCATTTATTTGCCTTCTAACACATTTCTGATTTCACAAAGAATTTTTTCAATGTTTGCAATCAAATCAGGACAAAATTCACATGATGTCTTCAGAAACCAAAACTGCTTAAGTGAATGGCAATATTTTATAGTGTTTCTTGGTTTTGTCCATTGGTTTCTAAATATGTGGCCATGTTGAGCGAAAAATTCCATGAGAATGACATGGAATATTAATATTCATCCTTGGATCTGCCTTGAAATCTCTCAAAATTGTTCTATTTACACTTTCTTGTCGATGTGCGTGTAAGCGTGTGGATGCTTTAATTATTGTAATTATTGAATGGGAGTGAAACTTTATTGACTCATATTTGTACACTTTCAAATCTTTTTTTTTTTTTTTTAATTCAATGAAATAGTGTTTTTTTTCCAAGTTATTACAGCTCAATAGGATCATAAGGTTAAATGTTGATGAAACTTTCAGCTGCTGGCAAATAGTTTTTTCTTCTTTTTTTGCCAATGGAAATACAATGTAGTGTATGTAGTTTCTAAGCCTAAAGAAAAAAATGATGTTGGTTAGGGAATTTTTAAATCGTAAATCAATCTTTTAGAAAATTTTATAAGCGATTTATTGATAACAAATTAGATTTTATGTATGTATCTATTTATCCAGACTTTGTACCATTCCTTGTTGAAACTTGAAATTTTGAACACATACTCTTCTCAATTAGTAGTGAAATTTTTTATTTGAAAATTCACCTCTAAATATTTTTTATTTGGGTTTTCAATTTACAATGAAAATTTATGCTAAATTGGTCCCTTAGTTTGTATCCAGCTTTTTTGAAAAATTGTACTTTTAGTGATCACAGCCCAACAAAAGTGAGAAAAGTGATTTATCCACCCCTTTTCCAGACTTGTGGGTTTTTTTTTAATGTCAAATAATTCATGATTCAAACCATATTGACAGCATTTCTATAAAGGTAACTTGATTCTACCCTCATCACTGCTTGATTTATAAGATGAAAAATCTAATATGGGTAGCGATGGTTGATAATTTTTGTTGAATTTTTTCATATAAATGACGACTTTGTTGTTCCTTTTCAGTTGGCCTGCTGTTGTGGCAGTGCTGCCTGTTCCCTATGTTGTTCAGCCTGTCCATCTTGCAAATCCTCCACAGCCAGTCGTATTGGCTATGCCCTCATGCTTGTCTTCAGTACTATTGTGGCCAGCATCATGCTTATACCAGATCTACGCACCAAACTGGATCAGGTAAGTAGATGCAGTGCCTGCTGGCAATGAATAATAATTTCTTTTTCTTTTGTTTATATTTTATTTACTTATTCATCTTTTCTGAAGCTCTGGACATGCAGATTTTTTATTTTATTTTATTTTAAAAAATTTTAATTTTTAAAAAATGTCTTCATTATACACTGATTTTCTCTTGACTAATGTCCTCATCTTGGTTTTTATAGTCACAAATTTTTGGCATTCTACCTCTCGGCCATCTTCAGTTGTAATTGGTTACCATCTGAGATTTTTGAATCCAATTATTTGATCAATCCAAGAAGATGGATTGTCCTGGAGGACTTGTTAATTTGCCCTTGTAACTATAACAACCATGAGGGGGACAATAGTCATAGTAAATTAATTTGTAACAATGATAATAATAATTCCTGATCTCAATAATTACTTTGTTCCCATAATGTTTCCTTGGTTGATTTTGAATACTTACTGATCTATAAAGTATGGGACTGATCTGTGTTGTTATGGATATAAATTTCATTAATAAAAAAATGATAGTATTTACTAGCATACTATATAACAGTTGTTGTAAACAATTTCTATTTTTATTCAAAGATACCGGGGTTGTGTAAAAACTTCTTTGGTGAAGGTATAATACACAATGTGAACAACCGCACTGTGTTCTGTGATGAAGTTGTTGGCTACTTGGCTGTCTATAGAGTTTGTTTTGCCACGACTGCGTTCTTCTTTATATTCTCTCTAATAATGATTAATGTGAAGTCCTCGAGAGATCCGAGATCTGGAATCCAAAATGGGTGAGTACCCTACCTTTTGGTTTTGTCTATCAGTCTTTAAAAACGTAGGCATTCCGATAGAATGATATGGAAATTATTATTCATCTGCTTTTACATCTATCAATAGTTCTACTCTTTCTTGTAGATAAGCTGAAGGGCTTCAACTGCCCTGCTATTTACTTGAAGCTGGGGTGAGAAATCAGTTTATGCTTTTTGTCAAACTCAGTGATCTGAAGTGAACACTGATGGTTCTGACTGAAACCTTATTTTGGCTCACCAATTCTGTTTCCATGCCAGTAACCATTATGCCCCCACCCCAGATCTCCATAACATGCTTACATAGACAAGAGAAGTAAAATAAATTGTGTTGACTGAAATGTTTAAAAACAATAAGATTTCTTCTTATTCTGACTTAGTACTACTTGATATCATTACGCCTAATTCATGAGTGTTGAATCTCCATCTTTGACAAATGAAAATTTGGCATTGTAAGAATCATTAAATTAGCATAGAAATACTTGAATATTTGACCGTTTCAAGTATTTTTTGGTGTTTTCTTTGCTATTTTTGTATTCAGTATTTTTGGCACTGTTTGGCAATCAAACTAGCCCAAAAATATTTCTGTGTTGGCATTGCTGAGTTTCAAAGTCTTGGCAATTTTTTCTGCTAACACCCATGCTAATGATAAGTATAAACTAGAATCGAATAAAATATTTGAAGAATTGTCTCAAAAGAATGACTATTTCTGATCCAATGAAGTTATGTTTTTATGTCACATAAGTATAAAATGTTTTTTTCTTTCCCAGTTTCTGGTTCTTCAAATTTCTTTTCTTGGTTGCCTTGGGTGTTGGTGCATTCTTCATTCCCCGTGGTACCTTTGGACAAGGTGAGTTACTATTACAATCTACTTCTTCACATTCATTTCAAACATTACCTCTCTGAAATTGTAAGTTGGAAGCATATTATTCTCTCTTGACTATGATCTATAGAGAATTTTTCAACCCTTCCAAGACTAACCTATGAAGGTGCTTAATGTCTAAATCTTTGAAATGGTTTAGAAAAGGCAAAAACGTGTCAATTTTTATTTACTGTTGAAGAAAGCTATTATTTTATCAAATCCAAAATTTTCGATGTTTTGAAGAACCCAAGTTAGTGATACTTCACTCCAACCTTAGCATGAAAAGTATGGAATTAGCAGATCACTGCCATCTTTCCTGGTCTGTTGTGTTGTGAGAAATAATTTCTGTGTGTGCTTCAAACTGATGTTGTCATTGTCTGTAACTTTGAAAACCCTGGAAAATCTCACTTGATTTTTCATCACACACATGCCCTAGTAGACTACTAAAATAGATTTAGTTGTCATAGAACTCATTGGAATATATATATCAGTAGTCTCAATGGGGTTTATATTTATATTAGATAAGAGGTAGAAAAAGTAATGTAAGGATAGAATGAACAGTTTGAGATTCTTATAGTTTTAATTAGACTCGTGCCTTGTATTTTAGGGAAAAGGTAATAATTCCTCAGTGAAAATAATTGCTAGAGAGTTCATCAAGTAGATCTCAAATTATATTGCTTTATAAACTACTTTGTCTAATTCCTCCATTTTATAAAAATTGTTGAAATAAAATGGAAAATATTATTCTCATGTACAAACAGCAATAATAGTGTTTACTGACCATGCTCAGCATATTTTTTATTCAAATTTTAAAATCTCTAGTAATTGTTTTAATTTATCTATGAAATATATATGACTAGGATATGTATATAAAGCCACTTTTGCTCCATTTTTTTGGTTTTAAATTCAGGTAAATTCTATTCTTCCATAAAAAAAATTGATTTGTGATTATATTTCTTGTACCGTATATTTATTGTATTTTTGTGTGGTGATTCAATTTGACTGCGTCATATTTACTCAATTTATTAATTCTTTTTCAGCTTGGATGGGTATTGGAATGGCTGGCGGCTTGCTCTTTATCCTCATCCAATTGATTCTACTGGTTGACTTTGCCCATGGTTGGAGTGAGAGTTGGGTCGAGAGATATGAGGAAACGGAATCCAAATGTTACTACTTTGGTATGTAGACTTGTTCTCTTCCCTCACCAGTCTGTCCTGTTGTTCTCTTTTGCTAGGATTTAATACTTGAAGATCATTTCCATTCAGACTCCTAAAGGATCCTCTCCACTGGACTGTTAGAAATTCCTTACTGTGTTTGAGGCTTCCGCTAGTTATTTAAATTTCTACTTCATAATTGTCATACAAAATCTCAAGATTCTTTTAGAATTCATTCAGACATTTTTTAAATGTGTTCATTGTCTTTGCTCTAACATGTTTTGGCAGAGAGATCTACGTGATTGCTGATCTGGTGGAAAGGACATTTCATAAGATTGTAGTACTGGGAAGATTTTCGTTTTGTTTCTGGAAACTCAAGCAGTCTATCAAGTCCTTCCATGCAGGAATGAAGTCCACTGCTTATACTATCTTAAACATCTCTATCATGTCACCTTAAATACGATAGCTCTGTATTGGTAGCATCAATATTCATGCATTTTCGGGTATATTAAATTCTTCATACTTGGTAGTGGCTTAGTTAGTTGATATTCTTTACTAAAGCAGTACCCTTAACTCTCAAATTCATGAACCGCACATAAACTCAATGGAACTCTTCAATTAATAGATTTTTTTTTCCAATTGAATAGAAAAAATCAAAGATCAAAGTGCAAAAGAATAAACTTTGATCAGAAGCTATTCTTTTGATTTAAGACTTGAATTTTTTCACATAAATTTATAAGTTAATTCAATAGTTTCTTGTATATTGATTTGTAGTTGTATGAAGAGTTGCTGTATCTAATATGTTGGTGATCATAGTTCTTTCTATATTTTACTAAAATACTGACTGTACTGTCACAAATTACTTATGAATCTATTGATGATTCTTTTGGAATAAAAAAATTTATATTCATGCCATTCAAAGACAAGCCCAAGGTCAAACTTTCAACAATATTGGAATCTCTAATGCTTGAGGGAAAATTTTTTTTTTTTCCCCCGTAATGCCGGGGCATTGTTATATATAAGAATAGGAGTTGAAATGACACTGGTCAAAGACGAGATTCTTATCAGGCATTTGTTATGTTGGAATTAATATAGTTTTAGATGCTGATTCTGAAAATATATATTTTTTTTCTAATTATATTCTAACATACTAAGTAGACATGGTCTATACTTTGGCATATGATGCCTATAGAACACTATAAGGAGGTCTAAATCTCAATATTTTTAGCTTGTCATTCTGTAGAGTATCTTTGTGTATTTTTTATACTTAGTAATTTTGCTTTTCAGCATTGATGAGTTTTGACTGATGCAAATCTGGATTTTGTTCAACTTTTGCCTAATTTTTCTCGTATGCAGTTGAACTGAAAACAGAACGTGTCCATAAGAAAAAATAAGATGGGCTTGAAATTAGTTATTAGCCAAGTGCAATTTTGTTGACCTGTACAATCAGACAGAGGTGGATGACAATAGACGAATAGAGTATTTATTTTCAGAAGTTCTTGAAAATTGAAGATAATCTATGTTGATATTTGAGCCTTTTGTTTGTTTGTACTTCTTCTCTGCTAAAACTACAAGGCCAATCCTCCTGATAATTGACATGGAGAATCAGTATAAATCAACCTTCCACAAACTAACCTTCAAGGGCATCTGAGGTTATTCTCTAGCCAATCTCATCAGCTCTAAACCCCAGATAAAATTAATTTTTGTTTTGGATTTTCATTATTCATTCCTCTTACTGATGGTGCACTCATTACTTACTATAAAATCAATTCTTGAGCTGGTGTTTGGTTGGATATTGCTTTTTTGGTGTTGACTGTAATAAACCATGTCCTACTGCTGATGTTTTCGTTTCACACTCTATCTCTTATCTTCTATTGGCTAAAATTCGATGTAATTCAGTTGATGGTGAAGGTAACATAATGCAGAGGTGAAACGTAAGGACATATAACTGTGCTAAAATAAGGTCAGTTTCTAAGATAAATTTGAAAGTAATTCATATATTTTTCAGATTGAGGATGAAGTATTTAAACCATTATTATCAATTTTTGACTATTTAGGTTCATCTTGATTTTTGGCAGATTTCTCTGATCAGTACTTCAATAGGGCCTCCAATCTACAGCAATAAACAATGCGTATTGGGAGTAAAGATTCATGTCTCTCTATTTGTTATGTATGGTGAGAAAAAATAGAAAACATTTTTCCCTGTCTTGTCTAGTTTGAAGTTATGTTTCCCTTGGCAGTGCCACATATCCCTGTTGGTAATAAATATTTCATGAATTGTATAATAATTGTGTCTGTAATTGAATCTTAGTAGTCTGTTTGAGATGCATATCAAAGAAGCTTATTGTCTGCTCATTGTTTTTCTGAAACTGTTTTGTGGATTATTGTGTTAGAGATTTTTTTTTCTGCTGCTAATACCATGTAACTCAGTACAATCTGTCACTGGGTTGCTAGATTTGACCACAAAAGGAAATAATCCAAACTTTATTTACAAGACTTTGACACTATTCCAATGAAGGATCCAGCATGGTACCTTGATGATCTGTTAGGTCGGAGGGGAATTTTATTTCATTTTTTTTTCTCCCCATTTGTATATTGAATGGTTTCTTGCAAATAATAATACATTTGCAGTCATTTAAAATAAGTACACAAAAAAAACTACCTCAATGATAGAGGTTTGATTCATAGCTTTTGTCTTTTTATCATGATTTCATTTATTATTAAAGATGATTTTCTTTGAATCAATTCATGTATTTATTTTTCTTTTCTTTTAGGTCTACTGTTTTTCTCTGGCTTTTTTTACATCATCTCACTCACGGCTATTGTGCTCTTCTACATTTTTTATGCTGGGGTGAGTTGAACAAATTTTTGTATTATGAAATTACTGTCTTACGGCTGAATATTGAGTGGAAAGAAATTGAACAACCGTAGTCACCAAAGGTGGCAAAGGGTTCTATCTCTTTTTATATGTGCGTATGTTTGTGTGTTCTAGCACTCCTGGCCAACGTTGTTGTGTGTTGTAGCACTTCTGTCCATGTTGTTATAAACATGGATATTGGCATCAGTATTCCACTAGGCCCTTTCTAGAAAATCTTGCAGGGGGTTGGGATTTGAAAAGCAACTTTTTTTCACCTTTTTGGGGTCTTATTTTGATTGGTTTATTAATAGCGTCTAGATTCTCCAGAATATAGGTGTTTCTTTACTCTATTTGAGAAGTTTTCCTGTGGAAAACGCCAGTGATATCAAATAGAATTTAATCTTACCATATTTATTCTTCAAGGGAATTTTTTTTACTTGACTTCAAATTTTGATGTTTTGGTTGTTCAATTATTCACTGCGATAGCAAGTTGTTTTTCTTATTGAAAATATCTAAACAGATGTCAAGTTGAATAAGTATCCAACCAAAGTGAAAGTGCTTAAATTTGAGAAAAGATTTGAATAAAAGATTACTTGTGATAAGCTGCGGATATTTACAGTCTAAATATTTGTAACCATTAAAGCTATTGGTATGATGACTGAAACTGAAGATTATTAGTTGGTCTATGGCTCAGTCATTTTTTTCCTTTCTCTTCTTTTCTTTTTTTTTTTTTTTTTTTTTTTTACTGTTTCTCGAATTTCGATAAGTTACTTGAAACCTTATTCAGATTTGATGTTTCAGAACAACAATTTTAGTTAAGTCTAGCTATTTTAGTACGATATTTTTGTAGTCATAATTGAAAAATAAGTCCCTTTTAAACGTGATTATAGTAGCTAGATATTGTTGAATATGCGCATCTAATTATAAATGCAAAAGATCATTGTCTTTTGAACAATTCTTTTACTCAATTTGTGTGCACACGCAAATGGACAACCAAATTATATATATATGTATATATATATATATATATATATATATAAAAGGTTAAAGGTTTTTAAAAATCTTAGATACTCTCAGAAGAGCCTTTCATATCTTTGTGTGTATATTTATATATGCACAACTAATTTTATTTAGGATTTTGTGCAGTTTCAAGTAAAACTTTGTGATATTTCGTATTTCTGATGCTATAGATCAATTGAAAAGTTGGAAAAAGTGGTGATCAATGAATAAGTTTTTTTTTTATCTCACCTTTGTGAGGCCGTGATCACTGGAAAAGGTCTGAATCTTCAAAAAAAGGACCAGGCACAAACTTGTGACAAATTTAACATGGATTTGCATTGTATATTCAGAACCCCCTCACTAAAAATTAATTTTAAGGGGAATTTTCAAAAAAACTATTTTCCTTGCTCATTGAGATGTGTGTGTGTGTAATTATCAAGTTTCTACGATGGACAGTAAGGGCTAGGTAGAATTCATATATATATCTTGGTACTTCTGAATAACCTAAACTCAAAACGGTGATTAAAACAGTTTATTTGGGGTAGCAAAGATTACCAAATTTCAAAATCCCAAATAGCTAGAGAATATCTTGGAATTTTTGAGATGAGGTATTATTATTATTTTTGTTGATATTCAAAACGTTGTATGAAAAACAACAAAGATGAGGATGGTCCGAATATCAATAGAAATAAAAAAAAAAAAAAAAAAGCTAGAGAATATTTGTAAATGTGGTAAATTGAAAACTCCTTTCTGATGGCAATGATTCCTCTCTTTACATGTTTCCCTCTCTTTCTATTGAATAACATAACTTCAGGCACAGATAAGTCAATGTGTTTTTAAAATGAGAAATCTGATCAAATGTATTTAAAGCGATTTGTAAGCCACATCAGTCACAGTGTGTTCAATCCTTCATGTTTGGGTTTTTCTCTGCATTTTTAATGCCTACATGCTTGAAGGTGCAGGAGTGAGCTGCTACAACCATGTTGTTGGAGGTGATTGAACAATTTAAACTAAGGAAACTAAATCCTTTCTTTAACTTCTCTTTCTTTCCATCCTACGTCCGTCTGAATAAAGCAAGAGCTATCAATTACAAAAGTCGTCTCATATTTTCTACTACACTCCTAATTAATGGCGTAAGTCCTGATGATGGCGACTGCATATGATTTTCTGACTGAAAATAATCTTGGGGCCTCTTTGGATGAATCTCTAAACTTGGAAATGCATGTTTATAATGTTGTCTCCAACTGTTTTAAATTAATCAGTGATGTCTGTAGTATTAGAAACTTTCTTTCCAACAGTGAGCGGCTGCTTCACTCTATTATTACCAGTAGATTAGACTATTGTAATTCACTTTACTTTGGCGTGAATAAATCGCTAATTAACAAATTACATAATGTTCAAAATGCTGCTGCTCAGTTAATTTTGAAACGTAGGAAATGCAAGTCAATTAGGACCTTCATTATATACAGTCTACATTGGCTTGAGTTGTAACTTGTTTCTTTGTTAATTAGTTTTTTGTTATGCCTTAGAAGAAACTGCTAGTACTACCTACCCCCCAAAAGTTATTACACGAAACAATTTGTTTCAAGAACATTTCATGAATGTTTTTTTCTGTTTATTTGCAGAACCCCGAATGTACATTGCATAAATTCTTCATCAGTTTTAACCTCATCCTTTGTGTCATTGTTTCTATTATCTCCGTGCTTCCCAGGGTTCAGGAAGGTGAGTCATAAGCCATATTGAAATTCTAGGCTATATAAAGAGGGGCTAAAAATCACTGGAGGATTTTTTTAAGTATAAACTTTATAAGTTCATATTTTGATTTTATAGTTGGAAGAAATCAGATAGTGACTTTTGTTCCATCTGTGCCTGCATGCATGTAACTATCATTTGAAGAAAGAATAAGAGAAGACATAATACAAACATTTAAAATGATAAAAGGCATCAACAACATCTTGGCTAAAAAATTCTTTTCTATGAATAAAAGATATATATATATATATATATATATATATATATAAGAACAATGAAGGAAAAAATTTCAACTCACAAAGAATTGTCTGCAATAGGAATAAATTGATTGATCAAGTTCCAAAGATAATAGAAGCTAAAATGGTGAACGGTTTTGAAAATGAATTTGATAATTACACAACTAACTGTAAGAAACAACAACAAAGTAGAAATTTCTGAAAAGAGAAAGAAAAACAGTCTTATTCAAAAAAGCAAGAAAGATACCACTGCAAATATGTGCATTAAGTTTTCTAATATATAATATATATATATATATATATATATATATATATATATATATATATATATATATATATATATATATATGTATATATATATATATATATATATGTATATGTATGTATCTATATATATTTATATATATATATATCTGGACACAAACACATACATTTTTCTGTTACATCTCTAATGGAACAGTGTAGGATGAGGTAATCTTGCAATATCTAGAAGTGCCATCAGTGTTAATGTAATAGGAGATTGAAAGAATCTTCAAGTTTTAAAAGGAAAGTTCATTTACGAAGAACATAAGAATTTTTTCTTTCTTTTTTTTTTGTTTTGTCCGAGTGCAATTAGTTCAGAAAAATCAGTTAATCCATTATCTTTATATTTTCTATAGCCCAACCAAGATCTGGACTTTTGCAAGCTTCGGTGATCACCATCTACACCATGTACCTGACTTGGTCTGCCATGACCAACAATCCAGGTAATTTAACTCTGATTTTACTTCCATTCTGCTCACTATCTACCATATATCAGTATTTGATGAGTAAGAAAAAATCTTGTTATTCTCATAAAATACAAACAAATTTAATATTGAGATCCACTTATGCTCTTGAGAGGGGGAAAAGCTCAAATTAAGTTCTGTTCGTTGGTTACTGAATTTTTTTTTGTCTAATTCCTTTCATTTTTAGTTAGTTTGCTCTGTAAGTGGAATGTATTTCTTAGTTGGGGTGTCGCAGGTGCGACAAGGAATGAAGAAAAGTACACTAACTCCTATTGTTTCATATCATTTTCTCACAGCTCCGTAGCAAAAACTTTGTCACCTAGAACCAGTCAGCTATCGTTGGGGACCACTTATCCAATATTTGTGTCAATTTATCAGCTTAATCCACTAATATCGTTTATCTTAAAATTCTATGCTAAGTTCCATATTGGGTGCGTTCAGTAGAAACTACTTTCTACCTGTGTATTTGACCATAGCCAAAAATAGATGAATTGATTAATTTCTAACCTCGCTCAAGATTGTTTCTCATCTTATTTGATTATTTTTAATTCCTTTTTTCTATCTAGCCTAGGAATCTCTAATTACATCACTGTTTACCTTACCATTTTTACAGATTGCCGTTGTAATCCTACAAAGAATTGTGCTAGTTTGAATGGTGACTTTGCCAAACTTGGCCCATTTGATTGGCAAAGCATTGTTGCTTTGGTTCTCTGGTTCTGCGCTGTTCTCTATTCCAGGTAAATCTCATTTTCTCTTTGTTATTCTAATGCCTTTATGGCTGATAATTATTTGTTTCCTCTTTTATTTTCTAAAATTTTATTTTTCTCTTTTTACCATCAATTTTTTCCCTATTTTTTTTCTCCTGTTACTGTTCCTTCCACTTCTTTACTACCACTTTCCCACATTTTATTTTGCCATTGTTCCCCCCTCATTTTTTTTTACCTGTCAGTCCCCCCTCATTTTTTTTTTACCCGTCAGTCCCCCCTCATTTTTTTTTTACCCGTCAGTCCCCCCTCATTTTTTTTTTACCTGTCAGACCACCCTCATTTTTTTTTTTTACCCGTCTGTCCACTCTCATTTTTTTTTTTTCAGCTTTCAGTCCACCCTCATTTAAAAAAAATTTTTTTTTTTTACCATCCACTCCCCCCCCTCGATTTTGTGACCCCTCCCAAATCATCGCTTCTCTATTTCTCTTCTTTATTCATGATCACTACCCCTTATTTTAATCCCCCTTTGTATCTTGAAAAAAATCTGCCCTCCCTGCCCCTTTTTCCCCTCTCTATTAATCATCACTTATCCCTCATTTTTAATTTCTTGTTCACTTCCCCTCAGCATCCGGACGTCCAGCAACAGCCAGGTAGGCAAGATTACCATGTCTGAGCGGACCATATTGCAGGCTGATACTGGTATGTATGAATTATGTATTTTTTTATTCTCTATTCCTCTCTTCTGTGTGGGCCTTTGTTTCTCAATCTGTTTTTCGTGATGGTGGTGATGGTGATGACCATAGTAATGATATTTTTCAAGATTTTATTCATCAGCACAATATGCCATTTCTTACACTGGAAAAATCTATATTCTGGTTATTGAATATTTAATGGAATATGATGAATATTTATTTCTATTTTAACTGCTGAATATTCATGAATTCTGATTATTTTATCTGTTGATTTCTTTGAATCTGTTAATAATTCAAATGAACCCTTAATATTTCTTGTGCCTTTGTTTGTATTCTCCAAAACCTGTAATGAAAGTGTTCCTGGAAATTGTTCATAGAATGACGTATTTATTCAAATGTGTGTGTATGGATAGATATTTTGTACATCAGTGGCTTATCTTGAGGAAAGTCGTCATAACTGCAGCTTTTGTCTTGAACATTCCTCAAATATGTCCATGTACTTAGACCATAACAAAAAGAAACAAAATATCATCCTCTGAAATAAGAAATACTGTACTTCCTGTCGTATAAGGTACACTTTTTTTCTCCTCCCCTGCATTTTCAACCCTGATGGTTGGGTTTGGAACCCCTAACACACCCTGATCACCTCAGAATGAAATATTTAAGGTTTTTGGAAAGTAATTACATATTTCCTTACTATGAATCATAAGCCAAGCAACTAAGGCAAGACCAGGGTGAAATTGTATGAAATGACATCTGGATTTTGTTCTTCACCCTTCTGATCCAGCAGTGGGTCATTTACAGTCTATAGTCAAGTTTGACCCCGTGGAGGAAAGACTTCAAAGAGCAAAAAAATGCTAATTTAAAAATAAAAATATTTTTTTCCATGGGGAATTGAAAATTTGCTTTCCTGTTCGGCTGCTATCATTGATAATGATGGTGATAACATTATTGATGAATAATTTAACTTCACTGGCATTTGTTTTTATCTACTTCTTGAAAATTTGTAATATCTTTCTGAACACCTTATTATAAATCATTGTATAATGGGAAATACGGTAACCTTAGAAAAAAATGGAAAGATTATATTAGGTAGGGATTCAACATTAACAGATTAACGGATGTTAAATTTCCGTCTTTAATTAGTGATATGAATTCCCAAGATTGGTGCAAAAATGCAATTTTTTTTTTCAACATTTTTTTCATTGACATTTTTTACTATTTTAAGCATCTTTCTGGTATCTTTTGGCCTTTTCTGGCTTTTTTGGCTTTTTTTTTCCTTTAGCGCTTTTTGGCCATATCGTCCAATGCAAAGATATTTTTTGAGTTGGCAACAGTGAGTTGGCATTTTTTCTGCTAACATTCGAGAAGATTCTGTGATTTCTCTTTCAAAATAGTGAATGCTACATCTAGATTTGAAGTTCTTTTTGACACAATTTTATTTTGGAAAAAAATGTAGGAAATAACTCATTGCAAGGATACTGTCTATAGTTTTTAGAAGGGTCATGACCATTCAAATGGATTTTTGGACAATTGATCTTTATCTTGTTCTGTGTTGTCAAAAACATTTGGCCGATCTGATTCATTCTCCAGTCTTCTTCAGGTGTACTATCTGAAGGCAATTGTGGTACACAGAAATTTTCCACTACTCAACAGGCACATGGTATAGAAATCCAGGTCTAACCAGAGAAGGAAACGGAACATAAACAACAAAATCCTATGTTACAATAGTTCTACCATTGGAGAGAAAAATTTCTGCCCACCACAATCACATGCGTCTAGTACTCCTGAAGAAAACCATTGAATGTATTGGCTGAAATACTGTGCTGACCACAAAAACAGCAAGGAGTTCAATTATCTCAAAAATTCTTTGAAAAATTGATTAATTACTGGTTCAAGAATTTTGTTTTCAATTATAAGGTCCTCTCGATCTAAAAAGATGTAGGGTATATTGAATATTAAAACTGACAGTGATAAAAACAGTAATTTGAAGCATTAGCTGAACTTTCAAAATGAAAAGACTTTGAATCGTCCTTGCTATTCTAGAATGAAAAAATTTTAAGCTCAACTTATCTGACTCATGCGGCTGGTAATTATCCCTTGATGGGGTATTAGGACTGGCTAACTTTGGCCCTAGTTCATTTTGGTCATTGGTGAGTCAACCCTTTGATAACTCCAAACTTTTTATTATTTTCACTTTTTTAAAATGATTTATTTTCATTTCAGAAACTAAAGATAAGGGGAGGTTTTTTTTTTTTTTTTAGTGGCTGAATCTATAGACAGTAGGTCAGTTTGGTTCACCTTCCCAGTTTTTCTAACGTCTTTGCTTGAACTGAGTCACTGTATCAGACTGATGATCTTTTTCAGTCTTGCAGAGAAAAAATGACCATGAACTACTGGGTCTTGGTGAACCTCCAATCACTTATAGTTTTATTGTACTCAGGCTCTTCCTTATATTTACTTAATAAATTTGCTCTTCAACTGAATTCTCCTGCTTTTGATATAATTTTTATCCTGCCTATTTCTTGCAGATAAAGGTTGGTTAAATTTGAAACATTTTTGTTCACATTATTTCTCGAGTCTCTGGTAATGTATACTAATTGTTACATTTTCTATGATGCTCATACTAATTCCTCTGCTTCATTAGTTGATTAATAACTTACCTTGTAACATTAACTACTAAACCTCTCAATACCTTGCCTAATCTTCCCCTCAGAAATTTAATAATATTTTTTCCACCTGGTCCTGTCTTTGAATTTTTTCATCTTGGAAATTTTTTTTGGTGAACTTTTAACTTCAAAAAATTGTTGATTCATGTGAGAATGAAACGTATGTGTTGCAATCTCAACTACTGTTATGCTATCGTGAAAACATCTGCTTCAATATAAGTACTTGGATCATGATTTAAGAAAAAAGAAATTGATTTATCTTCAGTTTCAAGTTTCTTTTGTATTTTCCTATAATTTTATTAATAATGATAATGCTGACCCTATTTTAAATATGAGATCAGTTCAAGAAAATGTTATAATTCACTGATTCTGCCAGATTAAGCACAAAAAATGCAACTTTTCTGGTATAAAGGCAAAGCTGCTTGGTTAAAGGTAGCATATAACTTGTTCAGACTGTCTGCGTTGCATTAGAATGAAATAATGTTCATAATATTTTGGTTAGAAAATTTATTCTCGAAATGTACATTGGGTCTAAATAACAGGCTTCCATCGATTTTCATCGATGCTCCTTTTTATACCAGTCATTTTGTCGGTATACTTTTGACCAAAAAGGGGGGGAAAAATGTAGGTGTCTTTTGAAGTTTTAATTTGGGATTTACATACGAGAAATAGCCCCAAATCAGTTTTAAAAAAAAATAGATTTTTGATTAGTGTGATTAAAGCATGTTTTAAATTGTTTTTAGAAGAACAAAAATTTTTGCAAGAAAATAAGTTTTGTCAAAAGTTTGCTGGTGACAGCGCTTAATATGGCTAGTATAAAAAGTAGCTGCCAGATTTATATTTGATGTAGCAACAGTTAGGACTGAAAAGTTATTGCGATCACTGGGAAGATTGTAATTTCATAGCTGTCTCCATTGCCTTGTGGTTGAATAGTTGAATATAAAACTGAGCTTCAAACTGATCAAGTTTACTTGATGAGGATTAGGGTTAGCTCCCTAAATGTTTGTATTCTTGTTTACTTTATTAATTTCTGTGAGGATAATATTTTAATAGGTACTGGAAATAGGCTTTTTTTTTTTTTTTTTGACAGCTGTTTATAATGTCATTAAGCCAGTTTCAGTTAAGATGAGATTGAACTACTAAAAAAATAGGTCGTTTAATTTGATGTGGATGATATCTCATCATCATCGGGGGGTCTGACTTTGTAGTTTATGGCTGTGTTTATGAATAATTCAACTTTGTTCCAAACTGAAGTTATTCCATACAATCATTGATCTTTGATGCCAGATTGAAATTATGTATCATGAATCAATTTCATGATTGATTTTTTTTTTTTCATTTCTTCTTTCTTTTCTCTATCATCCCACGTGTGTGCCTTGTGGCATGTCGCATAATGCCTCTAATGCACAAGTCCATTGTATGATCTGTAGAGCTGTGTATTTTTTTGTTAAATTCCAGTGCAGAGGATGCACATTAGCCTCATTCTTGGTAGTTTAATACATTTTATTTACCAAAATAAAGTGTAAGTAGATTTGTACAGCAACAGTTGATATTATGTTATGGTTCAAATTGAAGTTGCCAGATTTGGCCAGAAAGGGAGCTAATCTGAGCTTCTTGACAGGCTTGCATCAAGAGGCTGATTTTGAACCTCTGCCTCCAGACTTGCTTGATTTCCAATGCCTGTGTTGGGTAAGTCTTTGAAAGCTTGGATTAGCTCCTCTTGTGGTCAGATCTGGCAACTTTGGTTCAAATATCAAAGGTAGCAATGAATGTATTAAGTTGGTCTGTGTGTGTTTCCTTTATATATGTGAATTTCTGTAAAGTAGATCTATTTGTTGGCATATGTTAATTTATTCATATGAATATGTGACTTTTGAAGATATTATGCTTTTTGGTTTTGATTTAAACCAGGTATGATATTTATATTGTGTTTCACAAATTCCCAATTATGTAAATGAATACTCTATTTATTGGCCTATAAGACCTGTCCTTTTTCATTTTTCTCCTTTTTATGACATTTTCTAGATAGGAGCATTTTTGTACATTTCTTCATATTTACTGTACTGTTTGTACTAAGAACAAGAACCATACGTTCAATAATGTGTCCACCATTCGTGGTACTAGTGATTGAAGGTGGAAGAGCAAGTATTCTATCTTGGATTGTCAATTGATTCTCTTATAAAAATATATGGAAATTTTCTGCAAGTATTATTTTCATTAAAAATTGTAAATGGCGACTTTTGGCATTTTTGGCTTTTTTAAAAATATAAATATGCTGACCTCATACATTGCATTATGACATAGCCGCTGTTTATTAATGTAATCAGAACCGACTGACAAGTATCTTATTAAGATGTGTGGACTCTCTGGAAAAAAATCATCTTCAAATTTTTTCTTTTTAAATTGCATTTTACAGATCAGTATATGCAATATAATTTCCAATAGATTCTTTATTTATATGAACATACACTAGAAACAGCTGTCTGTCTAGACTAATGACAAATAAATAGATACATGTATATTTCAGTTTTGCAGAACATGTGTGCACATGCACATACGCGCGCTACTGCATTATCTTTTAATGTCAACAAAACCTGAAAGAATCTAAGAGATTTGCTGTAATTTCATTATTTCTATTTGTTTTCGATTTGATAAAATACTTGGCCTATGTTTGAATGTAGATATATTAGGAGGAAGATCATTTTGAGATGTTTAAGGATGAAAATTGAAATAAGAAAAATCTTTTCTTTTTTTTTTCTTTTTCTATTGCTTTTAGCAACATTTTTGATGGAATTCGCAGTGAATGCAATCAAGTATAACTAATCTTCTATTGATAGAAAATGACAGGTAATTTATGTACAGACTAGCTAATATGAAACAGTTCTGAGATTCAATACATTTTTTCATCTTTTAAATGCGTTGTTGCACACTACAATTATTTTCAGGGACCATGATAGAGCTCATTTCAGACTTATTTGTGTGATAGCATCACTCTGTCTGCTTATAATTGCTGAGTTATCTGTATGTATTAACTTGGTACAAGAATGTAGGGTACCCACTTAAAATTAGACTCTCTAACAATGAGCACTTAAGAGTATTGAATTTACTTCTCAGTATTTGTGATCTACAAGACAAGCTTGTTAACTGTTACTCTATAGCAAAGTGCCCATCCAGATATTACCAACCGATTCATAGAAACTTGAAATTTAACAGTTTAAAAAAAATTCCTTGCCCAAATATTTTTCTATAAGCAATCTAAATTTATACTAAATTGGTCACTAGTTCATGTCTACTTGTTTCTTTGACAATTTTGACCTTTTTTCTTGTGATCACAGCCCAACAAAAGGTGAGATAAGTAACTTATTCATTGACCACCCCTTTTTCCAAATTTTTGATTGACTACCTGTAACACAATATACATAGGTGGTGGTGATGATTCATAATTTCCCTTGGAATGCCTCTTAGTTTTACATTGAGAAATTTGGCAGTTTTTGTTTGTAAAACTAAAATTTTGAGTTCTGTTAGTATCATTACATTGAACTCCTCACTCTGGTAATCCTTGTTATTGGATTATTTGAAAACTTCTATAATATGTATGTTACACCTAATACAAAGTGGAATTCAAATATTTGATTATTTAGGCTGATTTAGGGACAAGGTTTCATTCTCTGGGTGCCCACTGGTAAATGAACTCTCTTGTTTATTCCTTTCAGACTCATTGTAGAGCATTGGGCTGCAACCCCACCACACCAGCAGACAAGTGTGAGAAGTCATACTGCCACAGTTTCTGTAGCAAGTAAATTTTTATGTGATGAAGTAGCTAGCCCCACGTCTTATTTTCCACCTTTACTAGGGCTCTCAGATTGACTGCCTGGTAGGGCGGAAGGGCTCCAACTACTCTGATATTTACCTATAGCTTAGGGAGAAATGGAGTCATGTCTTTCTTAAAGGCATCAGTGTGAAGTGAATGTAATTTGGTTCACAGATTTTTTGTGCTTTTATTAGGCCAACCTGCATCAATAACTTTCTATAGACCTGCAATCAGAGTCAATAATTCAACAACCATAGTGTCAAAATTTGAAGTCAAGTAAAAAAAATTATATTGAAGAATAAATATGGTCCGAACTAATTCTATTCCTGACATGGCTGACGTTTTCTACTGGAGACCATTGAAAATACGGTAAAAGAAACATGAATATTTTGGAGAATTTAGATATTCCTTTTATTCTACATTCATGAACCCATCAGAATAGATCAAAGAAAATGTCAAAAAAGCTTTTCTTTTTTTTTTTTTTTTTTTTTTTTTTTTTTTTTCCAAAATGGATAAAAATTATTAGGAGGGTCTAGTGGAGTATTGATGCAAATTTTCAAGTTAAAACAGTATGGCCAGGAGTACTGGGACACGCTTGCAAATATAAAAAGTGGTAGAAACCTTTGCCACCTGTTGGTGGCAATTGTTGTTTAGTGATAAGTGAATTTTGAGTATTCACTGATGTGACCTATCAGAAAGTGGAAGTTATCATTTGGGGCGGGTGTGAAATCTTGGCAACCAGATTAAATCAGAACTAAAAACCATCCAGTTTTTTTAAATTTTTTTAAATGAACTTCAAGGGTGGCCATTTTGAAATTCAAAATGGATGACTGAATGCTTCTCTCTTCCAATTATGACTATCTTTGTGCCTGGATCCATTCAAATTCAATCACTTCTCCTCTAGCCTATCATCCACCCTATTTCAAACTCTCATTGTAATTTCTTGAACTTTTGAAGATTACGCATCATTCAGTGTGCCAAGAACCAATGTATTATCGGCTGACATAGTTGTGTACTTTCTCGTCTCTTACAATTATTTGAGAGAATACTATTTTCTCAATATATTACCATTGAAACATAAACCAAGCTTTATCTGGAAATTGCTATTATTTTTTTTCCCCTAAAATTTTCTTTGCAGAATGGTAAGTTAAAATTGAAAGTTCTGATTTTACTTGTCTTTTCATTTCTCTTCTTCATGTCTCAGGTGTTGGTTTCTGTGTTGGACTTTCTTTCAATATTTCTTTTTTTCACCCCAATATGTTGGAGACGTTTAACTTTAACCCTTAGCACTCTGTAGGTCATTTTGTTTGCTAAACAAATAGTTTGTGTCCTGCCACTGCAGGCCACTGAATGATAGTGTGCGTAAATTTCAAGGTGCTTCTGTCATGTCAATTTCAGTTATAAATTAACAGGTACAAGTTACAGGTTATGAGTTTATTAAGTGCACACAATCTTGGTGCCCTTGAAAAAGAATGCAGAGTGTTAATGGTTGAAGAGAGAAGATAACCTGTGGAGGCAGAATTTACTACATTCCTTACCAAATTATCTTTCTGCTGTATTTAAAAAAATATCTTTTACCCATCTCCTTTTGGTCTACCTTGCATTCATTTTTGTTATTATATTTGGGGGAGGACCTGCTTGGTCATGGGATTTCCTTTCATCTCCAAGAAAAAAAAAATGACTTCTAAATTTGCATGAATCTAAAATGACCCCTGGATCTGAATTCACTGCTAACCATTGTGATGCCTGCTATGAGAAAAGGAAAAATTAGTGCCAGTCGGACTACTAATTATTTCTATCAAATTATTTCTAACTATTATTAACTAACATAGTGCCCATTTCAAAAGTGCATGTTTGGGAATGGCCCAGACTTAATGTTATGTCGAGCAGCCTGCCATAATTGTCTCGTAAAATAATTTTCTCTTGGTCATACGAACCAACGGCTTCAAATTATTGCAGTTACTTCTTTTAGTATTGTCAATTTAGAAACTTTATATCTACATTTAGACCCATTGCTAATTTAGATATTTAATGTCTAAATTCGGATCTATAATTATAATTTTAGATAAAAGATCTAAAATTTATAGGTTTTTGAAAAAAAAAAAAATTATTTCTATTAGATTTCTCAAACTGTTGTTAAATGATGTGAACGATGGAAGAAACATTTAAAAAACTGTCAGTGTTAGGATTCGATTCAGTCGCTACATCAGCTTATCTAGTCAAATAATGATTTCATAATTTATGCTAAAGAGATTTATTATTTTGAGATATAGTTTTAACTCGTATTTTGTTGTCAACATAAACGCATTATATTTCCTGAATTGTTTTCGGGATAAAACAATATGTGTTCAAATTTTGAGGTTTTTCACTTCTGTAATTATTTGCCAAATCATAAAATACAAATATTACGCTGCTGCTGCTATTGAACCTTTGCCTCCAGACTTGCACAAAATCCAAATTCAAATGCCTGTGTTGGATGAGTCTGCAAGATAAGGCTTGATTATCTCCCCTTCTGGCCAAATATGGCAACCTTGTCTGAACACTGTCTTGACTTGAACACTGGAACTAAGTTTTTCTCAAATGGCTGATGAAAGTTCCTGAATCTTAGCAATACTATATTTCTATTCTGAAACTGGATGTTATGTCCATCCAGGTGCTTACTACTGCTAAGGTTATTACACTCTACCATTACAGTTAACTGATTTCCTAAGATGATACCAACAAAGTTTCTAATTTTTCATTTTAATAGCAATACCTACCATAAATTGTAATTCTATTATAACCATTTGAGAACAGGATATTTTTGTGTGATATCCTGCTGCCAAAATATCTAATCAACTATTCCAGGACGATCATTACTATCATTGCCTTCATCACCATCTCCGAATGATTGCTACTAAATGACTAATGTTTTCACGGAATCGTATTTCATAGCTTTGATTCTGTTGCTTAACCTACCTTTTAGCTCCATGATGAATTCTATTGGAATGCTTTGAAATTGGATGTAATGAAGGCATATTTTATTGTACAGGAAAGCCTGGTACAACACGCCATACGAGCACATTCGATTAGTGGTACATGCCAAAAAGATCACTTCAGATGCTGGCTAATGCACACTGGTGCCTTGTATGGCATACAGTCTGTGCTTCACTTACTGAGACAGTATCTCAACTCTTTGATTCACTTCATTATGAGGCAACACCGTTTGGTCTGATTCCTGGATCATGTTCCCAAAGAGACCCATTGTCAAGCAATTAAACATCCTAGGAATAGACTGAAAAAGGTTCATGTCCAATTGATGGTTCCTGTCCTGAAGTTTCCATGCCCCTCCATTTGAAATTAATAGAAGATGAAATTTTTTCAGTTATACTCGAAAAAGATTTGTATCTCAAGTTTTCTACTGAATGTTCGTAAGAAAACGTGCCAGGCTATTTTGTGCATCCCTCTGCCCCACTGCACATTCTTTACCTGAAATGTATCTTGTACACAGTACCAGGCTTTCCTGTATTTTTTTTTACTATTATGAACCTTTTCTTGTCTGATGATATTTTTGACAACCTTTGAAGAAACTTGATTTTGCCGGATGTAATTGCTGAACATTAAAATCGTTTTGTTGATCAGGTTGAGTGATGTTTCAAAACCTTTTTAAAATTTGCTTGACGATACACTTATATCTAAGAAATATTTTAAACTATTATTTTTAACTGGGAAGTTTCTCATGATATTCATGAAAATGACACCAACTTTCAGAGGATCTAAGGGAGGTCACTGAGGTAACACAAGTTCTTGCATAGCTCAACTCAGTTCAACATTGAATATATTTTTTCTCTTGATGCTATGTTATATCTATAATAACTTGAAAATATCTAGACTAACATCAATCTGGATGAAATCTTTCATATTTTTATGTTAGTATCTGGCTTTAAGGAAGGAATTGATGTTGAAGTAAATTTAGAAGTAGATTCATTTTCATAACAGATGGTTTTGAATCTTTTAAATGCCAATCAATTTTATTACTTAGGATCAGTTAGCTTGGAGTTTTGGTGGATTAAATTAAAGTAAATGTATAATTTGATTAAGTATCATTACTGCAGTATTAACCATTATGGTTGAATTATCATAAATAAATCATTTGATCTGATAGGCTAAATATCCTTTAAGTAGTTTTAGGAGATTTAAACATTCAAATTATTGTTATTGGGTAACAAACCTATGCTATATTCTTGCAAGAAGTAGGATGAACTGCAATCTTGAATAAATATATTGAAGATTGATAACATTTCATTTAATTCTTTAGGATTAATCAAGTCTTAGTTTTGTTTTTTTATATCAATTCTGATTCCATTTATTTCTAATTTAGAGATATTATTATTTTATTTATAGAGACTTTATTATTTTGTTAGAAACATTCATTGCCATGATTTTTGTAGAATCAACCCAGCCATGGAATAGTTATTTTTTCTAATTTGCTTTTGCCATATGCTGAACACTTCTAAAGGCAGTTTCCAATAATTTTCCCTCAAAAGATCAAAGTCTTTCAGAGACAAGTGTCATTTTTTAAAAAAGTTTTGCATTTAAGATTATTTGAATAGAATTTAGGGTTTATAAAAAAAATAGTTCTGATTCTTGGATTGTATGCCACCTTGGCAAGTAGGTTTGAAACAACTTTTGGAAAGATTTTATTGAAATATCACGAAATAAAAAAAAACATGAGTACTTATCTATGTATTCTTTATTCTATTACATATGTTAAGATTAACAGAATTTAAAAAAGAAAAAAATTATGATTTTGCTTTCTATGAAAGTATATAATAGAATAATATAAAAATTCTGGTCAGTATTAGAAAAATTATTTCATTTTAAACTGTTTTTGAAAAATAATTTAATGTGCATCACAAAATGGATCAATGAATGCAATGGTGCAGTGTTTATTCTTCCAGAATTATTTTGTAAAAGCTTAATTTTTCACAAAACAATCTTGGCAAATGTTTGTAAAACTGTTTTGCTGTTTATGAAAAAAAAAAAAGTCTGTCATCTTTTGGTATTGTGATGATGTCAATTCTGTTCTCCATAGCCATATCTAATGGTGAGATTTCTTTTTCTTACTTGCTGCCATTTAGCTACAGAGGCCATACTTCTAAATGACAATGGTATGTCCGCTGTTCACTTTATTGTCTTTATCATCTTCTTGCTTGCCCACTTAATCATCCAACCATCAATATCTTCATTTATATTTCCAATTCTCCAGCCATCAATTTGTCACTGTCACTGTTGCCTTATAATACATTTTTTAATTTTTTTTTTTTAATCTTCTACAAAGATGTCTTGGATGATTCTATGTTTGCATATGTGATGTTGCACACATTTCCTCCTCTCTCCCCCCACCCTGGCTGCTGATTTTAATATACATACATATACATTGATTTCTACTAACTTGATATTGTGTTTTCTTGAGCAAACAGGGAAAAAAAGAAAGAGAATGAATCTTTTCATGATTTTTACAGATCAATATTTCTGGTATTTTTTTGATATTTACAGAACGGCTTGAAGGCAGTTTTTGGGGAGGTAACCAATGTTCACAATGTCATCTCTTATTCCTAGTGTAGATAACGTTTATCATACCTTACCTTTGGGAGAGAGAGAAAGAAAGAAATAGCTTTTTGTTGCCATTAAATAAAAAAAAAAATAAACCTCATTGCTGAGGCTCTTTGTCCATTTGCAGCTTAGAGATTGTTTGTTTGTTTTTGTGTTTTATAAGCTCCAAGTGGTCTGTTTGGCAAATATTTTGCAGATTTTATCAACAGAATCTCACGCTTTGTATCGTATAATGAAATGGCGCTCTCATACTTTGGTATATAAGATCTAACCTTTAATAGAGCTTAATATCCTTCCAATAATCAAGATATAATGCTGAGAAGAGGAAACAAACCTTCATCATAGTTTAGATTGTGTTTGCATGGTAAGAAAACAAGTGATTTGTTGGTAAATGATGTGAAGCTTTTTGTAGACCTACAAAATCATTCAATAGTATTCAAGCTATCTTCTTTATTCCTAAAAAGGATTTAAATTTTAGATGAGTTTGTTTTTTGAAAACTTAACTCTCATGAATTACTACCAAGTGAAGTAGTTGCTCTGATATCCTTACACCTATGACCATCATGGGTATCTAAAAAGTAGTAACTTTTTTGAATTTTGGTTAAAGTTATATATATGTGTGTTCATGTGAATTTATATTCAGAGGAAGCTGTTTATTATAACCACTGATAATCCAATGGTTATTGTTATCAAAATCAGTCAGATCCGAATACTTTTTTTTTTTTTTTTTTGAATAAATAAAAATAATGCTTTCTTGCAATTTCTTGAAATTATGTAATAATTCCTGAAGAAAATTTCAGATGGGTTTTTGGATTAATTTGGAAATAAACAAATTTGGATTGACTTTATGATAATAAATTAATAACCAAATGTAAATTGTCTCAGTTTTTATCGCCTCTGCTTAATGTTATTATATTGTCCCAAAGTGATTACAATAAATAGCTTTCTCTGTGTGTCTGTATGTTGAAACTTGAAGATAAGGTACTATTTTTCTCAACCTCCCCTGTGTAATTTGTTGTATTAGTGCCAGACTAAATCATACTTAGTAAAAGTAAATACCCTTACCTGTATATGTTGTCTTGAAAGTGATGTCAGAATTGTAAAAAAATGGAAGAACCCTTTTGAATATTTTAATGATAATTTAATAAGTATTTTAGTTTGTTTTGTTGCATGGCTTCTTCTAGGTGCTGTTTCTGACCACTTGGTGTCAACCATCTTTATTAGCCTCTGTTGTCATGTGCATTTCTGTAGCTTTCATGTTTGTATTTTATTCTGGTGTTCAGGTTGAAATAACGTTATCTACAGTCTTTCTATTTAGATGAAATAGACAATGAATTTTGATACACTGCAGCACTATTTATCTGACTCCCAGAAAATCGGCTCTTCTTAAAACTGACTAGTTCTAAACCTGGGGATCGTCTTCATTGTTTGCTACTTGACTGCTCTTTGTTTCAATTTTTGTGGCGTGACTGAATTGTCTTTAGATGAAGAATAGTGGATTAATATGGATTAAACAGATCCTGTTTTTGAATTGGATTTTTATTTGTATATATAATGAACAGTTATGTTCTTTACTTTTCTTCCATTACTTATCATTGTATATTTTATATTCTGAGAATTTTTACTTGATTAATAAAAGTTGATCAGACCCTCCTTTAGAAGTGTAGTAATTTGTATCTGCTAAATACAATTCTATTCTTTACTTTTCATTGTTAATTCTATATTATAAGTGAATATTAAGTCTTAGTCTGAAAAACCAGAAATCTTGGCCATCTTTAGTACCAAGCTTCTCGGGTAAATGGTCTGATACAGTAGTATATTTTGAATTTGACTAGAATTATTGATTTTTTTTTTTTTTTTTGCATTTAAACAAACAACCAAAAAAACTGACTTTTTCCTTAATGCTTTTGTCAGCAACTCTTTAACAAAAAAAAAATCCCTGATTGTCTTCTGAGGATAGAATTTCTTATGAGAAGTTTTGGGGAATTTTATTTTAGTGTAAAATTGTGATCTGAATTTTACTTCTGGATATTTATGAATTTCTATATTTAAGGCTGTTCTTTTATTTCTGCAGAATCATAGCTCTTTTGATTTGGTGCAGATTAGTTGGAACAAATAATAATACCTATTCTGTTATCGGAATTAATATGTATACATGTGCATCATTCTCAAAAATGCTTCATCTAATTTCAACCATAGTAGTCTTTTGTGTTGCTTGATTTTCTTGCATCCAACTGTTTTATGATTAGATTTCTTTGAAAAAGGTGATAGAAGGGAAATTCAGATGAAGTCACATGAAAAACTAAATTCTTTCATTTTGACTATAAATCTTTTATGTAAGATTTTTTTCTTGAAAACTATTTGAAATAATTATACATAGTTACTTGAACTGGT
Source organism: Thysanoteuthis rhombus (assembly GCA_963457665.1). Taxonomy (NCBI): domain Eukaryota; kingdom Metazoa; phylum Mollusca; class Cephalopoda; order Oegopsida; family Thysanoteuthidae; genus Thysanoteuthis; species Thysanoteuthis major. Next base: position 52,580,897 of record OY735215.1, read on the forward strand.
CTCCTCATTTTGGTTGTTAGTCACGACTGAAACCTGTCCTTATCTTGTTTGTAATATAATCGCTAGTCAGTAAATCAGTGTATAATGGAAATTTTTTCAAGCTATCAGGAAATTTTCTAAATACAGTGGTACCTCTTATATTGAAATTTCACTTAATAAAGGTCCCAATTGCCGTAAAGAAAATATCATTGAGAAATATTTTCAGCTAACAAGGAGAAAAAACCCTACAAAATTTCATAGAATATCCAGAATCATCTAGATTTCATTTATTATTATCTACATTTATATTTAGAATCTAGGCACCCATTTTCAGACAGACAGATGGACATTTGATGAATTATAAGATTCATCTATCTATTTGTTTGTTACATTATTTAGATCTTTGTTTATATTTATACATTATTTAGAAAATGATTTTTACATTATAGATTAGTGATAAGGTTATTAATGTTCTAAGGGTCTGATATCTTTTATTTGGAACATATTACTGAAATCCCTTTGTTTTAATTATTCACTTTACAAATTTTCATTCAACGAGACTTTTTGTGGAACAGATTTTCCATGTTAAGAAAGGTACCACTGTATGTGAATTGAGCAATTTGGTTGAGATTTACCCTGGCATTTGTAAAGACTGTAAATATACTTTTTGATTTGGTAAGATATGTTATTGATGGCTGTTGTTTTGTAAAAGGTTCATCATTTCTTCTGTCTTATTCTTCATAAAACATTTCCTTATCCAGTTCAAAATCAAAATTCTAAAAAGGTCAGATGCTAATGGATTAAAATTCGTTCCAGTTTAGAAAAAATAAACTGAAAATTTCTTATCCACTTATTTTGGGCAAATGATGTTTGATATTTTTTTAAGTTAAAAAGAAAAAAAACGATTGAAAAAGTGCCTTTTATTTTTCTCTTTCTCTCTCTCACTTTGAATTTTCACCCTCAACATTCCCTCCCCCTTCTTTAATTGCAAAGCTTCCTTTATATTTTTTTCTTTTATAGTCTGTTTTTCACATTCTTTGTAGACATTATTAGATGTTCCTTAACCCTTTCAATTACACACACACACACACTGCACTGCTCATTTTAATGAGATTTGGTGCATTTTAACACTGCTATTCAATAAAGACTTTTCTTCACTTGTACTTATGTATTGAAAGCATTAAATAATGCATGTTTCTGTGCATGTGTGTATATATATATACAAATATATATATAATACACACGCGCACAATTATACTTCCAGAACAAATTTATTTTACATCCTCCGATCGTCAGGTGGACTCATTTTCGAGATATTACTTATTTCCTACTTTTTAGTTTCACTATATCACCTTCAGTCTCCTTTTTGTTGAAATTCAAGTTTCTTCCCTTGCATCTCATTTTCTAGTAATATTATTTGGTATTTGTCGTTTTTTTCATTTTTAAATTCGAATTTTTGTTGTTAATTGTTTATTTGAATTGAGTTATTTTAATTTTGTCTTCATATATTTTATATTTACTTAGTCTTTTTTTCTTCAAATTTTGAATTTGAAAATCTATATCTAATGTTTTGCGATTGCTTTTTACATTTTTATCCTTTGTAAGATTGTTCATGATTGAATTTATGATATTTGTAATAGTTTCAAGAATGTCACTCCAAAACCAAAAAAATGAAGTAAAAATCAAATTATAAAATAAGAAAAAAAATGACAAATATTATTAGAAAGTGGAATGCAAGGGAAGTAACTCGAATTTGAATAAACAGGAGATAAAAGGTGAGATAGTAAAATTAGAATGCAGGAAATAATGAGTAACTTTTTATATACACACACATATGATATATATATAGGGCACATCGATAAGTCCGTAGCCTGACACAGTGATGAGCTGAAATTTTCACTGAAATGTTCGATCTATGTAATTAATATTGACCCCTGAATTAAGTGCATTATCAAGAAAGATGATGGGAAATGTTTGTAAAATTGATGCTTTTTTTCATCATCGAACCTCTGGCATGTTGATGAACCTAAATGGTAACAAAAGAAAATTCTTTCTTAGTATGAATTTCATTGTGATTCTCCTGTTGCAGCAAGAGTTTAGAAAGTGATGGTTGATATTGTATGATTTGTAAGGTTCTCGTATCTCAGTAAATATGATTCATAAAGTATTAAGGATCATTTCTTTTCCTTAAAATGAAATTTAAGTGTAAAGAGTAGGAAGAGACATTACAATATGAATAGATTTTTAGCTTGACATCTATATGGGTCATACAATGCCAAGCAATATGTAGCAAATGATTTACTATTAATCAAAAATCTAATTTGCCCCCCCCCCTTTTTTTAAAGATTTTTTTTTTCATTTTGGTGGGGATGAAATGAAATGTTACAAATTCATTATACAGATTACTTCTTATTTTGTACTATATTTTTTATCTTTTAGTATATCTTTAGATAACCATATAAAGAGGAAGCTGCTTATTGTAATCATTTTATGAAAGGATCTTTTTAGATAACAATAACCTGAGGATATGAAAATTAATACCATTTACTTTATTTCATGAATTATCATGAACTTTATTTCTTTATTTTATCTACGTTGGAAATTTTGAAAAATTAAGTATTTGGGACCAACTGATTTTTGATAATAACCATTTGATAACATTATCCGTGATTATATTATATTTGTATTTGAAATAGAAATATGAGGATGTTAGTCTCCATCAGTTGTATTTTTCCCTTGGCTTATGTTTGCTTTTAGAATTTCAAAGGTATATTTTTTATGTCTACATCTTTTTGCTTTCCAAATATTTTTAGTAGATTCATAGACTGAAATTATAGAAATATACTTGAGCCTTACTTTCTGAAAATTTACATTTTTAGACAATATTTTCTTTATAACTTTATGTATGCTTTCAGAGGTCTTTTTTGGCCCAAAAACTTGAATGGGTAAACTTTGTAATGATTTTCATATTACATGGTTTAAAATTTCATTATTTGATTTCGCACAGAAGATTGATTTCATTGCAAATTTTATGGTTGTTGTGTTTTGGTGGGTACTCTAGAATTAGCTGTTAAGATTGTACAGCATTTTTGCTTTTTTACTTGTGCCCATGTTCAAGCAAGGGATTAAGAGTCATTTGAATCAACACTGAAACTAAATACCATATTGTTGGCCTCAAGGACGCATCCCAATTTTAATTTGTAAAATTTAAAAAGGAAAACAAAACAAAATAGAATAGGAGAAAAAAAAAAAAAAAGGCAACCTTTGACCTGTAGGTATTTCAAGTATGTGACTTATTCTTTTTTCTTTCTTTTTCTTCATTAGTTCTGGTTATAAAATGTGTGTTGTGTATGGATTGTTTTGATAAAGATATTCATGCACTGAATTACCAATGATTTTTATGAATCCTGGAACTGAATCTTAGCTGAGGTTTTACTTTGAGTGTCTGCAAACTATACACTTGAGTTGTTTATTCCTGTAGAGTCCTTGTGAACATAAGGCTGCAACCACATCTTGCCAACATTCTTAGTTTTAGGGCAATTCCCTTCAGCTGGGCCCCATATCAGCTTAGTTGGATTTGCTGCTCTCTTAAGTAATCATCTTTTGGTCACCACCCTCCAAAAAGGTTGTTTTGTGAATTGGCCTTTCCAAAGGCTATCATCCATATTCTCTAGAAGTCCTTTTGAAGAACAATCTTCCCAATCAGGATCTAGTTAAGGGTGATGTTGCTGCAGTTCCTGTAGGGAATAGGTTTTATGGGATGGATTTGCTAACCAACCTTCTCCTTTACTTGGTCTTTACTTATATTATTTATTACAAATTTTGCCAATTGTAGTGTATTAAGAGGGACATGAAAAACTTTCAAAAGTTTTAAAGATAATAATTTTGCTTTTGATACAATGGGTACTAACATGTTGAAATTAAATTGATTTTTTTCTATTTCAAGTTTTTGCTTTTTGTTTTCTAAAATCTTCTGCACTACTTCAGTATTAACTGTTATTTAATCATTGCTCTTAGGAAAATGGATTTAAAATGCTGTTATTTCTTGATGATAATACATTAGTTTTCATTGAGTTGAGGGAGAAAGGAACTATCTTACATAGATATATGTATTTAGTTGAGCTTTATAGGTAGTTTCTGTATACCAAACGTACAATAATGTATAATTGTTACTTTTGAAATCTACTGAAATGTTAAACTAGAAGGAAAGACAAGGTGAGATCTCGTCTCTAAAGATGGTTTCTTCTTGTGCATATTGTGAAAAGGCAGTTTTATTTGTGTGCTTATGCTTTTTGATATTATTAAGTGATTTGGATCTGACTGTGGACAGAAACTGAAGTTGGGATGAAAAATCTGATTTACAATCGATATATGATGCATTTCAATATCTTTATTGTCTAGCATGTGATTTGTATTGACTGGAGTGCATGTATAGCTTGAGAATGCTCAACACTTATGTCTCTATTATGAGACTTTATTATTATTTGCTTCTGCCACATTTTTCAATTGATCATCTAAGTGAAGTAAATTGGAAAAAATTTTCTCTATTTCTTTCCGCAGGTTTGTTAAAAAAAAAAAAAAGAAAAGTTTTTTTCACTATCAAAAAAATTCATAATACATCTGCTGGGGTTATTTGACCCTAAAACTAAAAGGGATGTTAGGCTCTACATGACTTATACAGATGTTGATCGGAAAAAAATTCTTCATAAGAACTGTTTTTTTTGTTTTTGTTTTAATATTCTGTAACATCCACAGTGATGAAACAATCTTTTTTGAATATAAGATGAAATAATTTAATGGAATTATTATTAGTAAAGATTTCTTATCTTCGGCCTCTCCCTTTGTTCTGGCACTGGTGGGGGGCATTCACACAAAAACTTGATTTTGTTCGCTTCCCACACTACACTGAAAATGTTCTCCATTTAAGGGGGAAAAAATGAGAACATTTTTTTCTTTCATTTTTTTTCAACTTATTCCTTTTTTGAAAGCTGAAAATAGCGATTCTATGATTTATTTTTCATTCATTTACTTGAATGAAATATTTGTTCATTCATTCCCTTCCCAATAGGTGGTTGTTTTATTTGCATATCAATCTCTGACTACTATTAATTCACCCTCTGGTGTGTGCTTAGAGAATGGTTGCCTCTTTGATTCAGATGGAAAAGAGGGCGGGGAAGAATCGTTAATTTTTATATTTCCTACCATTGTGAAGCAAAAGTTGGTAGATGTACATCATATTTCCTTAAAAAAAAAAAAATGCTCCATCAGAATTTAAAAATAACTGCTGTGTAATGGCTTTGTCTGCCTGAATTTGACTCCGGTTGACTTATTGCAGACAAAATCCAAAGGTTATCTAATATTTGCTTTAGGAGTTACTTCTATTCTTTTTTATTTTTAACAATTTTATTTGATGCTAAATTTTTGTTTATAAATTCAGATTTATTATCAGCATTCTTCAAAAGATGCTTATGAAATTTTTCCAGTCTTCCGAATTCTTAGATAGTGCTACCAAATAAGTATGTGCTCTACTCAGTGCCACAAGGCAGGAACTGAGTTTGCAGTATGCAACATGCCACCAAATTGCACATGTGCTTTGTGTGGCAATGAACGTGATAGAAACAAGTTTAAAGAAAAAAATCCTCTCTTTGCACTTGTGATGTTTTTTTAAAAAAAAATGCTAAAGGATTCAGGCCAGAATTTACTTCATTTCTGAACATCAAGATGAAAATTTATTGACTAGATATAAGCATTCATGCAAAAACAGTTGATTTCATTAACTACTCTGAAAGTATTATCAAAAGATTTCTTCCTATTAATAGATCTTGTAAAGTTTAATCAACCTATGCCAGAGGAATGTTGAGTGGAGCTTTTCATTTGTGGTCTTTTGATTTTGACCTTTTGATAGCTTTCAATTTAACTGAGCCAATTGGCATTTGTTTATTGATCTGATATATAATCAGCAACCACAAGGGAAATTCTATCGTGTTCTTTTGTTGCTTGTTTGAGAAAATTACACTTTGTGTATTTTCATTTAGTCTTATCTAATCTTATTTTTATCGTTATTATATTCTTACTTGTAGAAATTGTTCAGAATAGGTTCACCAAAACATTCAAGTCAATATTTTGCAAGGGAGGTAACTCTCCACTGACACGAATTGCTGCTGCTATTATTAAATTAATAAGGAACAAATGAAAGCAGAAAAAAAATGAACATTCGAATCTGTATTTATAATTTAACTACTGAAGAATTGGTGTGTGGTGTTTGTTTTTTATGCTGAAAGAAAGATCTGATTAAATCAAACAAAAATTTCTCCCAATTAAAATCGATAATTAATGTTTATCTCCATTTTATCATGTATAGCATCTATTGAGGCTACCTCTCTTGTGAAGTATTGACATCTCTTAGTGAACTTATTCCAAACAATTTTATTTATTCTTTTTCTTATTTTTCTTCAACTTATTTTCTTCTCCCTGACCGGCTCTTGATTTAGAACCAATAGTCATTGTTAAGATAGAAGAATCTCTAAAGAACAACTTGATTTGATTTTTCTACCACCCAGAAAACAATTATAATTTTGGAAACTTAAGATATAAATTCTCTGTTAAAAAGAAAATAAGCTTGAAATAGAAATAAAGAATAGAATTCATCTTCAGCTGTCTAGGCTTCAAATATATTTACCAAAGTAGAAGATAGTGTTGAGTCAAGTGTGTGTTTTGATATACAAAAGTTGTGTTCATTAAAGAAGTGTCTTTGTTTAACAATATCTTTGAAAGTTATGAGATTCTTCTTTAATAACAATCTCCCCAAATGCCTGAGTTGTTTCTTTTGTTAGTTTTGATAATAAAATGACGTTTATTTTCATAGCATCTTAAGTGTCTTTAGATATGTCACTTTTATTTACTGCAATGTAGAAAAACCTGAGACTTTAAAAAGTCGATTTTTGTGATACTATAGAAATAAGTATAAGTATTTGATAAACAAAACTAATCATTGTACTAAGTGCTTTTTACCACTATTAAACCATATTTAATAATCTGCTTTTGTTGAGGGTTATATCTATAATTTTTGTTGCACTGGTTGTTGGGCTTTTAGTATAAGAGCTTACTTGGCACATTGGCTTTCAAGATCTATGATAAATATTTAAACTGGGGTTTATATGGTGATCACACTTTGACTCTTGGTTCTCAAGAATATTATCAAGTATTCAGCATATAATTTGATATGATTTTAAAACTGATGCTTATTTGAAATATCAGTTCAATAATCTGAATTCTCAGCTTTATGTGACTGTTGAAATTCATTGCTTCATGCATAGAATGTGTCAACACCACAGTAAAGTCTCACTGTTAACTTTGTGTTTACATACTCTGTTGAGGCATCATCTTTGAAAAAATTGTTAAATTGATATTAATTTCAGTATCATTTAAAATGAATTTGAATTTGGGATCTGATGGGTAAATGATGTGGATATAGACATTAAGCAACTGGTCAGTATGTACATTTTCTTGTGGAATTCACAACATCCTATATATCTTCTATTATATAAAACAACTGGTTATGTTTGTCACTGTGTCCTCCACTTGAACATTGGTGCAGCTCAACTAAATTTTGCCTGCATACTTGGTGGACTGAGAGGAATGTTCTGAAGCAAAATACTTTGAGAAAAATGTTTTTAAAGAGGGCTGTTCTATTTGCAATTTTGCTACAATTGTGGATTGAATTGTTACTTTCCGATCAGTGTACATATTAGCTAGAAACTGCCGTATATATATATTATATATATAAATATATACACTCAGCTGATTCCAAAAGTGACACTTTCACAATATTGTATAAGTCAAAGTATTTGAAGGATGTACGAGGTAATCAAAGGTTCCCCTTATTTCAAATGCCCAGGATAGTTTTTGATATATGAGTGTACATAATCAGGTGAGAATTTTATGCTCACCCTTTTTATATCTTCATTATTTAGAATTAGATACCTTTGTGCATTTTATTGCTAAAATGTGGTTTCAGCATGAAAATAAGTTGTTTTTTCCCCCCTCTCTTTTCTTTAAATTTCATTTCTTTCTGATTAGTATATAATGTGATTTATTTAATTAATTTTTCCTCTGAAAAGCAATAACACAATTTAATGCATTCTCTGGTTTAATTTTTTCTTTTTCGCTAGAGACAAAACTAACAATTTCTGAATTTCTGTTAGAGGAATGGAGGTCTATTAGAAATGATTGGCTGAGCTGATTGATTATTCTGACTCAAATGAAGTTTTATAAGTTTCCCTTAACACTTTATTTAAATGAAATACTTTCATTCAATCCTGCTTTTATGGTGACTATCTCCTGTCTCGGCTTTCCCACTTAAGATACCCACCTGAAAAAAGTTGTTGGGTGCAATGGACGAAATGTTCAGAAGATGAACTGAGGTGAGAGCATCAGTTTGAAAACAATTATACATAACAGTAATCCCTCATCTAAAAAATTAGACAGAACATTGATGTTGAAAAATGATCTTTGTACAGATTTCAGATTGCGTTTTCTGTTGAGTTAGGATAGCAATTTACTGGGAACTAAGGACTGATCCTTGAACCTAGTCCTGTGTTAGGTTAATCTTTTCTGTTACTTCCATTTTAGCTGATTATAAAGAATAAGGAGGAAGACAAAATGATTTCAGTTGATTAGATTTCAAGGAGCATTTGAACTCAGCCTTTCATTCTTAGTTTGCATTCAAACTGCATTTTTTACTTATTTGTTTTGTTATGAATTTCATTTTTGCTTTGCAATGGTTGATCTTTTTGGTTTGCTTTATTACAAGTTTTCAAGCAAATTCAGCAGCATTGTTAATGTTGCATGCATTGCTAAGAGTTTAAAGAAGAAAACAAAACAGGTATGTGTTGTGTGTGATACACACACACACACACACACACACTAAATATGAATTTGATTTGCCACTGCTAGATTTTGAAAAAATGTGCTATATATTCCCTAAATGTGTTGGAATTGATGATTCATTTGACTTGTGGCTAATGAGCTCATGAATTATACTTTTGTATATTGAATTTGAAATCCAATGTTAAACTCACATTCTGGACAGTAATAGATACTTCCTAGTTTCATTTTCCTTTTCCTTTTTCCATTGGATCAGACTATATAATCTCCTGTGTTTGCCTGTTTATAAGGCTAACTTCAGACTCCAGTGAAATGAAATATGCAAATATTAGTGTCCAATGTGCTGGTATTATATCTATGTAGCCGTCTCCCTAAGCTTGATATGAACAGCTATATATGGCCAAATCATGTTTGATACACATGTTCTCATGAGGTCACCAAAATTGAGCATGGTTATTACCAGATGGGTGACTTATCTTGGAATACTAGGTGCCTGTATGCAGCCACAGGGTTATTCTGTGTCTGTCTTGTCTAATGTTCTGCTGATGATTAACAGAAATCTTGCAAAGCTAAGACAGAATTGTGCACCCTGTTCTTTCTCAAGCACATGCAGTTCCATGGGGCTGGGATGTCTCAGGACCCACCATACTCGTATGATCGAGAGACTACTATCAACAGAAACAGTTATGAGTCTAGGATGCATTGCAGTGAGAACTAGTCTCCTAAGTACCCTGGTGAATAATTTGTCTTATATTCCAGCTTATACTGTATTCTTTAGAGTTCAATTGAAAAATTGAAATGGTCAGCCAAGTACCATAACTCAAAAAAGACAAACATTTTTTATGAGTCATATTGCGGAGAAATAAAACCATTTTTTCTTGGTGGAGGAGTAGTGGGACAAATGTATCTGTCTGAGGACCAAAAATTTAACGACACGGAAATGTTGAATTTACTTGTGTGAGGAACACTTTTTGTCCTGGTAATAGATGTAAGCAAAAAGTATTTACCCTAAAAGATAATTTTCTGCTGCTGGAAGTTATTTCTAGATGCTCTGGCCTCTATAGCAGCAATCACTGACTGACAAATTGACATAGCTAATGCCTCACACCATCTTCAGGAAACATTCCCTCCCACTCCTATGAATCTGATGTCGTTTGTGACATTTTATTATCACTCCATCAGAACGTGGAATTCTGTTTTACCACATCTGAATTCAAACGTGTCAATTACATGATTGGAATTCAATTTTATTACGATACATTGATAAATGAAAGCCTTTTTTAGAGGAAAGGGATGGGCTTCTAGAGGAATGGGCTTTTAAAGACACTAGATAGAACTAGTGTATCTATGATCTGACTTACAGGATTGTTTTTCAAAACTCTTAGATTAAGTCAAGTTGTTAGTATAACTGAGCATTGATTTAGAAATTGAGTTGTGGCAAAAAAAGAAAAAAATTTATACATATATGTTGTATATAAAATTTTGAAATGTACTTTTGTCATCAGTTTAGTACTTAAGACTTGATGCTGTTTATTCATTCAAATAAACTTATTTGATTTTGTGTTTTTGTGATTTTCATTGTTTTTCATTTTTGTTATCAGGATCAAGCAAGTCTGATGATTTGGAGCCAGGGAAAGGTGGCCAGAATGTTTGGGATAATGAGGAAGAAGAAGCTGCGTACAGCTATTCGTTCTTCCACTTCATGTTCTGCCTTGCCTCTCTATATGTGATGATGACCCTCACAAACTGGTTCAGGTGAGCACTCCTGGCTAATTCTTCATTTCTATTTATATGACTTTCTCTCAAAACTGCCCTCCCCAAAATCATCCTTTAGGGTATCCTTTCTTCAGTGGAAGCTTAATGAAAAGAACAGAAACAAATTTCAAGAAGTCATGAGTGCTGGTTCCCCAAATTTGATTAATTCTTATCAAAGAAACATTTCTGGTTCTTAGAAAGTGATGCCAACTCCTCATCACTTTCTCAGCATTTTTTGGGGGGGAGGGGCTTGATATTGTATAAAGTGGTCATCCTATTCAGACCAAATGTGAAATAGCAGTCGGAATAATCAAAGAAATGACCCCAAAAGAGCCAAGATTTTCAGGATCAGAACCAGGAGTCGGTTGATGGTCTTGGCACTTAGTCACTCCCTAGTGATTAAATTGCAAATTAAATTCAACATCAGATACAATAAGGCAATTGCTTATTAGATGGAAATGCTTTTTAAACATTTAACTTTTTATTTCTTTGCTTTTCTCTTCTTTCATTGTCAAAATCCTTCTGAGTTGACTTTATTTTCCTAACCTAAAATTAATAACTTGTTCAGACTTCTGGTTAAGACTGATAAGTTTGAAATGATGGATCGAAAGAGAAAGGAAAAGAGACTGATTCTATTCCTACATCATCAATCAATGAAAGCAAGAGAAAATGGAAGGTTATGGATGCTAGATTATATTATCTAATCTAACTGAACAGATTTTTCAAATCAGAAATTATAACCCCCCCCCCCATGAGTTTTTTTTTTTTCTTAATTCAGCGTAGTGGCTGAAATAGTTGCATAGAGGGTGGAGTCTTACCCTGAAGTAGTCAGTCTCATTTCTTTTTTTTTCTTTTTTTCTTTCTTGTAGGCCTCTTAGCCACTTTAGTGGAGTCAAGCTTTACTTATTGCTGTGCATGTTGGCACTTCTTTGTTCTTTGCAGGCCAAGCTCTGACCTGAAGACTCTCAACTCTAACACAGCGTCCATGTGGGTGAAAATCATCTCCAGTTGGCTGGCTCTTGCCCTCTACGTATGGACACTCGTTGCACCAATTGTGCTCAACAACAGAGAATTCAATTAAGAACAACATCCGCTGAGAAAGACGACTCTGAAGAGGTGGAGGAGATCAATGTGATACAATTACAATTGAAAATGAGTTGGGAGGAAGAGGAGGAGGAGAAAAAAAAATTCCTTATGATACATTCATTAAGAAATTTGGAAAATAAAATAAAATTGAATAACTCCCTGGTGTTAACAATAATATTAGATTATGGCACTAGTAAAAAAAAAAAATCAAAAAAAAATCTTGCAACTCTGGCATTAATTTGTGCTTTAGACAGGAATCACTAATCAGTTCTGTAAAGAGAGAAAAGCAAATTTTCTCAATAGAATCTTATTACTTTTTACTACCTGTTGCCGCCTTCTGTATTTTCAAGCTGATTGCATGTTAATAACAGAGGGAGGTTAATGGTGTCATCTTCATCATCATTTTTCTCTTGGAATTAAAAACAACACACTTATTAAAAAAAAAAGAAAGGAAGAAATTTTTTTTTTTTCGTCGAGTCAAAAATGTGAATTCGTCCCCACCCCCTTGTCCAACTCCCTCTTTTATCTCAATTCGTGTTATCGTGTTGAAAAGAAATATTGCCTTTTGAACTGATTATAAATCTAATTGTATAGCGAGTTATCTCCCTTGGAACTTATATCGTGTTATGTACTTTTTGTGATGGTTTCAAATCGAAGATGCTTTCTTTGTGAAGAGTGACAGATAGAAGTTGTTGGAAAAAGAGACAGAATTTGAATGACTGAAATTAAGACGATGAAACTTGAGGATGAAAGAATATAACTGTTTCCCCCCCATCCCACCCCCCATGTCCCATTTGAAATCTGTAAAACTTGAACTTTTTTAGCTACTCTTGTAGCTGTATGTTTTTTCCCCATTGTATCAAATAAACAGTGGTCACAATGTAACTTGATCTTTTTATTTTTAAATTTTAACTCACTCTGCGTGTGTGTGTGTGTGTGTGAGAGAGAGAGAGATATGAAAAAATTATAAAAGGTCCCCAGCAGAAAACAGTTGGAAGAGAATGGCAATTTTTTGCTTAATAAACAATCGGATTAGGCATGATTCCCCTGGTAGAATCTCTCCACAAGCCTACGTACAAAATTTCATTGAAATATATTTGAAGTCATCCAATTGAGAAAGAGGACACAAGAACAACAACCAGAGACATCCTCAGTGAATAATAGTCCCCAGTGGCTTTTTTTTCTGCAGGGAACAATGAAATAAAGATGCCTATCATTACCTTTATTAAAATAGCTTAGTTTTTACCATTAATTCTTGTTGACTCATTTTTAAGAACTGATTTATCCTTGTAGGGTTGTAATTTGTTGATATTGAATAGAAATATTGATTGGTACCTGGCCCTGCTCAGAATGTAGTGAGAACACTTAATCTAACAAGGCAGGAAACCAAATATTTCATGAAATAAAATAAGATAGGTGGGTGTGTTGCTCACACTTGATGGTCAGGCTAGCACACTCTCCTAGCCCAACCTGTACAGACAGGCATAAACTTTCATGCAGGCCTGTGTACCACCTGCTCAAATCTTAGTTGAATTTTTTAAAAACTGAGAATTTATGCGCTCACTTTTGGCATTAGTCTGCTTTGACGTGCGGACTTCTATCGGATTTAAATTATGCCCTAATGTCTCATTGTTGCGTTTGGATTAGAGGTAGGGTTAGGGTTTGGGTTTTTGCTCCGGGAAAAAAAAGAAACTGCTGTGTTAAAACCATTTTAATAGATGGAAAGTCGTTCTGAATTTTCATTAAATTGTAACAAAGCTGTTAGTTTGAAAGAACTTGATGAAATGTAGTGACTGATTTGGTGTTTTTGTTTGAAAGGTCTAGGTGTGTAGAATGTACTTGTTGTACTGTACACAATGTGAATCGTATCTTTCCTTTCATTCCATTCCTTCCTCTCCATCTCCTAATCTCCCTATCTCTCTCCCCCCTCTTTCATTAAACCTCTGTTGTTCTTTTTCATCTATGCAAAGGCTGTTAACATGATTTATGATTCAATAGTTGAACTTGAGTGAATTATTGATGACAAAGGTTATAAGATTATTTCATTGTCACTAATATTTTTCTCACTTGATCTTCATGCATTCATTTATTTGTAAACCTGTGATCAGCTAATGGGTCTCTACCAGTACTTTGAGGAACCCTGCGCACACAGACACAGTGTCAGCAGTCAGTCACATTATTGGTACCAAAAACTCTATGCAAGCCTCCCAGGGCATAATTTATAACAGATTCCCACCACATTAAGACTGGATGCATATTTCTAATATATCTCGTGTTTTTTTCTTAATTAATTTTTCTTATTTCATTTTATGAAAAATGATTTTCTCAGGTTTTATATAATATAACCATAACGTGAAAATAGGCCCATATTTCCACCATTGTTACAAAAACAAAGGGACAGAGAGAAGTGATAATGCTTACATAAGAGCTTTAAGTTGTATGAAATAGGAAGAAAAAAAGGAAGTGAAGTTGGAGGAAGAAAAAAATGAATACTCATCAATAAATTATTTTTACATTTTTTTTTTTTTTTTTTTTTTCACACAGATCAGAATTTTAGGTCAAGATTCTTTCTTAGCAGCACAGTTTTCAAAATAAATGTTTTTTTTTTTTCCTTTTGGTATCAGATGTTTTCAATAAATTTAGAACTTTGGAACATCTGGATTTTTTTTTTCTTATGAGTGAGGGTCTATTTACAATGTAACTATAATGATGAAACAGGCACATGCTTTCTGTCATTTTCACGGAAGTACAGTTCACGTGAATTATTCTCTCTTCCAGTTACTTTCTAGTCACCCTAAATCCGACACAATGGAGAGAAATTGGTCTTTGTTGTAGATTGTAAAATTTGAAACTGTCACTACTTGATATTAAAAACGGCATTCCAAAGAGAGAGAAAGAAAAATTTGAAAATCATCCGGGGGGGGGGGGGTAAATTTTTAATGTAAGTCTATGCAGAATTGATTTCTCATCATGTATCTGACAGCGCTCACGTTTTTTTTTTGTTTTTTTTTTTCGAAAATTCAGACATTTCAGGCATTGCCACCCGGTTAAACACGAGAGAATAACTTATTCATTGATCACGCCTTTCTCAACAAAAAGAGAGAAAAAAAAATTTGCTTTGCGCTTGGGTGCGCAACTCCTAGTGGGGGAGGGTCCACCTGATTATTATAAATTTTCTTGCAATGTAAACTTAGTTCTAACAATGGGTTTATTTAAAACTATGATGATTTGTCTACAGATATCCTTTGCTTGATATTATCAGCTGGATATTGTTATCTAAAAGACCTTGCCCCAATTAATGAATTGTTACATAGCAGACCCATTTTCTTTAATAGTCTAGACAACGTATATAGAACGAACAAGGTGATACATTCTCTCTGTAATAACGGCTGATCATCTCAAATAAGAGTTTGATAATAATAGATGCCTTTCATTATATTGATTCCGTCGGATCATCTATCCATTTCTTGACATAATTGTCGCATTGAAAGAAACTAATAGAGCATATATAGACCGAGAATAAACGAAATGAGAAGTAGGAGTTAAAACAGTTATTTGGGTCTTAGCATTACCGGCGGCTGTTTAGCTCTTTACATTTATGTTACAGTGAGTGCATTGAGCCTTGTTAAACTTTGATGCGTGTATTTATGATCACCCTTTGCATTTTGAATATATAGAACTGTTACAAGTTAGTGGATAAAATGAAAATTGAAGAGAAGACTTTACGTCACAGCATTAATAATTAACTTTGAGGAGCCTACCTCAACCATATCAATATCATCTCGAATAACGACCATGTAAGTATTCTCTGGTTTGCTGTTGTCGTTCACAGATGTGTATCCAGTTGTTGTCGCGCTTTAACAAACCGACAACCTTTTAATTGATAAGGATATGATATTTCTGTATTTCTTTGAAAGTGTGGTCTCATCAGCAAGTTGGTAGCTTTTTGTAGTTAGGCGAGAGAATCAATTGACTGTTGCATTGGTGCGTACGTGGGGAAGTTTATATGTAAGACGATGTTTGTAGTGGGGAATCATGCATGAAACCAACGTTGAATGAAATTATCGCAGGTTGAAGTTCGGCACGTGCGTTTGAATGAACAGTGGCAAATTGTATTCTGAAGTATTGTGTCTTAAGAAAGGGGTAGATTAGATTAACAGATACTTGATGCTTGTGAAAATAGTTCCCGATTTCGGTGATGAAGTTCGATTACCGATCTGAGCAAAGAGTGTGGAGAACTCTCCATTAGGACAAATTTCTGTGTGCACTCAGAAGCTGA
Source organism: Thysanoteuthis rhombus (assembly GCA_963457665.1). Lineage (NCBI taxonomy): Eukaryota > Metazoa > Mollusca > Cephalopoda > Oegopsida > Thysanoteuthidae > Thysanoteuthis > Thysanoteuthis major. The sequence continues at coordinate 52,596,882 of OY735215.1, forward strand.
TTGAATACACTCTAAGGTGGAGGTATCCCTTTTGGTGGAAATGTATCCTACTAAAGGGGTTGTCATGGAAAACAAAACTTGTAGGTATCAAGTCCTACTTTACTTGAGACTTGCAAAGATCACTTAGCTGATGCATGCAACAAAAACTGGGACTTCATCTCCGGCCGTCATACTCCATTAGGGGTTGTCTCTACCTCCTTACCTTGAATTAGTTGATAGTACAATTCGCCTTTGGTGTCTGATGTAATTTGTTCATGTTTGTTGATTAGAACAAAACTTATTGGCTGAATGATCTTATACCAACCTAGCATATTTGAATTTAATTCCCAAAATGTATATCTATTCAAGAATCCTACCCATCAACTTGTCTAACTGTAATCCCATCATTTCAGAGAGAGGAAGAACAAAATTATATGCTGACGGATCCACAATTTATCGGTTTATTTGCTCTAAAACCCTTGAAAACAGATCTGGAGAGCTGGAATTTTAATATGTTGTAGCCTATATATAAAGCTCTCAATAAACTATTGGATGTAAACTAATGTTCATTTTATTTGTTCATTCAATTATTTATGTACTCTTTTATCATCATCTGATATTGGCATTTTATGCCTTTTTGGAAAGCTCTATGTCTAAGACAGATTCAGGAAATACTGGCTCCGCGATGCCCGTGATAGAGAATTGTGGCGAATCCTTGGGAAGGTCTATGTCCAACGACGGACGTTAAAAGACTGTTGATGATGTCTAAGTAACAAATTTCAAATTTCTAGGTCTTATGTTTTGATGTGAAAGAACCGAATTGAAGCTAAGTTCATATAATAGAGGTTAGCGGTTTCTTAGCTAAATTTTTATCAGTTTAGCGTTTTTGTTAGCTGTGTCCATTACTAATCATGAGTTTGCCTGATCCCCCTAAAAGGTTAGCTCATCTTTCAAGGATAAGAAAATCCCATAAGTCCTAAAAAGAAGGGTCTACAACCAATGTATCATCTCGATAGTCACCTATGGAGCTGAAACATGGAAACTAACAAAGAGACTGATCCTCAAACTGAGAACCATACAACGTGCACATAAGAGAATCATGCTCAATATCCCATGGAGAGATCACAAGACAGCACAATATATCCAGAAGAGTCTGAGACGTCATAGAATCCGTTAGGAAACTCAAATGGCAATGGGCTGATCATGCTGCAAGAATGGCAGACAACCGATGGACATAATGACTCACAAAATGGATCCCCAGAGATCACTTGTGGAACCGAGGCCAACAGAAGGCGAGACGTACTGGACAAGTTCAGAAAATATTGGCCCCGTAATGCCCACGATAAAGAGGTGTGGCAAATCCTGTGAAAGGTCTATGTCCAACGACAGACGATAAAAGATTGATGATGATGACAATATTGTTGAGATATCCAACAACTTTGAAATTAGAAAACCTTAAATGGAGATAGAAAGACATTTCCAGCTCCCCTGCTTTTAAAAGGTAGTCAGTGCTTACTGTAAACGCTTTAATAGAAATACCCGTTTTTTTTTTTTTTTTAAAGTGCACAGAAATACTGAACTCGCCATCACAGTTAATAATTGAACAACCGCAGCGTCATAATTTGAAGTCACGTAAAAAAATCCGTTAAAAGGATAAATATTTATGCCATCGGTCAGGTTTGTTTTCGGGAAACATCTAAAAAAGAATTGAAAAAAAAGAATCATCTAGAAACGTCTAGATTCAGGAGAAACTAGATATTATGAATAAACCCGTGAGATAGTACCTAAAAAGGGTAAAAAGAATTAAAAGTTTTTAGGTTTGAAATCTGCATTTTGCGCTGGAGCAGCAGCTGCTAGACTAGGATATTATGCAAATTGTTAAACAATGAAAATGAAGATGGGTTGGTCACTTAGCAAGAAGAGGTGACAACAGAAGGGGCGAAAAGCTAACCGATTGGGAGCTATGGGATTGTAAAAGAAGTAGGAAAAGACCAGACACAAGATGGATGGATGAGATAGAGGGATTTGACGGTAAGATATCACAGAGGTTAGCACAATCGCGGTCATTATGAAAGGAAATGGGGAAGGCCTTGGTTCAGCAATGGACTTTAATGGATGATCATGATAATGATGATTACTACTGTAGTGAGTTCAGTCCTTACTGGGTGCCCCACATTTGTAGCCCTATGTTTTAAGAAGCTATTCTTAGCAAATAACTACACCTTTGGAACTAGTTGGTGCCCCCTTTGCTAAGAGCGATGGTTAACAAGCTAGTCTCGCACACCAATCTAATGTGGCGAGTTCGATCTCTCGGGATTTCTACTGTTGTGAAGATACCAAAAAATATATTTACCACCATTACATTCAGATATCACACTTGGAGAAAGTCGTAGAATGGATTGGCCGAAACGTCGTGTTAACAGCAAAAAACAACAGGTCTATGTGGTCATTCAATATAAAGTGTCACTTGACCTGCGTCTTTTGACAACATGCCATTTTCGGGGTGATCAATCAAAAGATTGCAGAAAGGGTCGATCAAGGTATAAGTGACTTCTCTCGTCTTTTCTTGGGCAGTGATCACTTAAAAGTTCGAATTTTCCAAAAAACAAGCTTGAATGCTGCTGGGCATGAACTGAGGGACTAATTAATCCTAGAACCTATTTTGGGAGGAATTAAAAAAGAAGCCAAAAACAAATGTTTTTTGTTGACATAATTAGGATTACTGATGCGGCCTGTACGTGCTATACATAGATAGCCAGCCAGATCCAATTGAAAACTGTAAGAACCTATGTTGACAGACTCGGTGACAATTTTTGGTGACAGTTTCTAATAAGGGAGTCAAATCTTCCGAAAAACTCTTTCAATCTATCGATGTGATCAGTTAATTGGATGCGCCCCTCCTTCCAATCAAAGGTTGTCGTCTCCGGGTTGATCGGTCCGACATTTGTCTTAATGGAAACAGGCAATAAATATGGGCCTTAGGAGAATGGTCTGTCGGATGTATAATGCTACGTTTGAACCTCGGCAAGTGCTATAATGGATGATTGAATGATTAGTTGAACAATTAAAAACTTTACTAAATAGGCTGCGGATTCCGTAGTCGATCAAAAACCGTTCAGATATGCTTTTATGAGTCGGCGAGTTCTGAGTACTAAGTCCGTAATGCCGAAGGCCTTTTAGAGGGGTCGTTCAAGGCTGTTACTTATGTTAAGTACGTGTCAATACTTTATTCTAGCGAATGACCCCAGGGCGAAAAGATAAAACACAAATTTGTTGTTATTAGGATTATTATAACCTTGAACTCAGTCCCCTTGAAAAAAAAATCCTGAATAATTAAGAACATATTGTTGATGTTTGTGGAACTCCATCAAGTTTGGTACTAGGCCGTATTCATGGAGTGTTAGGTTGTGTTACATGTTTTTTTGAATAGTAAGATGGAGGATGCACACAAAAGAAAAACGGTAAATATTTATTCAGTATATGACTCAGAAATGAATATTTCTCTACGATTCTCTGATGATAATTGGTCATCCTTATAAAATTCTTCTGCTTTAGTGGTCACAAATTCAGTAAGAGCACGAATTATGGCTTCCCTATTATCTAACCTTTAATTACAGATGTAAAGTTCAAAATGCTTGAAAATGTGATGTAAGAGAAATTTCTGGTGAATATGAAGGTTGCTGCAAGCTTTGATATCCCAATTATTCAAGATTACACACAGTCAGCTGTGAGGTGTGCACTATCATAGAGCATTTCATACAATTCATGTGGGACCCTTTTTTCCCAAATTTTAAACTTCTTTATTGCCTTCAAATGACGTTAGTCGCTGGGAAAGTTCAAAAGTCTCCAGAAAGAGCTCCAATATTTCTTCATGGATCGTTGGACACTGCTGACGATAATTCTTCGTAATTAAGAACGGGTTTGGGCTTCCCTCAAGGCTGAACAGTTCTCATATAGTAGAGTTCAATCCAAACGCGTTGTTGGCGTTATCAGCAGCTTGAGCAGTATTATTCCCTAATTTGAAATCGTACTTAAAATTAGTCTAACTTCTCTGGCAGACACCATTCTTGTTGAGGAATCAAAAGCATCTTATAATAATGAATTATATCTCTATGTACATCGAATCTGAAAGAGAATGCATTCATTTTTATAAATATTTTACTTTTAGCACCTTTCTCTGTAATGTAAGAACAAGAACCATAAGTTCAACGATGTATCCACCATCTATGGTAATAGTAGCAGGAATGGGAGGAGGCAGGAGAATAGCAAGTGATCTTTCTTTGAGTCAGTTGATTCTGACAATGGTAAAATTTTGCCGTATGGAAATATTCTGGAATTATCATTTTCAATAAAAATAAAAAACGACCATTTTTGCCGTTTTCTATTACGACATCATTAGCAACTTTCAAAACGTTGATTGGAATAGATTTTCTTCTTAAGCATTACACCTTTTATGACGTCTCGCCATTGATGACATCATAACTTCTAATTACATCATACCCCTTCCTTCCTTTCCATTTCTTTTGTTTAAGGTAAGTGGGACTGGCAGACCGAACGAATAGCGTCTGATAGAGATGTGTGGATACTTCTAAAAAATGACATTCTATGTGTAAGAAACTAATACTTATTGACAACAGTGCCGAGCGTTTGTCAAACAACATCAGATGCCACAAAGTAATCTATCTGGTGCAAGGTGGTTGAATAAGCCCTCAGCCTGACACAATTGTTAGCTGAATCTTCATCTGAAATTTCCATGATATAATGTTCAATCTATCATTAATAGAGAAGCGTTGGATTAAGTGCATTAAGAGAGCAAACTGAGTATGTTAGAAAAGAAATGCAAGTTTCCTCAGCTATATATCATCATCATCATCATCATCATCATCATCATCAGCAGCAGCAGCAGCAGCTATCCACTGGAGGACAAAGGCCTTTCTCTCCTTCTTACATGACGCTAACCTTTCCCTTATCTTAACGGCGTACCCCTCTATCTTATCCCTCCACTTTAAGTTTGATCTTCTACTGTGTTTGCTGTCATATGGGTATCAATTGGATAACCTTTCGATCCATGTGTTATCCTTCCTGCTCGTTAAGTATCCGTCCCATCTCTATTTTTGTTGTTTGATTAATAAAAGAACTAAAAACGATCTTTAAATTTGACCATCGAAAAGGACTTAATAAAATGATATCTAGATATTTATTCCAGATAAATGGCCTGAAAATCAAGATAATTCCAGGTATAATTTAAGGCAATTCAGAGTGTAAATCCTTGAGATGATCTTCCGAAACCTGGACTGGGAGAATAGAGGAATCAAAATAGACGGCGAATATCTAAGCAACCTAAGATTTGCAAACGACATCGTCCTTTTCGCAGATAACCTACATGATCTCCAACTAATGCTAGATGAACTAAACAAAGAAAGCAAAAAAGTCAGCCTGCACATGAACTTCAGTAAAACGAAAATCATGTCCAACAATCGCATTGAGAACAAGAACATAACTGTCAAGATTGAAGATGCAAACCTCGGGAAGGTAAACCGCTACATCTACCTTGGACAACGAATCTCCATGAGATCCTCGAAAGCGAAGAATCACTCTGGGATGTCAAGCCTTTGCCAGGGCAAGCTCAACTTAAAAAAAAAACGATCCCAATAATCCTAAAAAGGAGAGTATTCAACCAATGCATAACTCAGAAGGGGGTTGACAATAAATAGTACTGATTATTAAAATTCAAACCGATGAAGTCCTTTTTGGTACTAAATGTACTTATTATTATATAATGGCTTGTATAGTACCTGTAAAAAATGACAGAATTATTCCCTTATGGTTCGGCATTTCTACATGTTTCCCCGCTCTTTGAACAGAGTGTTCCTAAAAACCCAAAGTTTTGTAAATCGAAATGGCGTGAAACGAGAAAGCCATTATCTTTAATCTATATGGGAGAAATGTTTGAGCTTACCCAGACCCGAAAAATAGTGACGATGGAATGTTACATTGAGTCATCGTCGGTTGAGGTGGTAGGGGGTATAGGAAAAAGGTGCGCGCTGTCTCTCTTGCTGCCAAACAAACGCTGAACGCTATTTTCGCTTCCCAATTCTTGTCTCCCTTCTGGTTGATCACTTAATCCGTTGATGTATACAAGTCAGGATCAATAAGTTTGCAGCCTGAGTTATTAAACAACCCTAGCCACCAAAGGTGGCTAAGAGTTTTATCCTTTTTCATATGTGCATGTGTTTGTGTGCTTCAGCGCACCTGGCCATACAGTTTTGTCTAAAGGCTGGCAAATTGACATCAGTACTCCATTAGACCCCTTCTAAGAATATATTTTTAAAAAAAGTTTCGCCTAAAAAGTTTTTTGGACATTTTGGGGGCCTTATTTTAACGGGTTCATAAAATGATATCTTGATTCTCCAGAATCACCGCTGATGTCATAAATAGAATTTATTCTGATCATATTTATTCTTTGATAGAATTTTTTTTACGTGGATTCAAATTTTGACGCTACGGTTGTTCAATTAGCGACTGTGATGTCGAGTAATTTCCAATGTTCGATCTATATGATAAATATTCGCCACTGAATTAAGTGCATTGGCAAGGAAAGAGATTATGTTGAAAAATAAATATTTTTTGTGTCAAATAAACGCGCACTCCATTTTTGAGCCACATACACATTAACAGACTCTCCTTTTAACTATTTCACGTGCACATAAAATTGTTTCATTATAAATGAGATGGTATTTCCGACAATATATAAGTAATGATATATAAGTATCAAATATGGTTTGAAAACTTGTAGAAACTAATTATTTCTTTATATCTATTTCCAATTACGTATTTCGTTAATTGGTTTTAAATGTTATTTTTCGAACGAAATGTTATCACGTCAAATAACACTGCTTGAAGATAACGCCGTTTCATGATCTCCATGACAACTATAAACATCGTAAATTGGAAAAAATAATTTAAAACCGATGTCATAATGTTACTTGTCAACGAAATGCGTATTTAGAAATAAATATATGGGAACAATTAGTTTTTCCAATTCATCAAATCATATAACTTATGTATCAAATAGTATTATATGCAAATATAGTCATTGCAAAAAGTATCCAATACATTTCAAAATTTTTTTGATTTCATCATCATCATCATCATCATCATCATCATCTGTCGTTGGACATAGACCTTCTCCAGGATTCACCACACTCCTCTATCATGGGCGTCGCAGAGCCAGTACTTTCTGAGTTTGTCTAGCTCGTCTCTTCATCTGATATTTTGCCGGCCTCGGTTTCGCATGTGATCTCAGGAGATCCATGTCGTGAGTCGAGATGTCCATCGGTTGTCCACCATTCTTGCAATATAGCCAGTCCACTGCCATTTGAGATTTTTAATGGATTCTATGATGTCCCAGACTCCTGTCTTTTCCCAGATGCACTGTGCTGACTTGTGGTCTCTCCACGTGAAGCTTCAAAATTGATAGAATTCAGACCAAAGGATTTTAAAAAAATTTTGTACATAATTTTACAATATTCAATCTTGTTTCAATCTTTTTTTCTATTGTTGTATTTTTTAATCTTTGGTCCAAACTCTGTCAATTTTGAAGATGTGTAAGGATATTGAAATAAACTTTCTGAAATATATCGGATACTTTTTACTCTCTCTGTATACCACGAGGGACAAAATATGTGTCAAGTGACTTTTAAAAAACAAATGTAATTAAATACTGCATTACATTTCAAAGTTTCGTTTTCTTAATGCTGTGGAATTCCTCACATGCACAAGCCTTAGCTCACTTTCACCCAGAAAAAAATTGTAAAAAATAAAGAAAAAATCTTAGGAGAGAAAAAATACGAAGAAAAAATGTTGCCTTTTAAGTGTTGCGTTTTATACGTTAATGAACTGGTTCTTTGGAACCATAATTACAACTTATTTCGTTAATTCATTTACGTTTGCAATCATCATCATTTTGACAACATGTCTCCACAATTTTCAAGGACTTTCGGGATCATTATAGAATGCGAGATGACTGAATTCTGCTGTCCTCCAGTCCTCATCTCAATTCCCAGTTCATTCAATCTCCTTTTGGTTTCTTTTGACCAATGACTACGGGGACTATTTTTACCTTCATTTTCCATCATTATATATATATATATATATATATATATATATATATATATATAAGATACATTGCACGTAGAAATTATTGCAAATATTTGTACACGTATCTCGCTTTCTGTTAATTATTGTTTTTTCAAGAGCCTTTCTTTTTTGTCGGTTGTGTTGTAGTCGTATTCATTCTTGAAACTGTTCGCTGTTTGAGCTTTTAGCTGTTCATTGTTTAAGAGCAAACGATACTTTCATGGCAATGCAGAAATCCGAGAACACGCGTACATTACTCATTCCCTTATTTACGATCGTAGGCACAATTATCTTATATATTTTGTTTCTTATATCGACAGTATGAAATATCAGTAAATGCACTATTCATGTCCGGCAGAATGTGAAAATCACAGAGACATTTTTGCAAGAGCTTATTTTCGCCCGGCACCGATTTTACTCGGTAGCAAATTAAGTGGCCTCGTGTAAATAAATAAAAAAATGAGCATCACACGACAGATTTGTTTCACGATCTTTCAATCTTCAGGTGTGTTTGATATTTGAAAATCATGTTATGCTTTAGAGTAAGTTTTAAGCCAAAACGTACAATCAAAATAGTCCAATATCAAACTAATGGCCCAAGCACGTAATGTCTATTGCAGATAGTCAAAAGACAAATTATACATGTATACACACAACATACACACACGGTACATATACACATATACATGTACACGTATATGTATACGTGTCTCATACCAACCCTGCGTAGCATTTCCTTAAAGCTGCTTCTTTGGTGTTGCTCAAATTGCTTTTTGACCATTAGAATTTTAAAAAAAAACCTAGCTAGTTCTCTGATGTCGCAGAAATTGCTTTTTTTACTATAATTTTAAAAGGTAATTTCATTGACATCAGAGAACAAGTCTGTTGAAAAACGAGCCTTCGATTACAGAGGTGAAAAAGCAATGTATGCGTCGACAGAGAAGCGGTTATAGGAAACGCTATGTGAGGATTGTGTGAGGTAAGTATGTGTATTTATTCGTGTACTGGTACGGACACACACACACACACACACACACACACACACACACACACACACACATATATATATATATATGTCTTATTTCTATCAAAAAAATGTATTGGTTGGTGTGTAAAATAAGCCAACCGCAGATTTTGCTAAAAAAAAAATTTCATTGCACATCAACATCCGGTTTGTTGACCTGCAAATGTCTTACAACGAAAAACTTGAATAGTTTCACACTGTCAGTGAAATATTGTTTTAACAAAAAGGTTGTCCTCGTAACGTCTCTTGGTGGATAAATGATTTTAGAAAATCGATGACAAGGTTCTCAACTAAAAGTCAGAATCTAGATGTTTTTAGATGTTCTTTAACTCTTTTTCAGATGTTTTCCAGTGGAAAACGCCAGTGATGTCATAGATAGAATTCATTCTGACCATATGTATTTTTCGATGTAATATTCTTTACCTGACTTCAAATTTTAACGCTACGGTTGTTCAATCATTGACTGTAATGGAGAATACTAAATATTTCTATTCTATATGCGGTATAATTAAATTTACGATAAAAATAAATTCAGTTGTAAAATAAATACATAATAATACTATATAGAGTTGAACAAAAAATAGACTGGACTGACGAGTTAAAAATAAACTGGCGTACCGGTGTACTGGCGTATACCAAAAGGAGAACCACTCACTGCTCCGTGATGTAAAAACTACTACAACTAATAATTAGAAACTGTGAACTAAAACTGTCACCAAAACTGTCAACATAGATTTCTTCAGTTTTAATCTGGTCTGTCTGATTACGTACGTACGTCTATATTTATCACGTGCATAGGTCAGAGCAATGGAGCTAAAGGGCTGACAATTCAAATATTACCCCTTATCATGTGCACAAAACGTTCTTTTTTTTTGCTTTTTGAAAATCACCCATTAAACAGGTATTCCGTGGGGGGTTCAATTTGATATGAGGGTTCATGTTAAATTAGTCCCTTAGTTTGTGCCCACTTGTTTTTTTTGTTGTTGAAAATTCAGTCTTTTTGTAGTGGTCACTGCCAAAACAAAAGGCAATCGAGATAAACTTATTCGTTGGTCACCCCTTTTTTTTTTTAAAAAAAAAGGTTTCGATTGAATAACTCAACTGACGATTTTTTATTATCATTTAATTTGTTCAGAGAAGATTCATAGATCGTCTTTTGACTTCAGTCACCTTGCTGTAGTTTATTTTTTTGTTTACTAGGCTCAGCTTAGTTTAAGCCCAGGTTAGCTCAGGCCTAGCTTAGTTTGGCATAAGGCCACTAGAGTGGTGCACGCAGTAAGGATCAACCTCACCACAATGGTGGTGATTTGGTAGACAAGGCTGCTAACCTCTACTCCACCGCGAAGCACTGTCCTTTGAGTTTAGCTTAGTTTTGCACAAGGTCACTCAAAGCGTTGAATACCCCGTGAGGATCTAACTCACTACTGTAGTAATGGTCTCCGAGATCAGTTGCAAGTCACAATGAAGTGACTTTACTTATCATCATCATCATCATCATCATTTTAGGATCCGTCGTAGGACATGGGCCTTCCTCAAGATTCGCCAGACCTCTCTATCATGGGCGTTGCGGAGCCAATATTTTCTGAACTTGTCTTATTCGTCACGCTATCTTTTCTTTTCTAGCTCCGCCTAACCCAGTGATGGCGAGCCTATAACATGCACGTCAATAAGTTTTCACGTGACACGTGATGCACTTTCAAAAAAAAAAAGAAAAAAAAAACGTTTCGAATTTCATTCTATTATCCTAATTTTGAAATTTCAAATTACACTTTATGAAACTCCTGGTTCTATAAATATCTCAGGTAACTAGATCGCTTGTCTGAAAGAGTAAAATTCGTGTGAGTGACACTCTGATAAAAAGATTATAAAAAAAAATTAATTTCGACACATCTTGCTAAAAAGGTTCACCATTACTGACCTATACTGACTTGAAGTGAGTATCCAATGGTTATCGAACTCATTACAAAAGCAAATTGGCCAGGGAGACTCACTTTCTAGACATCACGTTACGGTTGGCGCCCTGTTCATCTTTATTAATTTGACCCCCAGGCAACAATTAAGTGTACAGTCAAAGATTTTGATTGGATCTTAATTGCAGTTGGGAACGTTCAGCAAAGAGATATAAACCGACGCACAATATCCTTATCCACAATCCACAGAAAGTCACTACTATCAACTAGAGGTAAGTTGTTCGTTTTATTCATCAGTTCAAACATAATTTTACGAGTGTGATTTTAGCCTGGAAAAAACTCTGATCGCTCTGCAGTGGTTCTGACACTATGGAAACTCCAGGTCCCCTTCTGTAAAGGAAATATTCTGGGGGATCCCTATTTTTAGTTTTAAGTTTTTAGTCCTTACTTAATGAATTACCACAAAAAAGTTTTTCAAGTGCTGGTGGTCGGGTTCTCCTTCACCTTGTGTTTTCATCATGAACTACTTTTTAACATTCGTCTTTGGACATAGACCTTCCCCATGATTCGTTAAACCTCTCTACCATGAGCGTTGCAGAGCCAATACTTTAATTTTAGCCATAGTTTCGCATATGAGCTCTGGGGACTCACGTTGTGAGTCGCGCTGTCCAGCGGTTGTCTGACATTCTTGCAACATGACCAACCCATCGGCGGTCGAGTTTTCTAATGGATTCTGTGATGTCTCTGACTCTCGTTTTTTTTCAGTATACTGAGCTGTCGTGTGATCTCTATGCGTGATTCTATTCTGTGCACGTTGTGTGGTTTTCAGTTGAGGGTGGATCTTTCAGCTAGGTTCCATGTTTCAGCTCCATAGGTGACTATCAGGAGGATGCATTGGTTGAATTCCCCTCTTCTTTATAGAACTAATGTAATTTTCTTGTTCTTTAAGGTTGAGCTTGCTCTTCCTAAAAGCTTGCCAACCTAAAGTGATTCTTCCCCTGATCATAATCGAAATTGATTAGTCTTCCACTTCTTGACTTTAAGGGACATGTCCCTACCCTCTCAAAACTATTGAACCATTTTTTCCAGAACGGTCAGATATTGTTCTTTCTAGATATTTCTTTCCACTTCTCGAATTCTGCAAGCAGCTTCAATTTTGAGGCCCAGATTGAAAATAATGCCTCAATCTTGCCAGAATTTCAAAACATGAATCTGCCATCATAACATCTGAAACAAAACATACATCTAATTAATATTAATAATGATATGATATATATGAAATAATGGTAATAACAATAATAATATAGTGGAGTCAGAGATAATCTTTAGGTGTGTGCGTGAAGTCAGCTTTGGAGTAAACGTCGGTAAAAAAAGATGATGCTTTTGATACACCATTAAAAAAGCAATGTGGTTCATTGACTGAAGGTTTGAAATCAAAGATAACTTTTATTACATTTTAACAAGCGTTTCTCTCCGTCTGTACAAAAAAGTAACATTATTTTTTTAAACAATCTAATCTTCTGTAATTTTGAGATGAGACATTGCAATTTCAAGACTTGTTCGGAGAAGCGATCTCATTTTTTCTATTGCTTTTGTTTTTATCACGGCGTTTTAGCCGATACATTCTACGCCTTCTTCAGGTGAAAAACCTGCAAGGAAAAAGATAGGGATGTCTTCTCTTCAGAAATGAGTAGCGGACCGAAATATAAACTCACATATATAAGTATACAAATATATACACATACTTATATATATATATATATTTTTGTATATTTAGTTTCCTTATATATATAGGGTGGATCATCTATACTTAGTCTGCTTTTTTTCTCCTGTGTTTTTCTCTTTTGATCGCCTGATATGTAAATTGGTGCCGGTTTCTTCAACGAAATCGATTTAAATGTTAATTTTGGCCAACAAATGGAAACAACGCGTGTTTTATTGAAAATTTCCAGATGAATCATTATCATTAACTAGCATAGTTCCCGTAAAGTGACAGATTTTTAAAAAAATTTATCTATGGATAATTTGATATCTTAAAATATTTCCATTTTAAAACTTCGTTTTCCGTCACATTTCTTACTCTCTTCTTTCCTTTAATCAGCTTTAAAGAGACGAAGAGAGTAAAACCTTTTCCAGTTAAACTCACACACAGCTTAGCTTCCTCAGTGTGTCACAATTTGGCTTTTGTCAGTGACTTAACTTAGTGACTAAAGCCTCTCTATAAATACAATTTTGAAAAGTATTTCTTTCGTTTAATTTCTGTTGCTTTTCATTTCACTACAAGTATTGGTAGTAACACAATTTGATTTTCTTGAGTGAACCCTTGCTACTTAATAATTGTCATTCTTGACCAGTATTTCTTTCATCTGATTTTTTTTTATTCCTTCTTGAATCACTGCTGTCATATACCCGTCCAAAAATGACAAGGCTATTTATGTATGGATCGGCACCAAGAAATCTAAATTCATTTTATTAAGTTATTTATTTTCAATAATTTAAGTATCTTGATTTTAATTTTTTCTTTAAAGTCTTAACTCAATTCAAGCTGTTTAAATGTATGATCAGACATTGAGTCTTGAAAGTTCCAATGACGTGATTTAAAAAAAATTGTTATGTCATTATAGGAAGGTAAATCAACCATTGATAAATACAATCAAACAATCAAACTTTGCATATAAGCTCACTATATGGTTAGACAAGTGTCAGTAAAAATATTTTTCGAATTTTTTTAGCTGAAGCATCGTCAATTATTGTTCACTAGAATTTTCTCCGTCGCACGATGACGTTTCAATTTTTTAATAATATCAGATTTTGACTTTTTCTCTTATCTGTATTTAGCTCTCCTATAAAAACTCGTAAATTTAAGCGGGCTTTATTGCTTATGGGTGAGGAAAAGTAATAAAACACTCACCTGGCCATTGAACTGATTTGGCATGTAAAAGATACCCCCAGTAAACAATTATATTCTTCATTAACTTTGAAGCAAGAAGTAAGAATTTCTTTTCAAAATTCATATGATCACGAATGTGACTTATTTTTTGTCGAATCTTGATTCAATAAAGCTGCGTTTAAATTCTTCTGTCAGCAAACATCAATCATTAATCACAGCAACCGATGTAATTTTCGACGTTAGAATTAAAAACCAGCTTTAAATATGCTAAAAATGATCTTTATCCTGACGACTAAGTTTAGGCTATTTTCCGGCAATTAAAAACAAGAATTAATATTTCGAAAAAAATACAGTGAATTTTGCAATACGTTTTGGAAAATTTTTATTAAAAGTCTCTGATCATTGCTACAATCGAATCACCGTTGCCCCATGTTTAGTTGGCCAGACCAACCAGCCAAATGGACCACAGATTATTCTCTCTTTGCTCGTCTGGGAGTGCGTATGTCTCCGGTCGCTACTGGTCACATTTTTGGGGGCTACAACCATGAAAGTTTGCTTGTGAACACATCTAGGCACCATCCCAAAAGGTTCTTTTTTGTTTTTTCATAAAAGTGCTTTTCAAGATCTCAGTGATCTTTTCGAACCAACAATGCCCATATCTTGTGCTGGTGATTCTCTAAGATAATTTTAGATAGAAAAATCCATTTTTTTAGATGATTTTAAATAATCTTCCAGATGATCAAGTTTGTACACGTGCAGGTTTACGGTAATTCATTCATGTGAGGTATTAATATTGGTAATGTTTTAGGTTCCAACCTAGATGAGACGAGCAGAATATACATTATATTTTGTTCAAATATAATTTAGGATTATTTATGAAAATTATGAATGTGCTTCTGCTCACTACTCTTAGATATAATCAAAACTATAGCATGGTACGTTTTAAGTGTAGATAGATATATTCATTGAAGGGGGATCAGTTTATAACTTGATAACAATAAAATGATCCCTCAATTTATGTTCGGGGAGTCTCATATTAATATGTCTTAATCCAGGAGCGGTCAGTTTATATAGAAAAACAATAGGAAACCGATCCACCATTTTTTGTCCACAGAATATAAAACCGTCAAAATCCAGCTTGAAGGACGAAAAAGTAATTTTTCTTTTTTATGACTTATTATGGTATTTTCTACAAGGGGAAATCAAAATTAAAACTTCAATGAAGATCTCCAAATTATTTCAATGTGGTTTTAATTCATTAATTAAAAAAAATGTCTGAGATCAATTTTCAACTTATTAATAATAGAAAACATCTGCGAACCTCGCTGTTGCCGCTGTGAGGGTAAGCATTGACGAATAAGGTCTCCATCCCTTCTCATGTCGCTTCAGCTAGGGTCACCTTATTCCACCACCCCTAAGACATCATCAAAAGAGTATTTGACGCCACGGGAATACCTACATTGTTTTAAACACCTGGAAGGGATAATTGTTTTCCCATTCGAAGTTGGCAAACCTCTTATTAGAGATGCCACTTTCAGTGATTCTCTCGCAAATAGTAACTTGAATTCGTCGGTCATTGAATCAGGTATCGTCACTTGACAGGTAAAGGACCAGAAGATGGCTAAGCATCGCACAAGTTTACGGTTGAGGTGCCGAGTGTGATTGGCCCAAAGACATTCGAATAGGTTCAAAAGCCACCCAACGTCGCAATGAACAGTAAGAGACCGCCTGGCTCTTCCAGCAAGTGTCAATGACGATAACTGAGGCAACACGTTCCCCACACTGGCGATGGGAGTAGACGAGGTTAACCGTTGAAATAAAAATCTCAGAATCCCGTCAGATTATTTTGAAGAGATGATCAGCCCAGATAGTTGCTTGGACCACCCAACATTCTCCCAAAACAGAAGCATACATTTATTTAATTTGTGCTATTCTTTCTTTCTGAAACTTTCTATAAACTCAATAATTCTTCATGGATAAAAAGTAAAATAAAACAAAACTTCTTTGAAATATTGTAAACGTATAGATCCCCCATTTGATGTATAGACGCTGTAAAAAAAGATGAAACCTTTAAGTACGTAATTATTCATTTTAGACAACGCAAGAGTGTTTCTTTCTTTCGAAGTCAAGTATGCGAGATATGGAAGCTTTAGCTGGATTATAAACTTGAAAATGAACTAAAAATTGAAGACTGTTTTTTACACACAGACACACACGCACGCAATCACATAGACACACACACGTATTAATCATGACAGTTCAGTTTGTCACTTGACAACAATAGAAAAATGATCCCCCACTTCAATGATCTGAAACTTGCTATGAGTGGACAATGTTTTTTTTAACATTTACACAAACATTTTTCGGGTTATGAATTCAAAATATGAGAGGGATGTAATTGGTCTGCACACTTACTTACTTGACGAAATAGACATTGATGTATTAATCTGGGAGGCTCAGTTTTTTTTACTTAACACTAATGAAAAACCGATACCCCACTTTGAGTTCCCAGAATCTCACACTAGTATGTATCAGTCATGGAGGGATCAGTCTATCACTTTATAACAATAGAAAACCGATCCCTCAATTTATTGATCCCCCACTTCATGTACAGAAAAAATTCTCAATACTTCAAGTATGCAAACTTTTTTTTCTTTTTATACCATTCTACTCAGACATATCTTGAGAGTATAAGAGCAAAATATTAAAAAAAAAGCTTATATATAAACTTAGATTTGAACGAAAACAGAGCATGACTATATCAGCGTTATATATATATATATATATATATATATATATATATATATATATATATATACATATATATATAAATATATATATATATATATATATATATATGTGTGTGTGTAAGTGTGTGTGTGTGTGTGCGTATGTGTGTATATTTATATATATATATTGTTCGGTATTTCCTACAATAAATCATGAAAATGGAAATAGTATATTTTCTTCTATTCAGTGTTCTTAAATGATTATTTTCAAATTATTCTTGAAATTCCGAAAGTTTTGAATTAAAAGCAAAAATCCTTAAAGACTTCAAATTCTTAAAAGCACAGATCTAGAGTATTGTTTTTTTTCTATGGATGCCTTTGATGTACATGTTACGGCTGTTTAGGCCATTTTCAACATCCCGATCGGTAAGATGTATCTCCATGTTTTAGGCTCTTCCGTTCTTTTGAAAAGCTGTCCATCCAACCCATTTCCGTCTTGTAAGTTCTTGTCTCATGTGATAATTGCTATCTATTGTTTGATATAAGTCAATTAATGACAATAACACCGATTTGTATTTAAATTTTTTTCAATCTTTATTTGCAGGCCTATCAAAAAGAGGAAAAGCATCATTTTATCGAATCCAGACGGCATCCTGTGTCTCTTAAGAGTCTTGCCGTGAATTTAGCAAGGCCCAGAAACAACGAAATTTCAATCAATTTATATTTTTGTGCCGAGCGTTAATTAAAAAAAAAATGGTAAAAACCGTTCACTTCATATTGCTCTTTCTAGCCGTTTTGTATCCAGAGAGAATTACTCCTCACAGATTGCGTGATCACACAATGCATCGTCCAGCATATTTTTCTTCAGAGGAATCTTCCGAGATGTCGTCTGAATCTTCCGAGGAAGGATACGGGGGTTGGGGACAGCAGCCGTCTAACCGGCTATATTACAAAAGCTTTGCCAAATACGCCATCGTTGCAGAGGACTACATTCGCCCGCTGATCGAGTTCGGTAGCTACTTTCTCTTGGCAATGGACATCCACTTCTTCGGGACTTTCGCTGGCGTCAAGTATTACACCATCAAGGACAATCACGGTCTCAACGACGGCAACAGTTTTCTGGATGGCGTTCTCGTCACTGAGAATCGTCTGAAGCAGCTGTACAATTCTGGCAAGACACCACGTCGGTTGCCTCTCTTGTACGTGGGCAAACGGCAGAACATAGATGTTTTCATGATAGATAGGTCATACCTGGACAATTCCATTGGTAACATAAGTTCGAAGACTTCAACCCCGACACCGACCGCAACAATGGCTGGAAGGGTCCCTAGCCGTACAACAACCGTGCCATCGCGAGACGGTGGAATTCCAGGAAGAGATCGTGCAAATGTTTCAAGGTTTTCAAGGTTATTTCGCAGATAGGGCGCCAAACACGTCAGACTCTTTCATAATGGTGTCACGAAGATTCAAGATAAACGTTGATACCATTTGGGTGTTGTGAAGACTTTCAGAAGGCCATAAGAGAGCCGACTGTGATGCACACATAATATACAACAACATATACAACAGTACTCAAATTCACACAATCATGCGCACACGCACACATTTATATACATTCATTTACGTATTGGGGACTTGCTTCGGGAAAATGTAAGTAAGTCTCGTTCATCCTTCTCTGGTGTGGTGAGTTCGATCCTCGCTTACAGCCTCTCAATTGTAGCTATGCAATAGACGAAGCAAAGTCACACAGACGGACATAAAGACACAATCAAACATACATACAAACACACACACACACACACACATACATTATTAAGAAATGGATATACAATCCGACAGAAATAATCATAAATGAGTTATATCACTTTGAACCTATATTTGAAATGATCTCTTGTTATTACACGGTGAATGTATCACTTGACCTAGACAGCGTAAAAATAAAGAACAATTAAAGAAAATGGGGCTGCTGCAGGAATGGAACGTGCAACCGATAAGGTAGCCGCGTCAACGTAGCGTTGCTCTTACCGTTGAGCTAAACAGTCGCCGGTAATGCAAAGACCCAAATAAATAACTGCTTTAAATCCAAATTTTCATTTTGTTTATTCAATGCCTATATTTGCTCTCTTTGTTTCTCAACACATACAATTATATTATTTAGAAATAGATTCATGGTCGGAGAGAAATGATTTACGCACACGAACGTAGATGCATCCGCAGACTTATTGATGTACTGCATTAGTTGCATCAATAAGTCCTTAACCTTAACGAAAGAAGCATTTACATTTCCGAACAAATATTCATTTTCCAACATAATCTATTTCCTAGTCAACACACTCAATTCAGTGGTGAATAATAATCATGTAGATCAAACAGTATACAGAGAGAACTTCAGATCAAAATTCAGCTAATAACTACGCGTCAGAAAGAGAATCTGTTGGAGAGCAGTTGGTTCTGACACTGTTACGGGGCATCTCATTCATTTAATCTAAGACATATTTTTCAAACAGTTTTTCTATTTCTATCCCCTTGAGATATTTTCATTATCATCATTATGATTATTAATGTGCGTAACCGCTACTCTCTATATCTAGCACGTCACGATAGCACATCACATTTTAAAGAGAGGAGGACAAGAGAGCTAAGCTTGTCTGCTGGATGCTTGAAGGAATATACGGGGAGAGAGAGAGACAGGGGGAGTTGTGGGAGAAATGCAAGTTTTGTATTGTAATTTTTTTTCATCGAGGTTGCAAATCATTAGCAGTAATTTTTCCGTGGAATTCTTTTAGTTTCTTTCTACCAACATCCTCCTTTCTCCATTGTTATTATTTTTGTCACAATATGCTCGTCTTTGCCCAACTGTATTTCAGATGATTAAGAATATTGATTGTAGATTTCACTACTTTTTACCATCATTTTATTTCTCAGTTGTTTTTTTTAATATCACAACTTCAACTTGAGGTTGAGATAAAAGGTGAGAATTAATCAACATTAATGAAACATTAGGTTACAATACTTCATCTGATAACAAAAATTAATAATGAAATATTGATCGTCTTTTGAACTCACGAAAGTCGAGAACAACGTAATCAGCTGGTTTTCGATTTTGGACTATCATTTTCTGGTCTGAAAATCGACAACACTTGATTTTTCAATTATTTAATCAACGTCCCTTTTCTCTCTTTCTTCTCGCGACCGTCAGATTCATCTAATTCGTGTAATTATCATAATTTGAATTTTCTCATAGTATTGACCAGTGATTTCTAGTGGAGATCATGCGACAGTGAGTCTCCTCAATACTCCTGACTTAAAAACAGACAACCAAAACTATCGACATAGATTTCTTTCAGTTTTCATGTTGGTCTGGTTGGATGTATGTACGCATGTATCACACAGATATGCTGCACCAATGGAGCTAGAAGGCAGAAGATTTGAACATTTGCTCGTTATTTAGTCTAGAAAAATTTTTTTTTTTCAAAATTCCTCCCCTAAATATTTTTTGAAAGGGAGGTGGGATCAATTGGCGATGTAAGTTTTTACTAAATTGACCCCTTAATTTGTGCCCGTTAGTTTATTTGAAAAAAAAAAAGACTTTATTTTGAGAAAAGGCGACAGAAATATGTTAAACATTGATCACCCCCTTTGTCCAATAGTTCTTATAGGTTATCCTCGTTACAGCATGCTGTTAGAGAATTGACAGTTTCTATTGAGTGACTAATCCGTTTATATGATGTCCCGGACTCCTGTCTTTTCTCTAATATACTGTGCTGTCTTATGATCTCTCCATGTGGGTTTCAGTATGATTCTCTCATGTGCACGTTGCATGGTTCTCAGTTTGAGGGACAATCTTTTGTTTAGGTTCCATGTTTTAGATTCGTAGGTGACAATCGGAAGGATGCATTGGTTGAATACCCCTTTTTTAGGACCGGTGGGATTTTCTTGTTCCTGGAAGTCGAGCTCGCTCTACCGAAAGCTTGCCAACCAAGTGTGATTCTTTGCTTGATTTCTTCCTCCTTCGATGATTGGTTGCAAGAATGGCAGATAACCGCTGGACATTCGTTACTCATAACGTAGATCCCCAAAGATCAGGTGCGAGGCTGTGGCTGACAGAAAGTAAGATAGCGTGACGAGCTAGATAAATTTAGAAAGTACTGGCTGTGAAATGCCCATGGTAGAGGGATCTAGCGAATCTTGGGGAAGGTCTATGTCCAATGACAAACGCTAACAGATTAATAATGATGATGATGATATTGATGATGACCTATCAATATATTCAAGCTGTTCTCACCAGTGCTGTCTTCTGTATGGTTTCGGCCTTTCCCCGGATTTTTAGTTCCTTCAGCCCCTTTTCGAGCAACTTTTCTCTCTCTCTCCGCTATTTGATTTCAATATTTCTCATAATCATTATCATCATTATCAGGAGAGATAAGAGGAAAGACCAGAGACTATACTGTACAGATGGCAGAGGTGGCAGTTATGTGCATATCCCCCCTCTCTCTCTTGCTCGCTCTTGTAAGATTACATTCAATTTGTGATAAAAACTGCTAAAAATGACAACAGATGTTTATTTCAGCGAAGGTAAACTCAGCATCGCAGTCAATAATTGAACAACCGTAGCGTTAAAATTTGAAGTCGTGAAAAAGAATTCCATCGAAGGATAAATAATGTCAAAATAAATTCTATTTAACATATGAGTTGATTTTTCCAGTGGAAAACATAAAAAATGAATCTCGATGTTATTAATGAACCCACCATAAGACCATCAGAAGGACAGAAAAAGCTTTGATTCTCCAAATAAAAAACAAAATAAAATAAAACATTTCTATAAGTGGTCTAGTGGAGTTTTGATGCCATTTTTCAAATCAAAACAAAGCAGTATGGCCTGGAACACTAGAACACACACACACACACACATACACACGCACACACACACACACACACACACACACACACACGTAAGCAAAGACAAACACACGCGTATATTTAAAAAATATAATAGAACCCCTTGCCTTCTTCAGGGCTTCATTACTACCATTTGCCAATGAGTGTCCGCTGGGGGTGGGGGCAAAAGGGGTATCCCCCCCCCCCTGGATCAAGTTTTCTCATCGAGGGCGATGGCTTTAGAAGTTGGAACCTTGTAACCAATAAACGATAACAGCGCAGCACAATTGTTTCTTGTTACAATGTTTTCATATGAAAAGACTGCACGTATTATCATTCACTCTATCGTGTCACCTCAGGGTCAGATATTTACTCCATCGTGTCACCACGGGGTCAGATATTCACTCCATCGTGTCACTTCGGGGTCAGATATTTACTCCATCGTGTCACCTCGGGGTCAGATATTCACTCCATCGTGTCACCTCGGGGTCAGATATTCACTCCATCGTGTCACCTCGGGATCAGATCATGTGTGTCCGTCAACGGTCCAGTGCATCATCTGATATTTGGATCATACGGTAGGTTGTACTAACTTACACTACAGATGGCGGATGGAAGGTTGATAGCGCAACAGGGTTGCCACTAAGATGCATTCTGAATATATCAGTTTGTCCTCACCCCCCCAGCATACTTGCTTCTATTCTCTCCCCAACTGGAAGATATTCTATTGTCTTCCCACCACGAAAAAATGGCAGCGGACGCCCATACCTGGCCTTGGGGCATGTTTTCATTGAATAAAATATATTTTCTCTCATAGAAGTGTTTGCATTTCATTTTACTTGTAAACGAAAGCATCAAATGGTTTTGAAATATAATCAAAATAAAACTTTCCGCTTAATATGTTTTCATAAAGTAAATATTATCTTTGTATATATATATATATATATATATATATATATATATATATATATGCAAAATATATATATGCAATGTTTTCATAAAGTAAATATTATCTTTATATATATAGATATATAGATATATATATATATGTATATATATACATATATATATATGTATATATGCAATGTTTTCATAAAGTAAATATTATCTTTATATATATATATATATATATATATAGATATATATAAATATATATATATATATATATATATATATATATATATATATGCAATGTTTTCATAAAGTAAATATTATCTTTATATATATATATATATATATATATATATATATATATATATATATGTATATGTATATATATGCATATATATATGCAATGGCGGTACCTGGTCAGGGTAAGCCTGGGATTTCAGCAGTCTTGCCTGAGTCTTCCCTGGGTCTCTTAAAGGTGCTTAATCGCCGGGGTACGGGTTGGAAAAAGCAGGGGGTTGGAAAATCTGTCTCAATTTGATAGGTGACAGGCAAGAAACCATGACCACCGACATAATTTGGTAAGATTTGAACAAAACAAAGTCGTTTGAGAAAAAGAATTATAGTGTGGATGGGGTAGGCACATCGGAAGTAAAAATGTACCGTATTAACGGGAACATGAAAATTCGAATTTCTTTTCGTGGTACAAAATATTAGAATGCTATTAAACATGGTTAAACTAATTATGGTACCCCTACCTATTTGGGGGGAGAAACCTCAGGTGGACTCTTGTAAATTATTTTGCATGAGGCCCTAATAAGCAGGGAGGGGTAGAATCTTTTCCAAATTTAACAAACTGGAGGTGGGGACAGCAATGAGGCACGTAAGAGTAATCTCTTTGCCCGTTCGCATATTTTTCTCTCCCTCCCCTATCCCCCTCTCCCCTTCTCTCTCTATATGAATGGAATGAAAATATCAGAAGACCTGTTGTACAAACGATTCTTTTATTTCGACGTTTTTGTCAAAAGAGAGAATCATTTGTAAAACAATCATTCTAATATTATCATTTCTCTCCCACCAATCATTGTCAGACTAACCATAATCCATACCAAGACACTGATCATATATGCCTTTGTATTTAAGCAGCAGTCCTTAAATAATATGAGTTTGACAACAAATTTTAGACAAGGAAGGTTTTTATTCTTTATTTTTCCAGGTGATTCTTCTTATTTACTTATAAGTGAACGCACTGTTGAATCCATTGAATGTAAGCATTGTCCAAATATATTCTAAATGTATTTCAAAATGTTTTAACAAGTGATAGGCGCGTCCAGCCCAGTAAAGCACTTCATAGATACATACATGTTCTTATAAAGTACAAAGATTTTACAAGTATGGTTGATGACAATAGTCAGTATTGGAATGTAGAAAACTAGACGTTGATTAGACCCAACCTGGAAAATGCAGTTTCCTGAGCATTTCATGTACGACATGCTAGTCGCAGGCTTTTCTTAGATGTAACTAATTTATGTGACAAGTTCTGATTCTTGATCGGAACCAGTAACGATCCCATATCAAAGCTATTAACACAAATTGAATAGAATTTCAGAGGCGAGACTTTTATTGGCAAATATCCAGTTTCATTAGCTTGAACAAAATGTTGCTTTGATTGTTTCAATGGGGGATTAATTGTTTTTTAAAAATAACACCTAAATCCAAAGGAAAGTAATTCTACGCTAGCTGGGTTGAATGAAGAGAAAAAATACTTCGTGGTCAGAATTCCATGAATGAGTATCTGCAGACACAGATCCACTACACGCTCGGGTGTAGCACAATTAAAACAAGCATTCCAAGGGAAATCATGAATCGCCACCATTCATATATACTGTGTTGGGGGTGATCAATTGAAAGGTTGGGAATTTTCAAAAAAACAGCCACTTGTTGGGCTGTGATCACTGAAAAAGGTGAGAATTTCTAGAAATAAACAGCAGCAGCAACAACAACAAAAACTAACAAAAAAACAAGAAGGCACAAACTAGTGACCACTTTAGCATAATCTTACATTGTATCTTGAACTCCCAGCTACTAAAAACGTATTTGGAGATAAAATTGCGTATTCAAAGGTTTCAACAAAGAACGGCCAGGGCAAAATCCGGACAATCAGATAGATAGATAGAAAGATACATATAACTACATGATTAAACTTACCACAGCAACAGAGATCAGACCAGTCTATTGTAGGTAGCGGTGATTAAAATGTTTCAAATATTCAAATAAAGATATTTTTTTATAAATGATAAGTCCAAATCATCTCAAGTAATCATATTACAATATTGACAAATGAAAATTAATTATTTTGTCCTCCGTTTTATTAGAAACCATTCATCAAAACTGTGAGCAAAGGTTTCTTCAGTTTTCTTAGTTGGTCCAGTTCAGTAACTATATATGTATCACACGTACAGGCTGCACCAATGGAGCTAGAGGGCTGAGATTTCCAACGTTTACTACTTATCATGTATACACTATGTTTCTTTCGTTTGTTTAAATTCACCCCATAGATAGGTTTTTAGTGGGGCTCCAGTTTGCTTTGTAACTTTACGCTAAACCGATCTCTCAGCTTGTGTCTGCTTGTTTTTTTGCTTTTTCCCATTTTTTTTAGTGATTATTGCCCGAAGCATCACTCACTGGTCTCCCTCTCTTCAAATGTTTTGATTGATCACTCCTAACACAGCATGATACCAAAAATGGTTGGTCATGTGATGGTCTCTATTCTTTATAATTTTTGTTTATTTATTGGTTCTAAGCTGAATTTCTTTGAGTTTTTTTTTTTTTGGAAGGGAAGATTTTATTCTTTTATCAATTCTCGTGCAAAAAAAAAAGCTATGACTCAAATGGAAGGGGACAATACCCGATCACTTATTACTTTCTTTCTTTCTTTTTTTTTTTTTTTTAGATAGTTGAATTTTTTTTCCGTATTTATTTGTGAATTATTCTTTCTCCATCTGAACCTGCAACCCGAATCCTGGATCCGCCTATGATTCACAGAAAATGCACAAGAAAGTTATCAGCAGAGGAAGAAAGTCAATTGTGCCCTTCTGCTGGATTGAACCTACGGCCTCTGTTCTCTCTGCCCTGAGCTCCTCATATCACATCACTCCTTATTCGGCCCGTTTGTAATAAATGAAGTAGATTCTGAGGCGAATCCATGTACTATGCGCTACTTTACCGATGGAAGGACTCATGCCTTTCCCAAGGGTAATAAGGGCAAAGTGAATCGCTGAAGTTTGGACACAGCGCGCCGGGTCCATTTTCCATGTCATAACATGTTCGGCTAGCCTGTGCGTCACCTAACAGCAAGACAGATCAGGGGCATTGAAGCAAAATGCAACCGTTGATTATTTAGAGCTGAAATACAGTAGAATGAAGATTGCCAAAAGTTATCCCACTTGATGGCTAAAAATGGCTGGATTTTTCATTTTCAAACCATCTTCATGGCTAAAAGTTGATGTGCTCTTCAAGTAACGTTATTGTCCTCGCTATAAGATACCGTTCAGCGAATCTAAGATATCGTTTTCAGAATCTTAAGCTTAACCCTAACCCTGACCCTGATAAGAATTTTGGAGAGTGCATAATAATCTAAGCCATAAAATTACCAGGGAATTTAAAAAAAATAAAAAATCTACCCATTTTTAGTCATCAAGAGGGATAACTGCAGACAATTTTCGTACTATCGTATTTTAAAACCAAATAAGCAAGGATTACCGAGCAAAGATATTTCCTATTCAAAGGCAGACAAGTGGTTTTCTACTTGTCTTAACTTGGCCTTGGAAAACTAATCAAACAGATTTTCTTATTTGTTTAGTTTGCACGTAATTTATTAAGCAGACAGAAAATTTATTTTTCAATCTTTGGACGTCTACGTTCAAGTGCCTCTGCCTACCAACATTCCTGCCTTTGATTCGCGAATAAAAGCCATAAGTGTTCCTTTATTTATTGTGCTTACGTTTTAAACAAATACAAAGAAGGTTATTCAGTGTTGCTCGTCCAGAAACGGCAGGGCATTATATCCATGACACACGTTGATAGCATTTTTCGATGCAAAGGCTATCTCTGTCACTTATTCATACTGCTAATTCTCAGACATTAATCGAGCCTTTGGCAGGTAATGGGAGGGAGTTTCTTCATGTTTGAGAACTAATAGTAATAAGAAGTGACAGGGAATGACAGGGAGTTTGTTCATGTTTGAGAACAGGTAATATTTAGAAGTGACAGGAAGTTTGTTTATTTTTGAGAACTAATGATAAGAAGTGGCTGGGAGTTTGTCCATGTCTGAGAAATACAAATAATAAGAAGTGGCAGGGAATGGCAGAGAGTTTGTTCATTCGCTCATTCCTTTTCCCACACGTTTATTCCTTCCTCTCAGCTTGTCCCCGTCAAGTATCGTTGTATGCTAAGTTTTGTACGTCACAAGGCCAGGGAAACGGACATAAAGAGATTGTGGTCTGCAGATCTTCTACATGAGGAAGGCCTGCCTGCCTAAAAGATCAGCAATCCAAATACTGGCTTTTAGCTGGGTACGAACACCGACTTCTGACACCGGTGTGAAATACGTACCTCTCAGCTACGATCCCATTAACACAAATATTGATATGCCTATAGGCCAATATTTGGCCAATCCTTCAAACAAAATGAAAGTAATTTATAGTTATGAATGCAAGCGGATCAAATTACATGAGAACACTCTCAAGATAATAAAAAAAAGTGATTTCAGTTTCTTTACATATAAATTTGCATTACCATGCTAATATACTTACGTTTAGATCATATTCCATGGAGATGAAAAATCTCATTAGGCATAAATGGGTTAAGAATTGATCGCAAGTAACGTCTTCGCAAGCACAGCAATCGAAATGCTGGCTCTCAGCTGGGCTCGAACGTCAATGGTAGGAGAACGCATATCTTTCCGCTATAACCCCATTAGGAATCGCTGCCTACACAAGTGTGTAAGAAGGGACTGCTATCAAACATCGTAAGTAATAACTTCATAGTAAATTCACGGTGTTGTCCAACAATAAATGAGGCTAATTTATTCGAAACTGCGAACCAAAAACTGTAACCTAAACAGTCAAAATAGGTTTTTTCAGTTTCTACATTGATCTGGCGGACTGCCTATGTATATGTATATCACGCATACGGGCCATACCAATGGATGTAGAGAACTGAAATTTTCAACATTCATTCCTTTTGGTTTTACATTCCACACGAATAGGATTTTAGTGAGGGGTTGGATCAATTTGCAATGTAAGTTTATGTTAAACCGAAATTATTTTTTAAAGATTCAGATTTTTCTTAAGCGATCACGTTCTAAGAAAAAGAATTAACTTTCTCATCGATCACCCCTTTTCCCAATTTTTTTTAGTCGATTTCCCAAACACGGCATGCTGCCAAAAGACGTTGGTTGCATGACAGTTTCTATAGAGTGATTAACCAGATCTGTTCCGTTATTTGTTGACATGAAAATCGTTAAAAGTGTCCTGTATAAAAAAAGAATGGCGTCAAATCTTAAAACTGAACTCATTTCCTTCGTCTACCTTCACCACCAAACCGTTATTATCTTTTTTTGTGCTTTAATTAAATCTGTCCCCTAAAATCATCCAAATGATTTGTATGAATCTTAATTAATGGCCTCTTCGTCCCGCCCATCATTAAATGACTTAGAGATTTCAGGTCGCCGACCTATGACCGCTAAGGAAGAAAGATGTATAACTACTGATCTGTCAGTGCAAATCCATCACAAGAGTTCTCTCCCTTTCAGCACCTGCCTGCTGTACTTAACCTGAGGTTACGTTCTGTCGTCGAAACGGAACTAAAATTTCCCACGCTATACGAGTGTGGAGCTTTCCCATGAAAATATTCCTAAGCCGAAAGGGCGTAGAGCGAAGAAGAAATCACAATCATTTTACATGGGAAAATCTTTTGAGCTTTCCCAGACTAAAAAATGATGATGGTATGATAGCCCGAGTCATTTGGTGGTGGGAGGTTCAGGAGACTGGAGTATAGGAGAGAGAGAGAGAGAGAGAGAGAGAGACAGACAGACAGACAGACAGACAGACAGACAGACAGACAGACAAGGAGAGAGAGAGAGAGAGAGAGAACGCATGCTACGTCTATAACACCTTTCGGTAAAAAATACTAGAGGCCATTTTCGGAAAGCGAGTGAAACCTGTACTAGTTTATTGTAGGACTATAACAGTTAAAATAATTTTACCCGTTACGAAAGTTACTGAGTTTAGTTAGGTACGGCACAAGACCAAATGTTGTGAGGTTTGGTTGGGGTGGAATATGGGACGGAAAAACTGTCTCGCTAATCATCCAAATAGGTATAGTCAGTCTGTAGGTAATTATTTCAGCTACGAGGGAGGCCACTAAGCTTAGTGCGGCACAAGGCCAAATGAGGGAGAATAGCGGAAGGAAAAAATGTATTTCATCAATCACTAAAGTGGGAATGGGTCTGCTTATAAGACGCACTTGAAAAAAATAAGAGTATCTGAATAATAGACTCTTATGCTGAAGTGAGTTACGTCACTTCGGGTGCTTGCCGACTATCAGTCTGTTTCACAAATTGCAAACCTCGAAGAAGAAGCCGAGGCAGGGACAGCTGA
This sequence comes from Thysanoteuthis rhombus, assembly GCA_963457665.1. NCBI lineage: Eukaryota > Metazoa > Mollusca > Cephalopoda > Oegopsida > Thysanoteuthidae > Thysanoteuthis > Thysanoteuthis major. Next base: position 52,625,981 of record OY735215.1, read on the forward strand.
TGCCATAAGCAGCATAAGGGCACCACTTTACTTTGAAGTAATACACTGCATCCGTTTCACGTTAAGTGCCTCCCCCAAATCGAAAGTCAAATGGCAGGGAAAGAAGCAACGACAAAAACAAAAAGAGCTGAACATCTCTCTCTCTCTCTTTCTCTTTCTCTCTCTCTCTCTCTCTCTCTCTCTCTCTCTCTCTCTCCCTCTCTTTCATCTTCCTTCCTGTCCACTAATTTCAACATCCGGACGTTTGTTTGTACCCTGCTTTTCAAAAGTATCCACCCAAACAGAACTGAAAACAAAATGTCCTCCGTTCTTTTTCTCATCGGAATCGAGTGATGATTCCGAGTCCCTCAGATGATTTAAGTGTTCTTTTTTTCATTGCTTTTTTCTCAGCTTTTCTTCTTGTGAGAAACTGTCAACCAAAATGTCATGATAAATTTCTTCAGTTTTCAAGTGGTTATACACTTATATTTGAAGCGTGCAGGCTGCACCCATGGAGCTAGAGGGCTGAAGATCGAAACATTTACTCCATATTATGTCTACAAAAAAGCTTTCTATTTTTATAACCCCACAATAAATAGGTGCAATTTGCAATTCAAGTTTATGCTAGATTGGTCTCAAGTTTTTGTCCGGCTGCGTTCATGTCCAACAAAAGGTAAGAGAAGTAACTTTCAATTTTTTTAATTGATCATCCCAGCATTGCATGCCGCTAAAAAATCTTGGTTTCATGATGGTTTCTATTGGATGACTAGCCAGATCTGTTTTCTATTTTAAATTCATTTTCTTGTTTTTTATTATCTAATTATAGGAACGCAATTTGTCATAGCGTGGAGAGTTCACTTGGTCCAAAGGCTTCCAAACGAACAAAAGCGGAAGTGACGTCACGAAAACCTGGTGACGAAAGGTCAGGGTTTATTTTTTTTTCGATTTTGTTCACCTTTTTTTTTGTTCATCACATACATCCACACCCAAAGAAAAATGTAGGAACAAAAAACATGAAACTCGTTTCAGGTTAGTCACTGAATCGGAAACGTCACGTGACCAACATTGCCAAGTTAAGAGTGATCAATTAAAATTTTGGAGAAAAAAAAAAAGAAGTTGAGCATTGAATGAGATACTTCTCTCGCTTTTGTTGGACGCTAAAGAGTCTGAATTTTTTCTAGAATACTATCCTGGAAGAAGCTGGGCAAAAACTAGACACTGATTTACATTGTAAATTGAAACCCCAACCCCCTATAAAACTATTTTTGGTGTGGAATTTTCGAAAAACATAGACATGTTAAATAAAAAAAAATCGGCCCTCTAGTTTCATTGGTGCAGACTGTACAATCTTAGTGTGAGCAAGCACGACAAAACCAACCAATAGGTAAGATTAGAGTGATTTGAAATCACGACCAACTGATTGAAAGGCAGCTCTCTTACTAACTGAGCTAAGCAAGTTTACCTAAGTTCCAAAATATATGATAGAAATATGCAAGGGCTTATTTTATTTATTTCTGAAATTTATTTCTGAAATTAACATTTTCTCAACGTGATTTGAAATCACGACCAAATGACTGGCAGTCGGCTCACTTACCAACTGAAAAAAAATTACAAGTCTTACATATCTACGTCTTCATCTACCAGGTTTGTAAGGGCTTATTTCATTCTAATAGATAAAAGCATTTATACCGAAAAAAATATTTCTATTATCTAAAAAAAACTATCCAGGATACAATTTAGAAGTTGTAGTGACCTTCCTCGGTCAGGATAGGAGTCGGAGTTGCTCTATAGAAACCCTCATGAGACCCACGTCTTTTGGAAGCATTGGAAAAAGAGATGTCTAATAAATGAAAAATAAATTGTCTTGCCTCTTGCCGAGCAATGACCACAAAAGGAAGTCTGAATTGAAGAACGAACAAGCGTCAATGCTACCGGTCACAAAACAGGGATCAGTTTAATATAAACTTACATTGCAAATTGAACCCCCTGCCATAGAATCAAAAACCTTGGGCAGGGGATGATTTAAAAAAAAAAACTATTAAAAATCGTTTTTACTTGACATAATAAGGAGTAAATATTCATATATTAAGCCCTTTAGCTCCACTGGTAGGACCTGTACACGTGATATATGCATAACCAATAAGCCAGATCGACTTGAAAACTGAAGTAAACTACGTGGATAGTTTTGGTGACAATTTTTGTCTTTTCTGGGATTCTGTTCGGGTGATGATTTACCCGGTGCAAAGATAGGCAATATCTGTGTTTTACAGAATCAAGCCAAAATCGGGGAAAACCCCATGTACAAGAAAATACGCCCTCTCAAAAAAAAAAAAAAAAAAAAGAAAAAGCTCTTCAAACATCTTAAGAGTTCTAGCATATGACAAAAATTTGATTGAGGAACTGAAAGCACACCTCCACCAGAATTAAGAAGAATCAATTCAGTTGAAAAATTCAAAATGTTATCAACCTTTCATGGTCATCGTCAGTCTTTTAACGTCCGTCGTTGGACATAGACCTTCCCCAGGATCCGCCACATTTCTCTATCATCGGTGTCGCAGAGCCAGTATTTTCTGAATTTGTCTAGTTCATCTCTTGCTTTTTGTCGGCCTCGGTTTAGCATGTGGTCTCTGGGGATCCATGTTGTGAGTCGTGATATCCACCGGTTATCTGCCATTCTCGCAACATGACCAGCCCATTGCAATTTGAGTTTTCTAACGGATTTTATGATGTCTCTGACCCCGGTTTTCTTTCTGATATACTGTGCTATCTTGTGATCACTCCATGGGAGGTTAAGCATGATTCTCTCATGTGCACATTGCATGCTTCTCAGTTTGCAGGTTTGTCTCTTGGTTAAGTTCCATGTTTCAGCTCCATAAGTGACTATCAGGATATCGGGAGGATGCATTGATTGTATACTCTTCTTTTTAGGATTATTGGGATCGTCTGTTTTTTGAAGGTTGAGCTCGCTTTACTGTACTTTCCTGTAATACCGTGGCACAGAAAGGACCGAGTTGTTTTATAGGAAACGGGATGACCAAGAAAAGTCTTTTTAACGATTCGGTATTTAAGTTTACCCGGAGGAAGGTAAATTCCAGATACCCAGAAGTTGGACCATAATTAATTACGCTGATTTTCAATACATTCGGGGCACCTAACTCGGTCAGATTAGCTCAGTCTCAGCCGGATCTGTGATCAGATTGGCTTCAACAGCAGTTGTTGAACCATAATTGAATCGTACGCAGTTGACATTCGGTTTGGTATTCATCAAACTTTTCGATGTAAAAATAACATTCTTCGACATAAGGATGCTGAAAAGTTCTAGGTCCGATCGACCTCTCAAAGTTCTCGACCAAAACCACTTCTGACAAATCGTGACGTGTTGATACACCTAGATTTCAAAATTCTACCAAAAATAAACTAATCGGCGGATTTCGACTATATGAAGTAAATAAATGATCATGAACACTATGCAGAATCTCATACTACCTTTTTTATGCAGAGTAAATATTGAGAATTCATAGGTCTGAAGGACTACTTTTTAAATCTAAATTATAATATAATATACAGGTCGGCCATGGGCAAAATCAAGAAAACAAAAGTTGGCCATTACACCAAGAAGTTGCTGATCCCTTTTCTACATTAAACATTATCTACAGCTCTGTATCTTACTGATGTTCGGTGCTAATGATAGATTATTACAAGGATCTTCAAGATATCACGACACAGCGTTTAAATTGACGTCTTTGAAAATCTTTAGTTGATCAGCAGATCAAATCAATTAAAATTCCAACTAAAAAGCATTCAGAAAGCGTCATTGTCACTAAATACTGATCCGCTAGATCACGGCATCCAAGACTATGCCGTGACAAAAGTTCGTAATAAAAATAATTAGCATCAATTAAGCGTGACCCCACCCCCCACTGAAAAACTAGTTTGCTGGGGATGAGGGGCTTAAAACACCCTAAAATTCGTTAAGAATAAAAATGCAAATTAAGCATCCAAGATTGACTAAAATTGAGTTTCAGGAAATAAAAGCTACTGAAATTAAGTCTTGTCTAGAAGCCTATTAAAAACATATTTCAAAACTCATCTAAGATTTTCTATCAGAAATCTAAACCATTTCTAAATAAATCCAGAACCTTTTATATAATGTGTGAGAATTTTCCTTTCATGTGTATGAACGTGGTAAGATATCAAAATGCGCGTATCTCACGCAGAATGATTGAGACTTGGAAAATCTCCCTAGGTCTTGCGTCAGACTAAGTAATTCCCAGTAAATATCTATATCAAAATGGCCGTTACATTCATTCCAATTGAATGTTTTCATTTGATCGATCTTGTTTTGTAATAAAGCCATTGTCCCAGGTCTGATACCTTGCAGCGACCATCACAGCTGCTATTCTCAAAAATCGATACTGTGACATCTGAGGACTGATTGGAATCGATCTGTATTTACATTAAGTCGCATAGGTCAGTGTTTACTCAGTATGGTGGGATTTATTTTTTGGTTTTTAGAACTTTCTCTTTTACCTTTAATTTATTCTATCTAAAAAAAAAAATTCTTATTTGAAAACCTTATAGAGAAACCTGCCTCGAAATGTACAGTGAACAATACTGGGGGGTTATCCTTCAACAAAAGACAGAGAATGATAACCTGGGGAGAGAAATAATGACACCACCGTCTCTACCTTCCCACATCTCGAGTACAGCAGGTGGAACACAGAGTAGAAAAAAGAAATTCTCTTGGTAATTCTGTAAGCAAGAATGTATGCAGTCTTTTGGAAAATAAAAAGAAAATTTTGTTAGATGACCTTTTTTTAATGACACAAATAAAAAAAAGGAGAGGAAAATGATTGCATGGAAACAGAGAAAAAGCTTGCTTTCACTGGAAGATAACTTCCTCTAACAAGTTATTGTACAGTGGGCATCGATATGTGTTTATATCCACATACACACACACACACACGCACACACATAGCGATAGCACCGTGCCTTTGATAAAATGCACAGTATCTATATATATATATATATATATGCACAGTATATATATATATATATATGCACAGTATATATATATATATATATATATAGACGAATTAATAAATATATACAAACATTCATATATATTTCTCAATTTCTTCTTTTTGAAGGGTTCACTACTTGAAGTAAAGCAGTTAATTGAATATTACACGGAAATTGTTTGCTAATTCTAATGCTGGCCGCTCTGTTCCACTCGGATGAGGTTTTCAAAATGGACTCACTTGAAAAATCTCAGCTGAGTGAAACAGAGCTGCCTGAACTGTAATGAACCAATAATTTCCTTGTAATATATATATATATATATATATATATATATATATATATATATATATATATATGTATATATATAAGATATTATATACAAAATATTACACAAAAATTCGGAAAATTTTATCAGATTGGTCAATCTGTTCATTTACCGACTTACCCAGCGTTTTAGGAAATTAAAGAAAACTAATTTTTTTTTCTCCGATGAAGCCCAACTTTTGGATATATGTCTATAATACATACACACACACAGAGCGCACGCACACGCATACACGCACATATCTTTTAATCTCTTTTTCTATTCAGCAAGTCGAGAACCTTCTTGCGCTGATGTTCATTCTTGTGACTCCAAGATGGCGTAGAGGGTTGTCGTTGATGATTGGAGGGAGTTGATCGCAAATGTCGGATAATTCCTCCAGCTCTTCCATCTCCAGCTGCACGTCCGCCAACATGTCCTCGTGGAGGTCGCAGCTCATGTTCAATTTGATTCTCTGTATTTCTTGGCGAATTGTTAAAAGCTGGCGCGCCAGATCTTGATCCTGGTGTCTCATGTCTGTCTGGAATGGATAAATGCAACAATGTCCCAGGTCATTAGAAATACTGTTCAGAGAGAGGGAGAGAGAGAGAGAGAGAGAGAGAGAGAGAGACAGACAGACAGACAGACAGACAGACAGACAGACAGACAGAGCAAATTAAAAAAAAAATCTCGTTCAAAATACATCCAAATTACAACAGTATCTCAAATTAATTAAATCTAGGCAAATGCAAATCATTATGGATCCGTGGTTACGAAGTTAAGGTAAAGGTTAAATTGAGCAACGTGGGGAGACAACTTTTTCAAGGGAGATAACTCTTTAGAGATAAGTTATGGGTGATAACTCCAACAAACCAAAAGTTGCAATTAATTAAAAATGGCAAACACAAAATAATTAGGAAAATAATTCAAGAAAAGAACACAAAAAATAACACATCGGACAAATAACAACAAAAAAAAAATGAACATCCCATTTGAAATCTAAAATACTTCATTGCAACGATTACACAACATGAATGAAACGGGCAGAGAATAATTAAAAGAAAAGGCAATAAAAACATGAAAAAAAAAAGTGAATATTGAATAAATAACAAAATATTTAAAATACTCTATTGAAACGATTGGGGAGTTATAATAAAAGCAGGGAAAGAAAGAAATGGCACAAATATTAATACCAAGTTTTTGTAGAGACGAGAAAGACAATGTCCAGCAGAATTCTCTTTTCTATTTTTTTTTTCAGTTTAATCTTGTAATTTTCCTTCTTTTCATGTTTTATTGATATCTTTCATGACTTATTGCATTTGTGCCATTTTTTGTTTTTCTTTCGATGTGTAATTTTGTTTCTTTTCATGTTTTATTAATATTTTTGATTTTTTATGACATTTGTGCCATTTGTGGTTATTTGTTTGATGAGTAATTTTTCTTTCTTTTAATTCTTTTTATTGCCTTTTTAAATCGTAATTTTGTTAATGTGTCAGAATTATCTCCCTCAAGTCATCTTGAATGATTTATCTCCCTTGAAAAAGTTATCTTCCCAAGACGTCCATCTACCCAAAGGTTGAATCAATGTTTTTGTAGGAAGTATCATCCAACTGTCGGTGCATAATTTTAGTCTGAAGCAAGAACCCCCCTCCCAACAAAACAAAATAAAAGACAAAACGAATGCCTAGATCTAGAGGACCCCCCCTCCAGGCTTCACCTCCATATTGCATTTGAAAAGTTGCGTCAAAATCAATTCCTGGAGCCTGAAGCTTCAAAAGGGGAAGTGCTGAGGGACATGGACAATTCTTGCTCCCCACACTAAGCCCAATCTCGAGGCATATTCATCCCTCACGAATAAATACCGTAACTCAAGTCGTCGGTAGCTAGGTGGGAACAGGCGAAGACAAACTCACGCACGAACATACTCAAACCTATTAAATATGCAAACCTGATACACATGCACGCACGAACACACACACACATGTACACACACACACACATACACACACACACACACACACACACATATATATATATATATATATATATTAGAAAAAAGTTAGAAGTAAGGAAAAGTCACAATTGTTAGAGATTATTTGATATTTAATAACTTTTTTGTAACATTTTGTGAAAATGACTGGTGTTAATTTTTCTTTTTTTAAATAATTGCTGAAATCGGCCAGGGAACTTTTGTGAGCTTATACAAAAAATCTAACCATTGATACAACGCCTTACTTTTTACTTCTCTCTTACATACACTGGACCCTTCTCGTGGAATACTACTACCCTTATACACACACACACACACACACACACACATATATATATATGAATGCGTGCGTGTGTGTATGTGTATGTGTAATCTGTAAATAAACTTGCCAACGATAATGCAAATCTCTACAATGCATTCGTAATCTTGAATTTGCGCTCATACACTCATTTGCATAATATATATATATATATATATATATATATATATATATATATATATATATATATATATATATATATCCACATTCTATTATATATAAATATCCACATTCTATTATATATAAATATCCACATTCTATTATATATATATATATATATATATATATATATATATATATATATATATATATATATATATATACATATATATATGCATTTACAGGTGTGTGTGTGTGTGTGTGTGTGTGTGTGAGTGCATGTGTTTGTGTATCCCCTTAATAAACTTACCAGTTCTTCTGTGATCCACTGAATAGAGTTAGTAATCCAACTCTTCCTCTCTTCCGTCAAAACATCATTGTCCAGATTCTCTGGCAAAGGTGGATTCTTGGGTCTCTGTTGGACCTGGGCCTGCCAGGCTACATAACTCGGGCGACGGGTAGCCAGTTTCAATCTAGCCGTCGTGGCCTTCAACTGGGCCATATCTGACCGAATATCACTATCAACATCCTCTGAAACATGGTCGACACTAACCCCTTCGGAAATAACACCCAGTGGAGTCCTGCGCGGGTCTCTGACCCGAGAACTGGGCATCGGAGATACGAATTCTGCATTTTTTTGTACGGCAATCTCGTTGTCGTTATTCGGGTCAACAGCGTTGTTTGGGGTCCCCGAATCAAGGACGGCTTTTGTCTTGGTAGTGTGGTCGGGATTTGAATCGTGATGCTCGCTTTCGTGGTATTCGTCGTCTTCTGCCTCGTCGTCTGCGCATGCTCCTCCCAAGTCTGACTGGTCAACATCAGACAATCGGGACCAGTTGTTGATCATCGGAGTGGAAGTCGTGAGAATTTGAAACATGGGTCTGTTGTTCACAATCTATTCTCTGTAATCGCTTCTATAGATCAGGAGAGCCCTGTTGCAATAGATAAATAGATAAATGAAATAGTTTAAACCAAATCAAAACAAAAAAATAGATTAATAACCTAACCAAGAGATCACATGCGCAACCGAGGCCGGCAGAGAATTAGTTGGAGAGACGAGCTTGACAAATTCAGAAAGTACTAGCACTGCGACGCCCACGTTAAAGAAGTTTGGCGAATCTTGGGAGAGGTCTATGTTCAACGATGGACATTAAGAGTCTGATGATTATGATAATAACCCTTTGTGTTGGTAAGAAATTAAATTGATGGAATAATATCCCCATAACTCTATACCCCGAGCTTTGTTTCGTAAAGACTTTACATCGTTTCCATAGCAGACCTTTTGGTCTGATACGGTACGATGCACTGTTAGTATGATGATTTCTATGTTAAAATGTTAAAGCAAAATTGTATATGTTTCCCTGTCTACACGTACACTTGCATTTATATAAAGCACTGGTTGATAGTTGTGTTATGTATGTGTGTTTGAAAGCGGAAATGTCTATACAGATGTGTGTGTGTGTGTGTGTGTGTGCGCGCGCGGAAATAAACACATATGTGTGTGTTTATATGTATGGCTGTTGACTTTCTTCTAGATGAGGAAAGTCAAGTAGCGTTTAACAATAAGCGATAATGGATGATTATTGGGGAAGAGGGTGCTGCTAAGTCTATCCAAACCAGTGTCCCCTGCATGGATATCGTCCGATAAAGGTTTAATAGGGTGATGGCTCTAGAGATTATTCTGATGAATTCTTTTTTTTCCGTGAGGAAGAAATGCGTATTGGTCAAGTGGCTAGCTCAACCAATGAGATTATTGCAATTTTTCCGGATGATGCTGAAAAATTTCAAAGTTGACGCAGAATTAAATCCTTTTTTTTTTGAGAGAGAGCTGACAGATATTTTTCCCTCTTTCGACGTTCTTGAAAAAATCCGTCCGAAATAATGAATAAGAAACTAACTCAACTTTCACACTGTCAATTCCAAAGAAAAAGGATATAAGAAAGAAAGACACTTGACTTTAGATTAAACGGGTCGATAATTCCTCGCTAAGAAACACGGACGTCATAAGTGAGGTTACGGATAATTAAACACACGCGTCTCCGATGATGATGATGATGATGCTGCTGCTGATAAAACTTGTTCAGAAGAATTTTCTAGAGCTCAGACACGGTTGCAGTGTCATTCTGTCAAATTACTTAGACCTGCAACAAAGTCAATCATACAAGCAAATTGTTTTCTTTTTTCTGTGAGACTGGTATCAGAATGGAATGCATTACCTGTGGATATTGTAAATGCATGAACCATTTCGCAATTCAAACAGAAATTGAGAATCATACTCATTGGAGAAGGGCAAACTAATCATGATTAATCATCGTCCATAAATAGTGAATAGTTCTATTTTCATTCCACTTCAACCCTGACTCAAATCAGCGGATGTTTCATTACCTTTCATTGATACCACGATTTCCTTGTCTTAAGATGAAAACCCTTTCCTCCGAATGGAAGGATTATTAATTTTCTACATTAAAAACGGAAATTAAAGACATGATCCATACATCATAATTCCTTGAATTACTGGGACTAGTATCCTTATCTTTATTTATATCACTATATTTCGGCGGGTGTGATCTGAGGTTCTTACATTAATTGATATAATCGATAATTATTCAGTTATTTGGTCAAGTATTTCTTCCTTTGTTTTTCATCACTGCATTCTAGTAAGTGAACTCTCCGACCTTACCGGTATTATCTGAGGTTCTTAAATTAAGCTGTGATATTATTCAATACATCACTCGAATAAGCCTTTCTGCTATTGCCTGTAGTTCTAAAACTGAAGCATTGTTATTATTCCATACATCATTCGGACTAATATCCTTATCTGTGTTCATCTCTTATAAGTTGTATCCGGTAATCATCGAGCTTTTCGTACTTGACGTAGTTGGTACTCAGTTATTGGTTGATCTATTTTTTACATCGTACTAAGTTTTTATACGCCTGATTGACTACTGACCGAGTTTAAAAAAAACAAGAACAAAACAAACAAAAACAAACTAGGAATAATCAAGGTCAAAACTTGGTTCAAGTTGAGAATCGAGAATTCCAAAAAATCGAGAATCTCGTTCTCAGAAATTTCTTGTCTCATTTCCTGTTTTGTTCAACAAAACCTCTTCTCATTTCTCGATTTATACTTCCAGGTGATACGTAAGACTTCAATTTCAGCTCCCACTAAGTTTTTTGTCTTAACAGAAAGCTAATTAGTTTGACCTAGTTTCAACTTCGTTATTGACTGACTACTGACTCAGCGTCTTTTTCATACTAAAATTTGACCAACTACTGATTTACTCTAAAGGAAAAAACAAACTATGTACCAGCTATGGTACTTACACGTTCTGACTAAGTCTGACACAAGGCACGAAATGTGACTCGCAGAGCCTTTACTCAATATGGATCTATGAAACTAGTTCGTTGACTACTACTTAACGGCGAGGGGATTTTTGTATTCAGTAAGCTTAGCTCTATTCAGCACAAGACCACAAGTGTTAGTCAATCAGTGAGGATTGAACTCACTACAGTAGTAATGGTCTGAGAGACAAGCTTGATAACCACCATAATATTGAGTATATTATAGTGGTAAAGGGCAAACCGAGTTCAGATTTGCGTTCACTGTGCACTAATGCCCCTGGGAAAGGCATTGATCAATCTCTCCAACCTCCCTCAACGAGCTATGGGTAAATAGCCGGACAGACTTGGCTGTCTAGGAGATGGCCAACTCTCATTCCAAACCAGGGAGTGGAGACTCCCTTAAGACGGATGGATGTCAAATTTCTTCTGGCAGCTCCTGCCGTCAAGTTGAAGCATAATGTATCTTTCCACTTTTTAGACTACATCTGTGAGGTTGCAAGAGGGATTCTACCGACTTTGAATCTTAGGATCTTCATACACTTTGCTCAATCTACAGCAGTGCCCCCTCCAACCGGGGAAGGGGGCGTGGATTCAAAGCGGGGGAATAAGGCTATTAGGTAAAAATAAAAGTCATGGTGAATGTTTTTGGCTTAAGGGTAGTAGGGGTTTGCTTCTTACTACTAGACCCATGAATCTAAGAACTAGAAGCAAAAAAACAAAAAACAAAACAAAAACAACAAAAAACAAAACAAAAAACAAATCTAAAAAACGAAAGAACAAACAAACAAACAAAAAAGAGCAGAGATCACATTGATGCGTATATCAGTAACGACAGCAGAAATCTTCTTTTGTAAAAAATTGGAATCTGAAATGATGTTTTCCAAATTATCTTGGCTTGTTTTCTTCGAGTAACAAAAACACAGCAGAAGATGTACTAATGTAAAATTGAACGAATCCTAATCATAAAGCCGTTTAATTATAAATACAATAAAATGATTATCTAAAATTATTCTTTGTTGCAACTTCCTTAAATGGACGGGGGAAACAAATAATTTTATCGACAAAAGTGGGGAATGACCTTGGAAAGGTTGGGAACCACTGGCTCACAGCTTTGAGGAAGTCACAATCGGCGTCTTTCCATTGTTTACCGAGACAGAAGAAGGCCATCTTTAGAAGGGGTCATAACTTATTTAATGGTTTCCTGGTGCTTTTGCGTATTTTCAAATGTCATTACTGTCAAGGCATTTCATAATGGCCGAAAATTGCTTCATACTTCCTCGTGGGGCCAAAGGACTTCTCCAGACTGACTGCCGACGAGGGTGTGGATAAGACCAACGTTTGAGGTGTAGAGGATGGAGTATGGGCCAGAATATTCTTTTTAAAGATAAAAAATCATGAATAAGAACAGAATTAGGATTAACAAAAAAAGGATAAAAATAAGAATAAAATATAAAAAAAAAAAAAAAATCACATCAAACAAATCTTAGGGAATAGCGGTTTCCAGACAGAAACTTATGGGGATTTAATGATTAACACCACATTTCAGGCGAATATAAATCCTAGTAGAGAAAATTGCATGACAAAAACAAAAACAATGACTATAACCGGCAGGGTAAAAAAATTCTTGTTCCCTGAAACTTCAAAGGACCATATTTCTCGAAGGGTTGAAGATAGACAGACGGCTTTAATATGTTTTCAGTACAGTTTTGAATGTTCTATCAAATGATTTAGGAAAATTCAGACATGAGCATTTTGCTTACCGTGATTGGCAGCCATCTTCAAGAAGTACATATAAAAAAAAATGCCACCGCCTATTTTCGCTTATTATCATAAAGAAATATTGACTAAAGGTCCTAAGGATGCCAAACAATTATTTTTTCTGGGGTTCTTCAGGGTTTCTGCTTGAGTATATAAAATGAATCACGTAATTTTTCGTTTCAGCAAAACTGCCGACCAGTATTTGATTATTTAATTTTCTAAACTGAACAAAGCTTCCCATCCGAGCTGAATCTTTTGATGATCCAAAATCTTCGCCCTGATTCAACTTTGAAAATGACTAAACAAACTCAGTCTTCTTGTGATAAACCATCTGCAAATATTTCGTCAAAAGATATTCATTGTCAATATTTGTCCTCCGTGAGCCCCTACGAAACGCGGCAGCAACCTTACTTAAACAACCAATTATCGACGAATTACTGTTGACAATTGGTTATCACGGTGGCCCCAGGGATTTAAGAATGTTGTTATAACAAATTTACAATTATAACTGAGGGTTTTTATACGCAGAGTATTCATAATGAAGAACCAAAAAGTACAGACGAAAATGATTTCTTATAACCCTTTCACATTCTAATATCCAATACACGTGTTATAGGTCTTCAATCGAATGAGCCACACAATCTTAAAAATAGGCCTGCTTAGACATTCAATTGAAACCGTCACAAGGTCAATGTCTTATGGCAGTATGTCTTGTTAGAAATGATCATTCAAAAAATTGGAATAAGGGTTGATCAATAAATGTGTTACTTTCTTGACTTTTGTTGGATCAGTGGAAAGTTCAAATTTAAAAAAAACAAGCGGGCAAAAAATAGTGATCAGTATAACTTACATTGTAAATCGAACCTGTAACTAAAAGCCTAGTTCGGAGGAATTAAAAAAAAACCCCAAAAGACCGTTTTTTTCAGACAAAATAAGGATTGATGTTGTAAATATCAGCCATCTATTTCCCTTGATGTGGCCTGTACGCGTGATGCCTAGCCAGACAGACTAACTTGAAAACTGGAGAAACCCATTTTGACAGTTTTGGTTTACGGTTTCTGATAATGCACTGAAATCTTCATGTGTCGTTGCTGCAGAATAATCTCCAAGTCTTTAGTGAATATATAAAAAAAGTCCCCAGCATCAAATTCAGCTCAATCCGACAATCAATAAGGCAACTTCGTTGGAAGAAGCTGCAGACCTCTTCACAAAATGGCATCTGTTGGAAGATCTTTGCTTGGCTCCGATAATAAAAGCCAGAATTGTTCGATCGTGAGCGTGTCTTTGAGAAAAGGCGGGAAGCAGGCTTCACGCAGTCACTTTTTAAAGTCAAGTTAGAGGGATCAATATCTCACTTTGATTTTTTTAAATGCTCGATAAAAAGAGATTAAATTGTGCAACGCAATTCTTTTTCCTGGTAGTTAAAGTTACTTTCTGATTGTTTATGAGTTAAAAGTGTTAGAAACGTCTATTCTTCCTTTGAAACTTTGCTTTTGTGGCCAGGATAGTGAAATTTAAATGTAAATGCTTTTTTTATGTGATTAAAAATGTGCAAGTTTGCCCATTGTCCGCGTGAAGATGAGAAGATTTCAAATTATCACTGTTTTGATCACAAAAGCAAAGATTGGAGAGAATTTTTGACATTTTAATGCCTTTTAGACATAACAAATCAGAAAATATCACTTATTACCCAAGAACAAAAAAAAAAAAAAAATGGAAAGACGTTCCTCAGTGTTATTCTCAACTCAGTTTTTAACTGATTGGTAAGCACATAGATTCTGGCGTTTTTTTTCTCCCAGATCTTTTTCTTATTTTTTTACTCATTAAAAAAATCATAGCTAAAAATCTATTTCTTCAGTTTCTTCAGTTTTCTAATAGTTCCGGCTGACTGGTTATATACGCCTATATCACACGCAAAGGATGCACCAATGGAGCTAGAAGGCTGAAGATTTCAATATTAATTCCTTATTATGTCCAGAAAGATATTTTTTTGTTTGTTGAAAATTCCCCCACCTAAATACGTTTTAATGGGAGGGAGTCAATTTGCAATGTAGGTTCATGATAAATTAATCCCCTAATTCGTGTCCATGCTTGTTTTTGAAAATTCAGCTGTTTTTCTTAGTGATCACGGGCTAATAAAAGATGAGTGAGGTAACTTATTCGTTGATCTGTTTTTTTTTAATTGATTACCCAGCTCTACCACGACATGCATTCAAAAGTCATTGGTCACGTGACACTTTCTGTTGAATGCCTTACGCTACCTGTTTAAGAAGATCATTTAATTAGAAACAAAGACCAAAAACATTGTTTAATATTGCACTGTGTCCATTGGTACGCAGGTATTATAACTAGGAGCCCGACTACCAGAGGTCATTATGTACCGATATGGAAAGTTGATGGGGCTTGGATGAGAAGAAGTGGGAGGTAGTCCTCCAAAAAACCTTTGTGAACCATAGACCGGCATATACAGTAACATAAAAAGACAGTTGGTAATGATCTGCCTTATGGTTGAAGTAATTACGCATTTGCCAGTGGTGACCAACATACTCTCTAGTAGTTATTTGTACATTGTATAGACTACGAAAGAACTAACACGGTTGTTCAATTATAGAAAGAACGAGCACCGAAAAAAATGAGTACTGGGATTGATCTCACGTACTCAGACTTTGGAATTTATGTCATTTCCTGCGCCCAGTGCAGTACTGCATACACCGGACGAACAAAGAACCCATTTCGGAAGCACTTCAATGGTCATTGTAAGAACTAGAACGAATAACGACTCGTCTAAACAAAACGACACTCAAGCGACACTTGACCACTATTGCAAGTAAACACTAGTTTATACGAAAATCTAAAGTTCCGCAAAGCATCCAGGGTCACGTCTTTGAAGGAATGCAGAGCCAATGACCTCAACTTGCGTGAAAACAACTGGAAGGTTAAGCTGGGGTCCTCTATTATAATAGCTCAGATGATATTACCAGAGGTAATGGAATTCTGAGTACTGAACATCATGTCATTGTTCGCTATCACAAAGATTTTGCTTGTTGTTTTTCCTTGATTGGTACATATCGTTATCGTATTTTCAAATAATTTCTTACCAATTCATAAAATCTGTGTGCATTTACTAACTGGATGTTGATGATGGCCTGATAAACCGAAATATATTCATTGTTTTAAAAATATTCCAAAGAGAAAATAAGTTGAAACTATAAGATTTTATTTTAGTTCCAGTGTTTGTACAAATCTTACGTTGTGCAACTTGTTCTCCCGTCACAAAAGTATGTACACACCGAATGCTTAAGCAAACATAAACTTGAGATTGTTCTAGATAATTTGGCCTCAGCGTATCTCTCATAGCTAATAAAAACTACTTTGGCAAGTTTTGATATAATACAAACATCGTTGCATTAGTTAAGATTTTATTATACACAGTGAAATATTTGTTCAGTTTGTTGTTCTATCAAATAGAGAAATAAACGAGAATTTCTCATTTCAATGTGACACAATGTCGGAACAAATCAAAATACATTTATCATATTCATTGCTACATTATTTTTAGGTAACAAACATTCTCTGCGCACATTAATTTCCTTTGTGCTCTGGTTGCAAAACGTTAATGCACACGCACAGTTTAAAGGGCACCACGCTGATGACTGCAATCAATGTTCAAGCCAAAATAATTGCTAGACCTTCGAATGCTGTTTTTATAGGTAAGAACACCCTTCACACCTCGAAGATTGGTTTAAAACAACCTGGCGTAACACAATCTTCCAGTTCTATTTTCCCTTATTTAGCTTCATCACGTGCCAAGATAAGCTTAATCATATTCCAAAGAAATCGACTTGATATATTCTTTTTTTTTTCAATCAAAGACCATCATAAAATCTGTCACCATAGATTTGCTCAGTTTTCAAGTTGGTCTATGTGTGTATTTATCATGTGTTTTCTTTTGATTCTCCACCTAAATTGGTTTTTGGAGTGGGTATGAGTTGGAAGGGGCCATTTGCAATGTAAGTTTATGCTAAATTTTCCCTGGTTTGTCCCTGGCGTTCGCACTTGTTTTTCAATTTATTTGGATTTTATTAATTATACAACAATTCATTGATCACTTCTTTTTTTTTTAATTAATCACCCTCAATATAGCATGCTGCCATGATCACGTAACGGTTTCTATTGAGCAACTGACCCGACCTGCTTATTCATTTTTTTTTATGAGAGGGAGCACCTATCCCTCACCTATCATAGCAGCGCTGTGGTTCGTATCTCCATCACCATCCGTGGCATTTTTTTCTTTCTCTCCTCTTCTCCCTGTTAGGCCACAGCAAACACCTGGGGGTCATAGATCTCATATTTCTTACACTCTCCTCAGTATTCGTGCAGACCCCAGCAGTGCTGTGATCTGAACTGTCTCAATCCTTCATTTTATCCCCAGCTTTTCCAATCTCGCTTTCAATGTCTTTGGTGCGGTTCCAAGTGCACTTACCATTACTGATACTACCCTGACTTCCATCTTCCACACTTACTTTAGCTCCCTTGCTGGGTCCTGGTATTTTCCCAGCTTTTCACTCTCTTTCCTATTTACTCTGTGGTCTGCAGGCACGGTCTCGTATATTATTTGGCAGACTCTCCTCTTCTTGTCCACGATCGCCAAGTCTGGTATTCTTGCTAGAATGGGGTGGTCAGATTGGATATCAGAGTCCCAGAATAATTTGTGATTTCCATTCTCCAGGACTTGTGATGATACCATTTGTCTGGATGGTTAAATCCCATTCGTTTACTCAGTTCCCAGTGTATCAATGTTAGTACTCTATCATGTCTACATTTTTACTCCTTCTGGGCTAGTTGACTACATTCACTACTTTTGTGGTTTATGGTCTCATCCTTTTCCCGCATAGACGGCTTTTGCTGTTTGTTTGTGTTCTGTCGATTTTCGCTTTGATATAGTTTGTCCTGATGCATTTGTTTTTTTATTTTCTAAATTTTTTTTATTTTTATTTATTATTATTATTATTATTATTATTATTATTATTATTATTATTATTATTATTATTATTATTATTATTCCCGTTTTTTCACTTTCTTTCCTCGTTACTCTATAGTCTGCAGGTACAGCCACGTCTACTATTTGGTAGGTCTTCTTCTTCTTCTTCTTCTTCTTCTTCTTCTTCTTCTTCTTCTTCTTCTTCTTCTTCTTCTTCTTCTTCTTCATTACTGATATTTTCTTTCATCTTTTATATTTTATCTTTTTAGTTATTTTCTATGGGCACAGTCCACGGATGTGAGTAAAGAGCAGTGAAATGGGGAATCAACTCCAGGTGAGACACGAACTGGCACCCATTTTACCCCAGGGTAACCTGAGGCTGGTACAGATAACCTGGCTTCATCAATAAGAATTTTAACATTAATAATAAACTGGCTGAAACCCGCCTTATCGGGCGGTTTCAGCGAGTAAATGGATATTGCAGGATGACCGTATTCAAGACATAATTGATTGCAGAACAAACAAATAAATCCTCTCTTTCTCTACCTCCTGCGTCGGAACAGTTCACGCCTGTTCATTTGTCTCATCCCAGCCCTCTTATGAAACTACCAAAACGTTCACTTTGTAAATCAGTTCATTTCACACGGGCAGCCGACCCCAAAACTACCTATCTTTTCTGCCTCTCAATAAGTTATTAATTATTTTTACAAAATAGAAATTTGAATATTTTTGCTACTTCATAATTGAAAGCGAATGTATAATTAATCATAATTTTCTATTTGATAATTTTTTACGGCTCTGCAATCAATGCAAATTGTATCCGTAATTACAATTTTATAATTAATAAAAGATTTTTACAGCTGCACAATCAATAAGAATGCTATAATTAAAAAGAAATGTAGATTAAAAAAAAAAAAACAAGAACCATGAGTTCAACGATGCATCCACCGTCCGTTTTTTTTAAAAACTGTCTGACCATTTCCAACAATGTTAGTTGCTGTACCTTTCTCTACAGCAACCCGAAGCGTTGGTCACTCGAAAATAAGAAAAAGGATAACAGCACGTGAATGCGTAGTGGTCGCTCTATATATGCCTACCCTGGTTAAATACCCATTAACACCTGATGATGCGTTCATAGTTGGTCTCTGACTCTTACTTTAAGAACATTATGACATCGAGCATTAAGACGAGTCCTTTGATCAACACAAGTCATGAACCTTTTTGATCAGGCCACGTTGCTGAAGATAATACAGCATATAACTCGTTATAAGTAAATTAGAGTATTACCCTTACGCTGACAACGGCATCAGCCTTCCTACTTCACATATCACAATATACAACTTGTTTTAAGTAGAGTAGTACCCTTATGCAGACAACGGCATCAGCCTTCCTGCTTCACATATCACTACATACAACTCGTTTTAAGTAGAGTAGTACCCTTACGCTGACAACGGCATCGGCCTTCCTGCTACACACATCACAAGTTTCTCTGTCTTTGCAAGTTCTTCGAAGTACCCAATGTTTGCAAGATTGGTTTACACCAATTCTTTCTCACGAAACACCTACATTAGAACAGGTTCCCCTTATCACCCAAAATGGCGTAAAGCAAAGAAGCAATGGCCATTAATTTACATGATAAAATTTTTGAGCGTTCCCAGACCACCAAAATAACATCCTATGTCTGCCTGCCTGCTTAGCACCATGCATTTTTCAATCATACAGTTCTCTCTCATCCTCATCATTTTCAGCCTATTAGCATCCGTCGTTGGACATAGATCTTCCCCAAGATCAGCCAGAACTCTCTATCATGGGTGTCGCAGAGTCGGTTCTTTCTGAACTTGTCTAGCTCGTCACACCATCTTATTTTCTATCGGCCACAATTTCGCTTATGATCTCTGGAGATATATGTTGGGATGTCATGATGTCCATCGGTTGTCTGCCATTCTTGCAATATGGCCAGCCCATTGCCCTTTGAGTTTTTTTAATGGTTTCCATGATATCTCAGACACATATATACTGTTATGTCTTATGATCTCTCAATATGATGTTGAGCATGATTCTTTCATGTGTACTTTGCATGGTTCTCTATTTTGGGGTTAATCTTTTAGTT
Organism: Thysanoteuthis rhombus; assembly: GCA_963457665.1. NCBI lineage: Eukaryota > Metazoa > Mollusca > Cephalopoda > Oegopsida > Thysanoteuthidae > Thysanoteuthis > Thysanoteuthis major. The sequence goes on from OY735215.1 coordinate 52,645,882, forward strand.
AGGTTCCAAATCTTTCTTCATAGAAAACATTGCTTGTACACCTTTCTTTTTAGGACGTTGGATTTTCTTCTTGAAAGTCGAGCCTGCTCTACCGAGAGTTTGCCAACGTAGTGTAATTATTAGCTTGTGTTTTCCTCAAAAGAGGATTTCATGGAGATTTGTTGTCCTAGGTAGATTTAGTGATCTATTTTCTTCAGCTCAGTGTTTTCGATTTTGATACTTAGGTCCATGTCCTCATTATGTTTGGCATACATAATTTTCATTTTGCTGACGTTCATGCGAAGGCCAACTTTTTTACTTTCTTCATTTAGTTCGTATAGCAATTTTTGGGATCATGGAGGTTCTTAGCAAGGAGAACGATGTCGTCAGCAAATCTGAGGTTACTCAGGTATTCGCCATTTATTCTGTCTCCTTTGTGTTCCGAGTCTAGGTTTCGGATGACCATTTCGAGACAGGCTTTAAAGAGTTTTGGTGAGCTAGAACACCTTGTCTCACTCTTTTTCCTAGTCAAAAGGATCCAGAGTCTTTATGTAAAACGAAAAAAAGTTTTCTAGTGATTATTTTACCAGCTTTTCTGAGTAATTCAATGGTGATGTTATCGGAACTAGGGGCCTTTCCCTTATTTGGCTGTTTGATGGCTTGCTTCTCTTCCCGTGAATATGCTTTTGGGAAATCCTCGAATTGATTACCCTCGACTTGTGTGTCCTGATTAGGTTTTCTAATGTTATTTGGCATGTTTGACAAATCGGTCCCTATCCGTTGTAAGGTCTCCATTTGCTTCCTGCTCACTAATTATTTGCCATCTTCCTATACCGAGTGATTATTCTATAGTTTTGAAGTCCCTACTTTTTTCGAGAATGCTTTCAATGACCACTGTCGTGTATCTTCTTTTGAGTTTTTTTTGTTTCTTTTGGATGGTTTTGTTCTGTTCTGTTGCTTCGATATCTTTTATTATTGTTGTTAATGGTTCAAGGTTTCTGCGTTTTCCTATGAGCCTCTTGGTTTAGGCACCGAAAACATTCTGCAAACAAACGCTGAAGTGCTCTTTCAGAATTAAACATTCTCTTCAAGCTTCACAGTACTGTCGATCGTAACAAATATCACTCTCTTGTACCTGGAAACGTTCAAAATTTCCCCCATGAATTAATCATAAATGCTTCTTCCCATTACATCATTTTGGTTTACGAAAATTTCAATTGGAACCCTAAAGTTTCGGATAGCGGGCAACACTTTAGCGAGAATAAAGCTTTACGTGTTTTTCTAATCGAAATCCACATTGTTGTCCAGTGAGATTGAAATGCATTAAAGAAACTCTTTATCCAACATAAGTAGCCAGAAACTCGGTTTGGTGATAGCTGAGAATCAAATCAAACCGGACATCATAGCAGCTGGTGAAAAAAAAAAAATGATCGGATTAGATATTCTTTTAATGACACACTTTTTGGCAACATCACATCTCTCCATTCCTCTCTCTGTTATTTAACGTAACCTGAATCGACCAATAGACCGACTGATCGACTGGCCGACCGAAAAGTTGGAAATAGGGATACATCTAAAGGCATCCTTAAAATACTGACTGTCTAACAATATGCTTTGTGTTTAGACAGTTGTGTGCTTTGCAATGGAAACGTTGGTCGGTGTTCAAACGATACGCAAGGCAATGATATTGTCTCTATTTCTTAGAAAATCCACGGTGAACTATCTTACAGTGGCTGAATAGCTTTAACTGCTTTGCTATTTACCCACATCTGGGAGCGATGGGAAGTGAATATCCCTGCCTTTGCCATTAAAGCTAAGTGGACGCAGCATACTTTACCGATTCTCTACTCGGGGGGGTTAACCGTCAAGCCGCTTGCACCTGCTGTTTGAGCCTAGATACCCCCCACCCAAACCTCCAGGATTTTGAATACTGATTCTCAAGGCCAGAAGCCTCGACAGGTTTGTGCAACGCACCATAATAAAAATAAGTTGGTCGCGGTCCCAGATACGTGATAATATTGGTGGAATCTTCAGCTCATCGGCCGGTGATTCTCTCTTGGTGACACAAAATGAATCAGCTGGTTTTTTTGTTCGTTTGCTCAGGGTGTTGTATGGAGCAAGAGAGAGAAAGAGAGGACGAACAAATGAATGAAGAAAAGGCCAATCGCCTCAGACCATTTGGGTTACAATGCCCCGGTGTAATAGGTCAGATTAACCCGCCACGAAACCATACCCGGGTTGAAGTAGATTAACTTATTAGCCGGGATGTATTCTAGGCTAGTCCAACTTGTACCCCAGGGTATAAAACTTTCTAGTCTATTTTATGCTCTCAGGGACAAATTATATCCTGGGGTATAAGGCAGGCTAGCTCTATGAAATCTGTGTATATGAGTGAGTTAGTGGTATGTATGTGATTTTGTGTGCATATATGGTGACATATTTGAAGGTGTATCAGTGTATATAGCATGCATCTAAGTATTTATGTCACATGCACATGTATTTGGTATGTGTGCTTGAGGGTGCATATGTGGCATGTATGTGTAAGTATGTGTATGTATGTGCTTGTATTTGTCATTTATGTATACGTGCGAGCACGTACGTGTGTAGTACTGTGTATATAGTATGTGTGTTTGTGGCGTGTGTGTGTGTGAGTACGTATGGGGCATGTGTAAGCGAGTACACGAATGTAACATGCGAGTATGTGTTATATGTATACATATGTATGTATGTATGTACGAGGTATGTGTGTATGTATGTGCGTATACATTGCATGTGTGTAGTCTGAAGAGCTTGACAGATCATGCCTTATATCTTGAGAATACGCCAGAGGAGTTTAATGTTGTAATCGGTGTTTGTGGAAAGCGGAAGATTTACCGACAACGATCCACCGACAATCACCGATATTTATCAGAATGTCTAATTCATCGAGATACAGTTTACCGAGATGTACAATTCACCGAGATCTTTAAATTTACAAATAGGATAAGAATAGAAAAGAATTCACAGGAAAGAAAATCAATGATTTTGAAATCGGTCGGCTGATGGTCCATTTCGTAAAAAATGAATGGAGAATTTTGATAAATATTTCTAAATATTGAACAGCTCAAAATATCTTATTACTAAAATAAACATTTATGTAAGCCTTTGTATTAAAGTTGCTTTAAAAGATTATAATACCTGAAGATAGAACAAAATTATAACACAGATTGTATTGACCAATATTTGACTGGATGAACATCGCAACCTATTCTCTTGAAAATAAAATTTAATATTCATATTTTTATCTATAACTTACTTCTGAAACTTACATTTTATCCATCTTGACCTTTTCTGGTGTAAATAATCGTTTGTGAAATCAATTCTCAAATCTTTTATTTCTATTGATATAACTTATACTCGACGCTTAAATTTTACGTATCTGAACTTTTTAGCGTAAATAAAAGAGTTCATTTGTGGAACGTATTATAAAAACCTTACGTAACTCACATCCGAAACTCAAATTAGATTTGGCATTTTGCTCTTTAAACAGCTTATTCTAGATCTCGAATGAAATTAGCAGCAATAATTTATAGGTAACTCAAAACGACTATTCATTGCAGAACACATTTCTGGCATTTACAATTCTTCATCTATTTTTGCAGATTTTATCACTTTTTTAGACGATCCATTTTCCAGGGATTAAATCTAACAACTGAAGCATTAAATGAAAAATTACCTTCATCTTATTTTCTGATTTAAAAGTAACTAGAATTTAGATATAGATAAATAGCAAAGCCAAAAATCAAATAATGATCTACAATAGTTTATCATAAAAAAGTAAAAATAAGTATCAAAAATTAAGATAAGAACATTTAACTATAGAAATGACTGAACTACGAAGTCAAACATCAGTTGACGAAAACCTATTCTAATTGCAAGATACCCCTTAAACTTTATGATAAATATCTTGACTTTTTTAGCATATTGAAAAACAAAAGTGTTTGTTTGTGAAATTCATTTTGTTTTATTTCATAATTTCATTCCATTTTGACCTCGGTAATTTTATATATCTCAAGAAATCGTACATATCGTTAAATTGTTATCGGCGAATTGTTATCGGTAAAGTGTTGTCATTGCATCGTTGTCGAGTAATCTGCCGGATGCCGGTGCTTGTTGGCACATGATTCATTGTTGTCTCCCTTTATAATGCTACTCTACAATAGTTGTTTCAAATAAAATCACTCTTGAGAAATTTCAGTTTTTTGTCCTTTTTTTTGCTCTTAAATTGTCAAAGGATTTTTAGAATTTTAATTCTGATTTCAATTTTCAGCAATATGGAAAATAGATATTTCGAGACAGTGAATATGCAGATTTATATGTACAAATTGAATTAAAAAAAAATATCCATTTGACAGAAAGATTTTCGACGAAACGTTAGGGTAGTTTTATCCGTAACCGAAAACTTGGCGATAATTATTGTCTCCAATTATTTCCTGACGTTCAGCGAAATATCTACATACAGCGTCTTCGCTGGCATTCACTACTTCTGTTATTTTAACATTTTACATTTCTGCTCTAGATTCACAAGTTTTCAGACCACCCCTTACTCGATGGGAATGTTACATCGTCCGCTTCAGGTTTCATTGTTAACACGCAGAGATTGGTACGGAATGTAAAATGATTTAGTCGACATTAAAATAAATGAGACGAAGGGATCATTTTCTTTATTTTATTTCGAAAGAACTTTAATCAAATTTATGCCACGTACATAGAGGCGGATGTATTAATCTACGCACGGTAATAAGAACCGCTTTATCAAGAGGTTCATGTCGTCTGCACTCGATTAGTTTGCAACAGCAATTAAGCGGTTGATATTATGCACTGTAGTTTATAAGATTGTGCCATCGGTGTGTGGAATTAAATCAGAATTTAATTCTGTATCCATGATTATTTTGTGTATCTGAGTGTGAGGGTATAATGAAACACTAAAGTACAAACTTATTTATGGAAAACACCAGGGAGTATAATCTTGGCTGGGAGGAAAGTATGAAATAGGCTAGCCTGTTTTATGCTCCGGTTCATAAACTTAACTTGCCCAGAATATACTCGGTGTCAAAAACAAGATCCCATTAGTCCTAAAAAGAAGGGTATACAAGCGATACAATCCCCCTGATAGTCACCTATTCAGTTAAAACATGGAACCTTACCAAGAGACTGATCTGCAAATTGAGAACCATGCAACGTGCAGATGAAAGAATCATGCTCAACCTCACATGGAGAGATAAAAAAAACACAGTATATCAGGGAAAAAACAGGAGTCTGAGACATCATAGGATGCATTAGAAAAATCTAATGGCAATGGGCCGGTCATATTGCAAGGATGGCAGACAGCCGTTGGACATCTCGACTCACAACATGGATCCCCAGAGATCACATGCGCAACCGAGACTGACAGAATACTAAATGGAGAGACGGACTAGACAAGTTCAGAAAGTATTGGCTTCGCGATGCTTACGATACAAAGGTGTGTTGAATCATGGGGAAGATCTATATCCAACGACGGATGGTAAAAGACGACGATGATAATGTTGGTAATGATGATGATGATGATGAAGCAGATTAGCTCTAATCTAGTCATTTTGGGCTGTTACACCGGGCACAGCAAAAGCAGGAAAAAAGGGTAATTTTGGTGGAAGTGACACCAGTTAAAAGATTTTCATATTTGGTGATGTTAAGTGACTTAATATCTTACAACAGTCCTCCTATCGTGTTTTCACTCTGCTTGGCCTTAAACCATACTTAGCAGATCTTATTAAATATTTGGGAAATTGCTTACTTCCCCATTGGCTCCAGTGGTTGGTGTTCGAGCTCAGGTAAAAGCCAGGAGTCCGTTTGCCGATTTTCAAGTCGGGCATGTCCAATCCATTCATAAAATTGACAATCTTCCAAATCTGTACTTTTATCCATTTGTCATTATGTGGTACTAAAAGCCAGGACTTCTAATGCCAACTTTAAAATCAAGCATGCCCTACCAATTTGGAACATTGACGCAACACAATCTTTAAATTCAGTATTTCAATCCATTTGTCCTTATTTTATACCATAAGCCAGGACTTCGAATGTTGATTTTCATGGCCGGAAGGCTTCTCTAACACAGCACTCTCTTTTTGCTTCCAGCCTACATTGTCCTTGAACTGTACTAATTCTAGCAAATATCAATATTGACGATTACTTTTCTTATTACGAGTTTTATTCTGCCCTGTAATCACTTTTTTTTATCACAATATTTTGGGTCGATACACTCATCAACCGCGAGAGTAAACGGCGGGAAATCGTAAATAAAGATGTATCCTCCGACGAGACTTGTTTAAAAGCTAAGATTTCGACAGTAGAATTTCAATGTAGGCAGACTCTCTCCCTTCTTGGAAGATTGGCGAAACATGACCATTCTACCTATATTCCGTGTTGCCAACTTAGAAGATGTTTTCGCGTTTGTTTGACTGCTAAAAAGCGCTAAATTAAAAAAAGAATAGCCCGAATCGCTGAAAACGTCCAACATACACCAAAAAGATACTAAAAATGGACCCAAAATGACCAAAATGTTAGAGTGCACCCGCGCTGAATTTAGTGCTTTTCGAGCTGCCTAAACAAAACACGTGCTGAATTTAGCACGAAAAGCGCTGCATTGGCAATACTGCCAACTAGTCATGTGTCATAATAAATTAAGCTGAGTAAATATGTATCTGATAACCTTAATCCAAACTGATTTGAAGCACCCGGTGAGGATCGAATTAACAACTACTACTCAGTTGTTATGATCTGCGGAACCAGTTTGTTAACCATTACACCACGACGAAGTGCCCTCACCGATTTAAATCCCAGGACAAAACAACTTTGGTCCAAGGTCACATTTGTGTAACACCTGGTGTGATAATATTTATAATTCAAAGAGCTATTGACTGGTACACCGCAAGGCTGTTCTTGGTCCAATACTCTCTTAATCTTTATCAATGATATGCCAGAAGAGGTGAAATATAAGCTATTTGCCGATGATTGCGAATTACACAGCTGTGTGAACGTAGCAAGTGGAAACAGGTTGCAAATAGGTTTTTGAAGTAATCTAGAATTATGGTTCAAGGAGCGGCGACAACGACTCAATGTCACCAGATGCAGAGTGAGGCCCTTAAGCGGTGAAAATAATCCCTAACACCATTACCATCCAAACGACCGCACACCAGAGAAAAATGACAGGGAAATGACCCAAGAAGTGGTTATTGACTTGAACTTGAAATTTCATACACACGCCACAGCAGCTTCAAAAAAAAAAAAAAAGAAGCTGATCAAATTATAGGGTAATAAAAGATTCTTACAGCATGAGAGATGCATAAATTACCTCGACATTATACAAAACGATGGTAAGACCACACCTAGAATACGGCAATGTCATACGGGTTTGTTATCCCCGAACAGATATTAAAATACTGGAGTCTATCCAATGGAGAGCAACTGAACTGATGACATCGCTAAAAGACAAATCCTACGAGGACCACTTTGAGAAATCCAAGCTCTCATCCCTGGCCTACAGATGCCGACGAGGAGACATGATCCAAATGTATAAGATCATGAATGGATTAGTGCGGATAGACATCAGTACAATCCCGGATACTCGAGGACATTCTCAGAAGGTATTTAAGAATCACCCAGCTGAACTTCCGGGAGCAAATTTCCTCAATGGGCTGTTCATGATTGGAATGATATCACTGACGACATCGTAGATGCACCATCGCTTATCACATTAAAAAATAGTTGAAACAAAATCTGTGAAAATATTTACTATCACTCCTCCAGACACCCAGCAGTCAAGCCCGTCTCTCTATCCCCCTGTCTTTGAAACGCAGTTCAAGTCTCCAATTATCAAGCTCATCTCTATTTTCTCCCTCTCTTTAAAACGTGATGTGATATCGTGACATGACAGAGAGGGTAGCAGATACATAATAATAATAATAATAATAATAATAATAATAATAATAATAATAATAATAATAATAATAAAAAACAACAACAACATGATAACAGACGGCCAAATCGCGTTCGACGTTGAGCGACATCGAGCCTGGTCATTACTCAGATAGGTGACCATCTGGGAATACACAGTACTGTACAGAGCAACGAGATAGTTCTGCCGAAGCATCAGCCTATACCCTGCCGGCGATTAACCGAAGATCTTTGCCAAGTAAGGACCAGACTGCAAACTGTTTCTCAAGTTTACGCTGCACCAAGAGAGACTCATGATAGAGTGTTCTTCAAGGAGTCATACCCGTATAATGTGATGGCAGTAATCATCATGATATCATGATCAGCAATAATAATAATAATAATAATAATAATAATAATAACAATAATAATTATAATAAAGCAAATCCAGAAAAGTACGTTCAAGCAAACAATGAAGAAATCATAAAGAGTGCACGAAACAGCCCAACAAACAACAAAGTAGAAAACAATGGAACAGCACAGCAAACTAGGAAAGAAAAATGGGAAAGGAAAAAACTGTACAGAGAGTTCAAAAGACAGATACAAGATGTGGCAGACGAGAGATCATGGACATGGTTACGGAAAGGAAACCTGAAGAGAGAAACGGAATCGCTCATCATGGCAGCTCAAAACAAAAGCATTAGGACAAACTACATAAAAACAAAAATCGACAGAACACAGACAAACAGCAAGTGCCGCCTATGCAGAGAAAGAGATGAGAACGTAAATCACATAACTAGTGAATGCAGTCAACTCGCTCAGAAGGAGTATAAGCACAGACACGATAGAGTAGCAACAATGATAAACTGGGAACTGAGTAAACGAATGGGATTCAACCATGCGGAAAAGTGGTACCAGCACAAACCAGAGGCAGCCCTGGAGAATGACGACCACAAACTACTCTGGGACTTTGACATCCAAACTGACCACACCATCCAGGCAAGAAGACCAGACTTGGTAATTGTAGACAAGAAGAGGGAGACCTGCCAAATAGTAGACGTTGCTGTACCTGCAGACCATAAAGTAAAAAAGAAGGAGAGTGAAAAGCGGGAAAGATACCAGGACCTAGCGAGAGAACTGAGGAAGATGTGGAACATGAAAGCCAGGGTAGTGCCAGTTATAGTGGGCACACTGGGAACTGTCTCAAAGACACTGAGGGCGAGACTGGAGGAGATCGGGATAAGGGGAAGGATTGAGACTGTACAGACCACAGCACTGCAAGGAACTGCACGGATACTGAGGAAAGTGCTAGAAATATAAAGACTGCAACGTTAAATGTTAATAGTAACCCAACAGAGGAAGGGAAATGAAAGCGGAAATGCAAACTGCAGCACTGACATGGTGGGTGGGGGAGGGAGGAGACGTTGGCTGAAGACCTGCGGAGACTTATTGTCACTCAGCCTTCAGCAATGACTACCGGGCAACCGGTGTGAAACTGTAAACCACAGTATTACTGTGACCTATGAGCACTAGGAGAGAAGGTCTGGAGACTTGAGGAGACTTGCTGTCACTCAAACTCCAGCAGATACCACCAGGCAACTGATGTGAGATTGCTGATAAAAATAATAATAATTCTTATGCAGACCAAATGTATTGGAATCAATTATTTTAAAGCAATGATAGACGATCCCCAGGAAGTAGCAGGAGCCGCCTGTATAGAAAGAGATGATTGGGTGAACCGCACTGAAAGTAAATACAATAAGCTGGCTCAAAAGAGAGGAATACAAGAACAGAGACGACAGAGTAGGAACAGTGATTCAATGGAAATTATGCAAATGACTCCGGTTCTATCATCTAAACGAATTTCATCAGCACAATCTAGATACTGTCTTAGATAATGAAAACAGTAGAATACTCTGGATCTTTGAGGGCCAGACTTACTAATCCTCCCAAACAAGAACTTATGGTATGGCTGACGTAAACAATAAAAGTTGACCAGATCATAGACTTCGCCGTGCCAGCAGACAACAGGGTGAAGATTAGAGAAACTGAGAAAATGAATAAATCATGCCTAGCTACTCGCTCATCAGGAAGCGGCATGCCACCTATGTCTTTTGGCAGCATGTCGTGTTGGGATGGTCAATTAAAAAGTTGGAAAAGGGAGTGGTTAATCTATAAGTAACTTCTCTCACCTTTTGTTGGGCAGTGATCACCAGAGACATCTGAACTTTCACAAAACAAGCATTAATCCTGTCGGACACAAACTAGCAATTTAGCATAAACTTTCATTGCTAAACTGACTTCAAAGCTGGAACATTCCTGAAGAAATTAAGATTATCTTCATTTGAAACTCATCAAAATACGGAAACATACATTTTCCTACAAAAATGAACTACTAAACAGAAATCTGCCAACAAAAATCGTTCTTGCATAATGACTATTTTTTTATAATAGTATTTTTGTCGGCGATAGGATCGTTTGAATATTTGAATTAACTTTCTATACGAGAAGACAAATTAATTTTACATTCAAACTTTCATTTGTTCAATAATTTAAACTGAGAGAAACCTGTGAAGCTCCCTTCTTTTCTGATGCCTTGAGCAAGTGCTTATTTTGCTTAATGGTTAACCCAGGACTGCGTAGAGGGTGTGTCGATTGTCGACCGAGACTAAACAAATGGAAAATATTCAAATTGAATTATATGCCCCCCCCCCAGTCTATTAATCAAATAACAACATCTGTATACAATAGGCATAGATTCATTCAAGACTCAAATAAGAAATGTTCTTACCACTTGACTTAATCAAGATACAGTAAAACATATCAAACCTCCTGTCAGGTCAATTTGAACAATAAACTAATCCACATATTCTACGCAAGTGATTCTCAAATGACGGTAGGAGGGTACTTTTGGCTCCTCAGGGGGAGGCTTTTAGCCGGGTGAGGGATCGAAGAGAAATTTCAGTTAGGTTACATAACGAATAATGAAAAGTATAATAGTGAGAAAAAAATTAGACGACGATTCAAAATCAGATTAGATTAGATTAGAGTTTTACTCTAGCTCCTTGGACTTGTCTTTTTGGTTGGATGGGTTGCTCTTTTATTTAAGGTGCCGGTAATCTTGGCTTCATGGTTGTAATAAACAGCCTGATATTCCATAACTCATCCATTCTCGACTCAAATAAGTTAACGCTTTGTACTGATGTCTACTTCTTCAGGAAGGTTGATCCACTATGCGCCGTGTGAAGCTTTTTCTCCAACTCTTCATCTTGAGTAATTTTTCGTTTCTCTTCATTTTTGTCTGGTGTTCCTTTACCTCAAACTTGGGTCTACATGCTATTTCGTACATCTTGCTTACGATTTTAAACATTTCAATCATGGGGTGGGATCGGAGAAACTGAGGATAGCAAGGGGACGAATTTGACGTGAGACCCCAAGAAACGCAAATTGAAGGTGACACATTTGTCAGCAAGTTTATTTCAGCCGTAAATTGTGTATACAAAGACAATTAGCGTGACATTTTTTGCAGGAAATGAAATAATAATTATAGTTAACCCTTTATGTACTAACGGTTATTTCAAGTACCATGTTTTTATTTATTTATTTAATTTTTTTTATTGTCGATTGATATGAGACTGTGACTTGGTGGTACACTCGAGTTATATTTTCCATTAAAAATTAGTTTTATGCCCAAACGTCAGAAACTGCCAACCAAAACTGTCAACATTTTCTTCAGTTTTCAAATTGGCCCGGCATATGTATCTGCCATACCCATAGGCTTCACAAATGGAGGTAGAGGGCTGAAAATTTGAACAATTACTCGTTATCATTACTACAGAAACGTTTGTTTTTAACCCCTCCAACCTAAAATAAGTTTTCAGTGGGGGTTCAATTTGCAATGTAAGTTCTTTCTAAAATTGATCACTTAGTTTGTGTTCACGATTGTTTAAAAAAAATACTTCTTTGGGATCACTGTCCAACGAAATGCAGGGCAATTAAATTATTCATTGATCATCCTTTCAATTTCTTTGATCGATGACTCCAACACTGCATGCTGCAATAAGACTCTGGTCATGAGATGGTTTCTATGGAGTAACTATCAGGATATAAAAGGTTAAACCTTTTTTTTGAAAATTCAAATAATGGCTTGGATCGTCCAAACCACGTGTCAGAGCTGGGTCGCCTACCAAGGGAGGAAGTTCAAATTTTTTATCTTATAAATTGCGAATAAAACTAAATAAAGTTAGAATCTATTTCATGCTACAAAGAAATCTATAACGCGTTCTACTGAGTATTTTTTTAAACTCGTTTTCGACCTCGAGCCCTATCGTATGTCAGGGACTATTTGTATCTCACAATTCTTTTTCAGTTTAGATATTATAAACCAGGCCTTCCCCGAGTGAGGGTTGCGTGAAAATGCATGCGGGTCCTGAATGCAATTGAATAAAAATCTTGCTTCAGGATACGTATTTCCAGATTATTGCAAACTTGGCGATCGTACATTTAAAATAAAAAAAATATCAAGCCAAGATTTGATTTGTTATGCGAAGATGAACAAGTCGATCCTTATCATTTAAGATATTTTCTTCTGTTCTTAATAAATTTTAGTTTAAGAATTGAGAAAATAGTTTTTGTTGTTTTTGTAAAAAAAAAAATATTGAAGGCTGATAAGAAATTATTTTACCAAGGTGGGGCGGGAGTCGCAACAAATTTCTTATAACAAAGGGGGTCGCGATTCATAAAGTTTGGGAAGGCCTGTCAGGAAATAGCTGTCCAACATTAATACTAATGGTTTGCAATGTAAACCATTATCATAAATATCTGGCCGCTATTTATCGTTATCTTCATATTTTATGTTTTTATGATTCGCTTTACGAGTGAAAGCCCGAATGTATTTTTGTGCTCTCAATCAATAGAACCGGTTACTTTTGAAATGTTACTTTTGAAATGAGTCTATCTTCGGGTGAAAATCCTGCTTACAATGTAATATACTGTTGACCGGAACCCTTTTTTTCCCGCTCGTAGTACGATCGTTCGAAATCATCTTCCGTATATATATATATATATATATATATATATATATATATATATATATATATATATACATATATATATATACATATATACACATATATATATATATATATATATATACATATATATATATACATATATATATATATATACATATATACACACACATATATATATATATATATATACATATATACACACATATATATATATATATATATATATATATACATATATACACACACATATATATATATACACACACATATATATATATATATATACATATATACACACATATATATATATAAATACATATATACACACATATATATATATATACAAACATATATACATATATATATATATATATACATATATATATATATATATACATATATACACATATATATATATATGTATATATATATATATATATATATATATATATATATATATATATATATATATCTCCAAATTCATCTGAACATAACTCAAAATGAAAGAAAAAGTCTTTACAAAGGAAGTAACCAAAATACTTCAAAGCCATTGTTTTGTACGATGGGCGGAAAATATGGGTTCAGTTCAGCATTATATTTATATCGTAAATATAACCTCCCTCTACCTGCAAAAGATATTGAGTATTTGAATAATTCTTTTCTCAAAAAATCAGACTTTTTTCCTAGAGTAACGGAGGTATTATTGATTGAAGGTACAAAAAATCATTTCATGAATACAAAAAATACAATTATTGATCTTTACTGGAAGAACTATACTTAAGCGTTCCTTTATTCACAACTTAACTCTGGCCATCAATTTATAACAATCATGAATCAGGACAGATTAAAAATAAATGATAAAATCTTGGTGTAAATAATTGCCCCCCCCCCCATATGTTGTTTTCTTAGAAATATATTGAATAAGATGTTTTCACTGTTTTGTAAAATTTGAAGTCATTCCATATCAAATCTCAGGAAAGAAAATCACAGGTTCTCCTATTCCCAACTTATGGAGAAATTTAAAATGATAGCTCTGTATCTCTAACAGTTTTGAAATAAAAAAATCTCTGAATTTCTTCTCAATTTTATGCATTTTGCCGAACGAGCCTTCCCGCCCAACCTCCCACATTTATAGCTCCTTCGATAAGGTATGTACTTTAAAACTTTGACGAGCTGAACTTTTCTGTAGCATTCAAGAACGTAATCATATCATTTGTGTCCGAACTTTTTCTCCAACAAGGCTCTGAAAATGGCAGAAAATCTCAAACGTACAAAGACGATGTCACCCAAACAATACGCTAGATAAAGCGCTCATAGTTTTTTCCCTTTCTTTATAATATATTAGATAATATGTACGCTGTAAACACATTTATTACTGTCATAGGAGTGTCAGGAGGATTGATTCAAATGAGCTCGATTTTCAGGTCTCCTCGAAATTACCCATTTTCATGTTTTCATTTAACCACGTGGGCAGTTTGCCACCATTTTCATATTTTTACCAAGTAATCTAATATCTAAAGATGATCTGATAAAAGTTTGATGCAGTTGTGGGCTTCCTTTTGAAGTAATGAATCTTTAATGTATATGGGGTGAGAAAAGTTCTCGGCTTGAGAAACAAAGCCAGTTCTCGGTATGACCCACTTCACTAAACCCGAGTATCATTTTGTCACTGTAGCTGGGAAGAGTGTTCATTCATATTGTAAGGCATCATTTTGAAGGATCTTCGTAATTTTTTGAAAATTAGTTTCGGTGTCATTCCTAATTGGTTGGGTAGAGAACCAGGGGGCACCGGGTGTTTTGATATGGAACGACTTACTTGATAAATAAGTTCGTTAATACATAAGACTAATCAGTTTGACATGAGAGCTGTCAAACAATCACTCAGTCATGATTTCAAATTACGGCAAGGAAATATAAATTTTATATATCTGTTTGGTTCCATATGACAGGATGGACAAAGAGTGAACAGTTTAATCATCTAAATTCGGTGAGGATTGTTCCTGTTCTCCTTGTTGTTACGGAGGAAAATAGGCAACTCAAACTTGGGGTTCAACAAGAAACTTCTGGCTACTTGTCTCCCACTATGTGTCACTCATATGACACAATGGGTATCACAGATTTTACTAGCATATAGATTTTATGTTGGAATCCTGAGTTGAAACAAAATTCACACCAGAAATTTAATTTATAGATTGCAAAATCACCAGGTGTTGTCGTATCAACATTGAAGGAAAACTATGAATAGTGTTTATGTAACTTGTCAATCAAAAGGCGCCGGTGACCCTAGGCGTCACCTGGTGCTCCAGCTAAACGTTACATGGGTCATTTGAGTGCTTCGCTTGTCATTTATAACAATGAGAGCGGATAATTTAGGTGATTCTACACATTTTCAAAATTAGATCAAGTTTTTACGCTGATCTAAAGGAAAGAAAGCTTATATTGTAAAGTTATATATCATAAGAAAATTTGACCTATTTAATTGGTCGCTATAAAATCTTACTTCATAATTGTCACAAGTTCTGGTAGATTGGTGGAGAGTCACAAAGATCGTCGCTATGGGCAGAGCGCGCTGAGCCCTTGACATTGTACAGGATCCATGCTGATATGCTGTTTCTTCAACATTCGAATCGTAAAAACTGGACAACAATCGCTAAGTGAAGATGACTGTATAAGAGTTTGCGTACTTAAAGAAATAAACGCTTTCTTAAACCTTTTATAAATAAGTCTCTTCTCCATCTAGATGGTTACCAATAACATAGGTGACTGCTTAGAAACTAGACCAGTTCAGCTTGAAGAAGTTTCAACCAACTTCGTCAATATCCCCCCAGCAGGCGTAGAAGGTGTTGGAAGGATGAGAACTGACTGAAAGCGGTTGGGGCTATGTCATACTCACAATATCTTCACCTTGACTCACCAAATCGATCACTATGGCTACACATAACTACTGATCATTCAAACACCTTGGTCCTCAGCCGAACAGGTGGTTACACCGCGATAGCAGTGAGAGTACTCTTCATTTCAACCAAAATTTTGTGAATGAGCCCTTAGTGAGCCTATGACAAACACTCGGGTACTAATAACTGTAAAGTTTGTTGCACCTATTTTCAATTTTGTTAAGGAGGAAAGGCTAACGTATACAAATAGACAACCGTAGAGCAGCTATGTTCAAATTGTGTTTGGCAGAACCCCAGGGCTCCTCCCGACCTTTCCTCGAACGAAACTAAGTGACATTTTCCGCAGTGTACGTAATAATTCTTCATTACATATACGATTTATTCATGGCTTTCTGGATGTCTTTATTTAATTTTTTTGACACGAACAGTTCTTTTTACATAAAGAAAAAAATATTTTGCATTTTTAATCAAAGACCTTTTAGTTATTTACCTGACACACACGCTATTCTGTCAGTAGTCGTTCATATGTCAATTATTCTTCGGTAAATTTTGTTCTTATTTTTCCAATCGAATGTATATTATCTATTTGGGTCAATACATATTCGAATGATTTCATGAACAAAGCCCTGAATCCAATGGTTACATATGTAAATATATACTCCTGTAGAAGAGAAAGTTGTTTTTGAAGAGCCCCCCAAGAAAATTTAATCATTGAAAAGGTTTCCCCGAATTTTTGAAGTTTGGAGATCATTGTCGTAGAGCCATACTTAACAAGTTAGCTTAGCAGACTATTTCTTCTGAAGTGTGTTTAATCCTTACTGAATGCTTCACATTTGTGACCTAGACTAAGCAAGGATCAAATACGTGTGCACCTGAGGAATATTTTTCCCAAGGCATAATATATTTAGTTGAGTTCTTGAAAATGAAGCATTATGGTCGTATTTAGACTGGTCTTTCTTCCATCTTAATTCCAGATGCTTTTCATTGCAACTACCAAGATCGTCATTCCACAGCTATTGATAAACAGCATAGATTGGAAATGAAGAATAGGCTCTTGGCGTGGCTCGAACTTGCATCCCTTTCACATCGGGAGCCTATCTCACTGTGATAGCTGCTCTAACTTTTTGAGCAACGTTGATCAGCAGTTGACAGAGGATCAAGTCTACCATATAAACTTATTCTTTATTTTCTCCGACCACTTTGAAACGCAATTTTCGGTGTTATTGTTTTGTTCACATACTATAGTAGCATCAGTAGTGATATTTTGTTATTATCCAGTGGTGGACACTTGTCAACCATTAATAATGTTTCACTGGTATTTCTTTCATCTTGATTAGAAAACTGTCACCAAAATGTCAACGTAGGTTTCTTCAGTTTTAAAGTTAGTCCGGTTGGCGGACTATATATATATATATATATATATATATATATATATATCGAGTACAGGCCTCATCAACAGAGTTAGAGGGCTGGAAATTCAAGCATTTACTACTTATTAAGTCTGGAAAAGAACATGTTTTTAGTCCCCCCCCCCAAATATTCTTTTTAGAGAGGGTTCAATTTGCGATGAAAGTTTATGCCAAATTGTTCCTTAATTTGTGTCCACTTGTTTTTTTCCCTGTTGATGTGGCCTGTACTCGATATATATATATATATATATATATATATATATATATATATATGTGTGTGTGTGTGTGTATGTATATATATATTGATTTCCCCAAACACAGCATGCTGCCTAAAGATGCTGGTCACGTGACGGCATTTATCGAGTGATTAACCAGACCAATTTGATGATGTTGTTTTGTTTACCTACTTTAGTAGCACCAGTAGCAATATTATCTTGAATTTTCACTAAATAGAGTATTATCAATTATTAGTTATTTTCAACTAGTACTAGCCGATTCATAGCGATGCTCTTTATGACTAGAGATATGTTCATCTGTGAAACCGCGACCGTCGCGACATCTGCAAGATTTCCAGCCAATGGAGGATCTCTAGCGCTCCAGACAGAATGGAAATATTCTTGCTACCATTAAATCTCACTAAGAGAGCAATGCGACGATTAAACACCATCTAATAACTTTCAATAAAGTTCAAATCAGCTATAGTCGGTTGAGGAAGCTTGTGATTATAAGCCAATCAGATAGCAGCTTAGCCTTCACTGCAAGGAATCCCACGAGGTTTGACAAATTAGCTATTTTCGGCTAGATTTGGCAGATTTCTTTTTTAATTTATTCGATAAAAATCTGCAATAGCTAAAAATCTGGCAAAATTGAAAGAAAAATTCATAAGATTATTCGTATCCTTCGCTTGCTTTTGCGTAAAAGTAGTTGTGCATGGATACATATGTTTTTTTGTTGTGCTGT
Organism: Thysanoteuthis rhombus; assembly: GCA_963457665.1. Lineage (NCBI taxonomy): Eukaryota > Metazoa > Mollusca > Cephalopoda > Oegopsida > Thysanoteuthidae > Thysanoteuthis > Thysanoteuthis major. The sequence goes on from OY735215.1 coordinate 52,664,110, forward strand.
TGTGCAAAGTTACACGATGATCTTTCAACATAAGCGGTCTTTACAACGCTTGATCCACCCCATCTAATGTAAGGAATCCAAACCGGATAGAAATGAAAGTATTATTTTTACGTAAAGATGTGAGGAAAACCTTCAGCCAGCAATTGATTTATAATGATGAAGGCTCGGTCCCGTAGGCTAAACCTATATTTCAGATTACTTCTTTCATCTTAATTTCGATTGCTTTTCGTTGCAACTATTAAAACCGTCATCCTATGACCACAAGTAAAGAACGTGGATTGTAAAAATAAGTATGAGCTCTTATGGCGTCATGGAAGCATACATATGAGGGTGGAAGAGTAAGCCCGTAACCTGATACGCTGTTATTAGCTAAATCTGGGTCTGGAATTTTCAATGTATAACGTTCGATCTATGCGTTTCATATTCACCACTGAACAAAGTGCATGGATAAAGGAAGAGATTTTGTCGGAAAATAAGTATGTATTGGGTATAATAAATTCTTTTTCATCATTAAGCTACGGACCTATGGATGTAATTATACACAAACATATATATATATATATATATATATATATATATATATATATATATTTATATATATATATATATATATATATATATACATTTCTTTTTCCACGACGTTGAAAAATTAGGTTCAAGGTTAGTGAAAAAAATTGTTGAATTCTTAGGTTGAATATGTTGGTAGCAAATCAACTCGAAGTAATTTTTCCGTGTATTTACTTTCCTTAAAGATGATATCATAAGTTGGTTTGCGTACTATCTGAGATAAAAACTGATACAACGGATTTGATATTCACATGGGTGAACATTCAATAGAAGTAACATGAACAGCGAGTCGCGTCTGTTGTTTTACTTACTGACTTCTCATTGTTAAATACGTTTTCAGGTGATCTAGGTAAGTAAGTCCTGTTCAAATTTTTTTAATGATATCTAGTATAAAATAACATCTATATGCAATACATAATGATAATACCCTATATAAAATAACAAGCTACATTACATATTATCCATTTTTAAATATATATATATATATAGTTCATATGCTTTAAATGATTCTTAAGATTACAAAGAAGAAACACATTTCCTCATTGTTGAATGAGCTGTTTTTTGTTTTCATTATTACATAATTACAAACAGCCGGTTGCTGAAGTGTACAGAAGACGTGAAATGTTGACGTAACGACGTAAATTTTTCTTTTGAATTTTATTTTAGATCTTTCGCTCTCTCTCGATCTATATCTTTAACTCTATCTATCTATCTATCTATCTATATCTCCTAACTTTATTGTAGAGGCGTTGGTCAATTCTAAATTAATAAAGTATAATCAATTAACGATAAATCATAACCACAATGCCTTTACATACACCCCAAACAGAAATACATATATATATATATATATATATATATATATATATATATATATATATATATATATATATATATCAATCCAAAATAGAAATATCCCCATTTCTTTCTTTAAACTCAAACATGTTAATAGCACACGATTTTTCTTGGACCGTTACAAGTTACTCCGAAAAAGATGACTGGTAACCGCCGAAATGTATCGAAACATGCCCACATGATCATGAAATTTTTCTCTCTCTTCACTTGCCAATTGTAACTTTCATCAACATATACTGATATTTAAATATACTGACGTAAATATATATACATACATACCTACACATACACACATGCACACAAACACTCACACACACACACACACACACACACACACACTCCCTTATTCAGGTTTGAGCACTCTTTAAGTAAGGTAACTCGTTCATTATAAGCTTATGCAATGCCCTTCCAACTTCGGAATAGAGCACTCTGGTGGATGGGGAATTATGCATAAATAAATATATCACTTAAATTCTATCTTACTGACCAGTCGTGTATATATATATATATATATATATATATATATATATATATATATATATATGGGTGTCCACTGGAGTTCCAAACGAGGCATTTGTCCTCCCCTGGATCAGGCCTTCTCACTGGAGGCGAAGTTGAACCTCGTAGAAACCGGGGATCAAAGGATCCCTATAAACGATGACAGCCGAGGATGAATCACAGATTAGGCATTCTCTAGTCCCTTACCTGAAAACCAACATCCAGATGTATCTTACATCCCCCGAATATATACTTTCATCCCCTCCCCTCGAATATATATCCGTTTTCAAAACTAATTGCCTGTTTGGTTGACAGTTTCTCAAACCTGATCAACAGGAAATATCTACTTACCTTCCATAGCACCAATGTCTTTTATTCTAAGTACTTGACACTTATCATTTCGCCTTAACGACGACTATTCGTATTGTTTGCCACTACTTGTGACAATACAATTCGCTTTGACCGTATTTTTTCTTTTTTTTTTTTTAGGAATAATTAGCCATCTTGTCTAGATGAAGTAGAAGGGGCTGATGACCTAACGGTGATCGACACAGCTAACAGAATTGGCGAACCGTGTTCAAACACTGGTTTGGACTGTTTGCATTCACTTTGCACCAATGCCCTTTGAAAGGCATGGATCCATTCATCCCCTCCAGCCATGGGTAAATAGTTGGGCAGTTGGAGCCTTTCATCTTGTTGAGGCTTTGTGGTCAACTTATGATGTATACATGATTGACTCCATTAATTTAGAATTGACCAAAGCCACTACAATGAAGTTAGGGTTGTATGATGTCAATTGAAATAAGTATCGTAATGTAGTTCCTGTGTGAAGCTGATAGTTATTGGGGAGAAGTTCTAGATTCTGCCAATTGACCCACGAGTTCGACAAAGTCTCTCCACTGGGTTTAATGAGGTATAAGCCAATATTAAACATAATCGATATTTTGAATGACTTCCAGAGACATCGGTTGAGTTGGTTGAAATTCCCCTGAACTATGAAGATGATGATGGTGACGAGGAGGACCAGTGCAGTATTAATTGCTATGCCTTTATTTCAATAGAGAATTCTGAATTAATGGAGTCAGGTTATTTACTGATAAATAATCTAATCATAATGTCTCTACAGCAACATTAGTTGTATCGTAGTACTTAGTTAAGCAGTTGTTTGGAGGAAGTTTTAGATTGTGTTTATTGACACGTATGTAGAAGTCCGACAATCCCTGTAAGCATAGTCCCCTCTGAGTTGTTTGCAACCAGCACACAAAAAGAATTATTGTGCACACAAAAGATGTCAAATTTTGTCGATCGCTTACCGAGTTTCTATCGAGAAAAATATTGATTCCCAACGTCGAATTCAAGAGTGTGCGTATACTTTTGTCACAGGAAAAATAATTTGCACTCTATGAGATTTTTGCAGACACTGTCTTCCAAAAGTTCGAAGACACGTTGTCTGTGAAGTAGTCAATTATTGGTGTTGGGCAAGCAACCTAGCCCTCGTGAAAAGATAGAACAACAACGAAACCCCGCCAAGTCTTGTTTATCATTCAATAGAAACTGTCTTGCAACCGACATCTTTTGGCAGCATGTCGTGTTGAGGGTAATTAATTATCAAATTGGGAAAAAGGGGAATCAATGAATAAGTTACTTTTCTCGTATTTTGTTGTGCTGTAATGACTATGAGAAAAATGTAGACTTTCAAAGAACAAGCGTAAATCCTGCCGGACACAAACTAAGGGATCATTTTAGGATTAGTTTAGATTGCAAATTGACCCCCCCCCCAATAAAAACCTATGGGGGGAGGTAAAAAATAATTAAGAATGTCCCTATAAGATTAATTTAATATGAACACGTTTTGTTTCCTGCATACCAGGTTGATTAATACAAAACTATTGTTAGACAAAAGTCAGTTTCTATGAAAAGTCTATTAGACATTTGCCTGATTAGAAGAAAGTGCTGTAAACAAAACAGATTTTTGCTATATGGAGATAGACGAAAGTGATTTATCCCATACATACATACATAGTCAACCTGACGAACTTGAAAACTGAAAGAAATCTATGTTGACAGTTTTGGATCTCAGTTTCTAATTACTACAAAATTATAAATGGGACTCCATGGAAATGGAGATAAATTCATCGCCACAGGTGTCACATGACACGGGAAGCCACTGAGTCTATATAAAGCAGTTTTTGAAAAACCTCTTTCGGACTACCGCCCCCTTCGAGAATACAAATTTCATCAACGCCCAACTCCCCGTTAAGTCAGTCAAAATGATAAATTGAAAATTCAATTTAAACAAGACTGGCTGCTTCGGCAGAAGTTGTTTTTTTTTTGTTGATATTTCGAGTTTCGTAAAAAAACATTTTCCCCTTAACTGAAAAAGATTTTCAAAGTTGGCTAATGAAGTTAACTTAATAGAATGATATCTTGATATTTCTCTTGATACATAGTATGGAAATCCAGATAATTCTAAGTATGATATGTGGAGCTTTGGATATTAACTGAAAATTAGAGTCCATAGCTGTCCATGTTCTCTTTCTCTCTTTCTCATTTAAGCTTTCTTCCTCTCTTCTTTTCTTGATTGACAAGGTTGGAATTGAACCTGTTTCTCCTTCTATCCTTCTCTGTCCATCCATTTGTGGGAGTCTGAAATTGTCATTGTCTTCAGGTGAAGAGGAAAAGTCAAAAGTCAGTAGGAGTTTGACAATAAGAAAAAATATAATTGTCCAAAAGGATCGAAAACTACTTGATTGATTAATATATATATATATATATATATATATATATATATATATATATATATATATATATATACGGCATACAACTTTAGTCGTAGGGGGTATCGATTTGTATTCTCTACACCA